>VZQC01003771.1:283796-387549 GCA_009823505.1 Rhizomys pruinosus | reverse complement strand
ACAGAAAGATGCAGAAAAGTTATGGCAGAATGCATGATCTGGGATGGGTAGGGGTGGGGTGGGGGGAAGGGAAGGGGATATATGTCTGAACTGAATTGGAAAATGATGTATGAAATACACAATGATGTATGAAAGCATCAATAAAAAAAATAAATTAATTAAAAAAAATTACCAGTGCATCTTTTAACTGTCAGCAGCAGGGACACTTCCTCCTGCAATAAAGTACAATACACACAGAATGTCATTACACCTGTCCAAAGTGTAGAGAATGAGTTTTCAGAGAGTATGTCCCCTAGATAGGACCTATTTAAAACTCACCCAACCACGGCTCCCGGACCAATGCAAAAGAGGGGAAGAGAATAAGAGCCAGGGCTTGTAAAAGTTCATGAAAGAACAGAAACTCATGGGCCTCTGCAAACCTGTTAATAAGGACTTACTGCAATGGTGTCAGTATGCCCAAAACTTATGCAAATTCTATCAGACAAAAACCTAGAATATAACTGGGGAAACAAGCAGCAGGCCCTAACCATAGCCACAGATCAATTGGCTTGCTGATTACAGTTGGATGAGGAAAACTTCTGTAAGGGAGAGACTCTAGATAGGCTGACAATGGATGAATGTGCAGTGAGGAACATGTGGGTACATAAACTTGACTCCATAAGCCTTAACATATATGACAGAATACATGAAATCCAGTGTCACTAGTGGCTATGGGGGTGCAGATTCAGGAAGGTGTATAAAGATGTATAAAATTCATAAAACCTCAATAAAAATACAATGAAACAAATAAAAAGTCCTTATTGTAATGCTATCCTTAATATTTTAAATAATCAGGCCCTTACATATGCTTATCTAACTAAAGATCTATTTATAATCTTCAATGGTGGGTGTTGTGTTATAAAGCTTTAATACTATATGAGTGTTTCAAAGATGGGAATTTTATATGCATTTCACATCTGAGAAAAAGTTCTGTAGGATGTAGAATCTGTTAGAGGATTCATCTTCACCATCAACACCATGTGTATGTGACTAATTCTAATTCAGAAAGATATAATTTTTGCCTTTTTATAAGGAAAAAATAGAACTTTTAATTTAAAGGTTAAATGATTAGTCTTCAAAATTACACTTTGTGTTAGTTTTGGATGGGCTGGATTTTCATAAAACTTTAAATTGTCATTTAGATGACTGAGAGAATAAGTAACATAGTAAAGTCAGATTCATAATTTATAAACAATATAGCTAGAAGAGATTACTTTTATAATTGCTCATCATTAACCAGACTTTAAACTCACCACTGTTGTGGTTTATCCTGAGTTTGTCTCCTAAAGCAAAAGCTACTGATTTTTAAAGTATCCCGGATGTCTGTTTTTACAATCATAATTTTGACAATTGTATTACTGTTAATTTTACCATTAATTTACAAGGTAATTAGATAATATAACTTGGACACAGAAAGTTTAAAAAATAAGTTAAGATTATTTAAAAGTAGTACTATAATATGAAACTAAAATAAGAGACTATCATTATCTCTGCTTAAAGTGAGGAAGTGACTTTGTCTATGGCATAAGAATATTAATTGGGGAGCAAGCCAGTGAATAGCATTCCTCCATGGCCTGTGCTTCAGCTCCTTCTTCCAGGATCCTGCCCTGAGTTCCTGCCTTGGGTTCCCTAAGTGATGAACTGTGACACAGGAGATGCTTCCAAATATTTCTTGATCTGCCCCTGTAGGCAGCTCTGACAGGCTCAGGAGGAGGAAAGCAGACACATACTGGGAACTGGGACTAATTCTCAGCCTCTCTTCTCAGTGGGAGCCCAGCATAAACACTGAAAAAACAATGGTCTATCTTCTGAGGTGCCTTCTTCTCACCCTGCTGCTGGTGCTGTGGGTGCCAGTGTGTGTACTTTGTGCTCCACCTAAGGGTCTCACTAAGGCTCACTGGTTTGAAATTCAGCACTTACAGACAAGTCCTCAGCAGTGCAACAGAGCCATGAACGGTGTCAACAATTACACCCGACACTGAAAGCCTGAGAACACCTTTCTGCACAAATCCTTGCAGAATGTGGCTGCTATTTGTTCCTTGCCAGATTTCACCTGCAAAAATGGTCAGAACAACTGCCACCAGAGTGCCAAGCCTGTCAATATGATTGCAGACTCACTTCAGGAAGGTATCCTAGCTGCCAGTACAAGGACTCCACCTGATACAAATTCTTCATTGTGGCCTGTGCCCCACCTCAAAAGAGTGACCCTCCCTACGACTTGGTTCCTGTTCATTTAGATAAGACTGTGTAAGACTTGGGTTCTTCTCCTTTCATTAGACACAGCTTCTCTTACAGTTTATCTCACCTTGTCTTCTGTTCCTCTGTTCCGACAGAAGAAGGGAGAAAGATGATGGAAGAATTAGTCCTTGTGCTATTTGAACAGAGCTGGGGCAAAAAGAAACAGTACATCGGGCCTTTGATGATGCTCAGTTACTGACCACTTGCTTAGTTGGGACCTGGGTTCAATCAGCACCACAAATAGAAATGACAAAATAGATTATCTTTTGCTTTGGAGTCTGTGTTGAAAGAGGGAATATAGGGGAAAAGAATAAGAAGGGTCCAAACAGCCAGATAATTTATCTTGGAATTTTTTGTCCAGCTTTATTGTACTGTGCTGAATAAAAGAGAAAAAGTAAAAAAAAAAAAAAAAAGAATATTAATTGGACAAAACTTTTAATTTCTTTGCTTATCTGAAATGAGTGCACATGTTTTTAAAAATGTAATCTTTTTTTTTTAATTTTTAGCACCTTCAAATGTCTGTATTAAGCACAGGAGGACCATATCCTTGAAATGCAAGTGTCAGAGAAGAGGGCCACACTTCTTTTCCTTATATGAGAAGTAGCAGCCATAAAATGCCAGGAGTCAACAAGTTCTGAGCTCTAAGAAGGACCATTTCCTTGAAATGTTTCCTGGAACTGTGGGCTGCAGACAGGCATCACATGTATTGAGGTTGGGAAGTAGAAGCTGAATCCACCTTATTAGAAAATCTTGCTCACAGATCCCCGAGGTTCAAAGTGTTACACACTAAACTTTCTAAATGTAGAAAATCCTGATGCTTAGTTTCCTTTAGAAAGTTCTATTGTTTATTCAGTTTGGAGGAAATTGCTATCCAACAGTTGCAGAGAGATGAAGGTCAGGAACCCAGGTCACAATACAAGCAGGTGATTCACTTAGTTTGTTTACATTATTGTCACTTTTTTGTTGCAGGGTTAAGTGAAAGTCATTAGGTCAGATTATGCTAATATTATAGCTCATTAATATAGCAATCAAGAGGTTATAATGAAGGGAGATCTGTGAATAAATCTAGATGAATGGTATAAATGTTACATATAATAAATCAATTTAATTTTCACACTAAAATATTAGGATTATGAATGTATCAACAAATTAATAACACTATAGATCTTATTTTATATACATAAGGAGAGATTCATTCTAACCAGGAAGCAGTTGTAACTTGAGATCAACTTTGAAGGATGCTTAGTAGCTTCATAGAGAAATTTTTTTTTTAAATTAGATCAATAAAAAGCAGGAACAGAGACACTAAGGTACAGAGGAAAGGTACTAAATAGAAAAGCAGATATTCACATAATAGCCAGTGATCTGTGAAAACAATACTAAATTGCCAAATTGTGCATTTATAAATCATAACATCCACAGGTAGTTTCAAGAATAGAAGTCACTTTCACTCACAAAAAGTGAACTATGTTTTGGAGAAGTATCATTATCTGGTAACTACAAATTTTTAGTCTTTTCTTTAATCTTGAAATACACTTAATTACATCCTTCTATATAGTAGAAAGTGCAGGCAATGCATCACTGAGCCTTAAATTCACCCTACTTGGGTAGAAGATACATATATATATATATATAAATACATACATATATATATATATATATATATATATAATTTAGTGGAACATTTAAATAATTATATACCATGACAAAACAGTAGTTAACCTTGACAGGAACACATAATATAACTTACAAAAGTTAATTAATAGACTCAGTGCATTAACAGAATGGAACAATGCTGCAATCATCATCTTGCAGAAACAGCAGTTGATGAAACTCAATAATTCTGTTGTAATGAAAGCCTTCACAAAATAGGAAAATAAATAATCTGTCATGGTATTTAAAGCATCCATGTAGGAAGCCGTCTGTCTAGGAACATACCAACTAAGGACAAGGTTAAATTCCCAAACATTCTAAAGATACGTTTTGTCATAAGAGACAACTATTTTCATGAATTAGAAAAACACACTAACTAAAAATAACCAAATTATTATTTAGGAATTTGCAAACTAAAAAGCAAAAATGTTTTATTCTTCCAAGATCAAGATTTTTAAAATAAAAAAAAAAAAAAAAAAGAAAAAAAAAAACAAAAAAAAAAATTAATTAAAATAAAAAAAAAAATTAAACCACTATGTAAAGAGTTTAGTTTTCTCATAAAATTCAGTAACTGCAGAATGTTGAATAGCTTAGAATTTAGCTAGTTAATATTGATAATTGATAGCTGTTGAGTGAGGGAGAGGCAGTTTTCTTTAAGGGTACATCATGTTCAGAAGAATGGAGTCACA
The DNA here is from genome assembly GCA_009823505.1 of Rhizomys pruinosus. Taxonomy (NCBI): domain Eukaryota; kingdom Metazoa; phylum Chordata; class Mammalia; order Rodentia; family Spalacidae; genus Rhizomys; species Rhizomys pruinosus. The sequence goes on along the minus strand of VZQC01003771.1, from coordinate 382,930 downwards.
CCCAAGAGCATGATAGGAATACAAATTAGACTCTAAGATTTTTTATTTATTTTATTTATCATTTTTTATGTGTATGAGTGTACTGTCTGCATGTAGGTTGGTGCACCCTTGTCACTCATTGCCGTGGAGGTCAGAAGAGGGTGTCAGATTCCCCTGAAAATGGAGTTAAAGACAGCTTTTAGCCACCATGTGGGTGCTGGGAATCGAACCCGAGTCCTCTGCAAGAGCAGTGGGTGCTGTTAACCGCTGAGCCATCACTCCATCCCCTAGACTCTAAGACTTTTAAAAAGTATAATAATGGGATAGGAAATGATGTTGAGGGAGTAGTAGGGTGGGATGGAGATAAGAGAAGGGGTCTGAGTATGATCAAATTAAATTTTATAAAATTAAAAAAAATCAAAAAAGATGTTTTGGAAATGAAAATTTGTATGTAAGAAAAAAATTTCTTCTCAGAAGCTCTTCAGAAATGGTCACTCTAATTTTTAATTATCTATAGTAAAATGTTATCACTTCAAGTAATATTTGAACATTAATAAATTTTTTTTTTGTCTTTTCGAGACGTCTCCCTGTAGCCCCAGCTGTCCCTGGAACGCACTCTGTAGACCAGGCCCTTGAACTCACAAAGATCCTCCTGCCTCTGCCTCCCAAGTGCTAGGATTAAAGGCATGTCGCCACCACACCCGGCAATAAACTTGTTTAGAATAGAGACAGAACTATGAGCAAACCAAGCCAAACTCATGAAAGCCTAAGACCGGTTCTATTTTATTCTCAATAGTCTCAGATTTCCCGACCCAACCTCATAATTAAGGAGACTTGACATGTGGAAAGGCAGTAGGTAATTCCCAGAAGAAAGAGTCAAATGACAAGCAGGACTCCTGAAGAAAAGTCTAATACGATTACTATTAGGATCTTATTCACCTCAAAGTGCTTTTCTGATGAATTAACTTTTGGATGTTTTAGCCCTCAGATCCAACACAAGGAATAATTTTTTAGTGCCAAGCCATATGACTGCCTTTTTCTTTATTGAATCCTTATTAGATTAGACTAAATTTTGTGACAAAAAATTTGCTCTGAAAAAAATCTGTTTCTATCCCTAATGGAAGTTTTTTTCATGTAATATTAATTAATTGATTTAAATGATGTCAAATGGAAAAGCACATCTTGGAGAAAATAAATGTGACGAAATATAGTGATTTTTTGTTAGTGAGCAGATGCAGCACCAGGGAGAGTGTGCATTTACCTCTCTGGAGAATCTGGCTTTTGCTCAAAGGGGCTGGGTTGTCTTAGCAAAGGAGTCTCAAGTGCCTCTTGGTTGGAAATTTCAACTTGTGTTATCTTCAAAGTTGTATTACTCCTTTTTGAGGACAATAAGATACTATGCCTGAAATACCCTAAAGGCTGTAACACAGAACCCTTTGATCTGATCCAAATTTTAACAAAGTATAACAATACAAAACCATTGTAAAAAAAATCAGCATCCTATACATACCAAAATGAACATACAAAGAAAATAAATAAAAAAAAAAAAAAAAAGATTGTCTTTTTTTTTTTTTTTTAATTTTTAATTTATTTCCGATGTGTACAATGTACTGCTGCATGCAGGTCTGTGCACCGATTTGTGCAATGGCCGCGGAGGTCAGAAGAAGGGTCTCAGATTCCATGGAACTGGGTTCCCATGGATGAGTTTCAGACGGTTCTCAGGCCGCCATGTGGGTGCTTGGGGACGAACCCGGGTCCTCTGTAAAGCGGTCGGCACTCTTAACCGCTAGCCATCTCTTCACACTCAGCCCATTCATGATTTCTAAAAATATTTCAGATTAAATTTGACCAAGGACATGAAGGACAACCCTAGAGTGAAAATTTTAGCACAGTGAAGAAAGAACCCAGGGAAGACACTGATGGTGGAACAAACTCCCAAACTCAGAGCATATGCATTAATATTGTTAAAATGGGTACATTACAAAACACTACAGTCAATGCTTGCTAACAGTCCAATGATAGTTGTCACAGAGAAATAAAATAGAATCCTCAAAATCTACATGGAATCACAAAAGACATCTAATAGCCAACACAATACTGAGTAAAATAAAAGTGTTTAGTATTCAATGCTTGGTTTCAAAATGCACTACAGAGCTATAGGAACAAAAAAGCATGAGCTGGATGAAAAAAAAGCATGTTGATCATGTGAACATAAAAGAAAGATGCAGAAATAAACTTCCACACCTCAAGCAAACTAATTTTTGACTTAAAGGCTAGAAGCACAACAGAAGAAAGACAAACTCTTCAACATACAATGCTGAGAAAGCTGAACAACCACATGTAGATGCATGAAAATTGATCCCTGTTTCTCATTATATCCAAATCAATATATGCCAGATCAAGCCCCTTAAAAGATGACCTGAAACTTGGAAGCTGATATAGGAAAACCAAGAAAATAGGATATAGAAACAGGCAAGTACTTTCAGAGAGGTATTCTAACAACTCAGAAAATAAATGCAAGAAATGCTAAATAGGGTTTCATACAATTAAAATGTGTCTGCATTTTAATCTGTTTCTAAAGGGAAATAGCAGAATATAAAATGCTTATGAAGTGAGGAAGAATTGTTGTTATTTGTAGACCTTGTGAAAGAAAGTGCTAGAAAAAAAAAAAAAAAAGAAACATCTTCAAGCTTAAACTTCTGCCATATTGGTCAACTGATTCTAGCTTCTACCAAAGGTCTGAGTATTTTCATCTGTGCTCTAAAGCTGATGTTTCTCTGTTGCTGTAACACCATTTAATGTTTCTACCAGTTTAGTTTGAAAAGTGTCTTGATTATGAATTTATTGTTCACTACTACTAAAACCTTCAAGCAGCTGCTACCAACATTGAAACATGAAATGTAAAATGAGCAGAATCTGTATTTCCAAGCCATGCTAACTCATTTTTGGCTCCAGAATCACGGTCTCTTAACCCCTTTGAGGAAAGTGTTTTTTTGCATCAACAATATGAAGTAAGATTGACACCAGGTTATATTTAATATGCTAAATAGGGACAAAATAAGTCACAATCTAATCAATAAATGAGTTTTGGTCAGGCAGTTCTTAACAGATGATGTTAAATGGCCAATAAGCATATAAAAAAAAGTTCAACATCTTTGACCATCAAGGAAATAGTATATGCAATTGAGTTTCCAGCTGACCTCAGGATGGCTATCATTAAAAGAAGAAAAAGCAACACAATTGCGGCAGGATACAAAGAAATGGAAATAACTAAAACCTTCTGGTCGGAATGTAAATTAGCCATGATGGAAATCAGCATGAAGTCTCTGAAAACTGAAATATAGAACAGGCATGTGACCCAGCAATACCTCTTCCATGTGGTATACATCAAGAACCCAAAGAACTCCAGGAAGGCATACCATGAGATACTTGCACATACATGCGTATTTTAGCACTATTACCAATATCTGAATTTAAAAAAAATCAGCATAGGCTGAAAGAAGAATGGGTAAACTGTGGCATAAGTACACAATGGAGTTTTAGTTAGACCGAGGAAATTTACTGTGTTTCCACTAAAATTCTTTTTAACTGGATATTACTGTATTAGACTTTATCAGACCCACGTGGGCCAGTAGCTGGCTGGGTGGTTAGAAAAACTTTTGAAGATTCCTAACAACCTGAGATGGATCCTGGGGACCCACAGATTGGAAGAAAGAACCAACTCCACAAGTTGTCCTTTAATCTCCACACAAAGGCACTGCACATAAAACCAAAAAAAAATAAATAAATATATTTTAAAAATCCAAACAAATTTCAGCTCTTATGATAAACATTAAATATTTTCCTCTTCTTTCTGAATCTTAAGTTTATATAGGTGCATAAAATCATAAAAGTAGAAACAGGAGTATGTGATGAAGGAAAGCAAATGGTGTCTGGGATAGTATGAAGAGAAATTCCAGGGGTATAATGAAAATGTATCCATTATACTTGAATCAGAATCACTTTATAGAGGCCTAAATAGCTTATATATATATATATATATATATAGATATATATATATAATATAGTATAGATACTAAATGATATATAGGTATGTAATTGGTCTAAAATTTTAAAACAGCAAATCTTTTTCAATTACAGAAAGAGAACATACAACTATTCAATTTCAAGGCACACACTTTTCCAGTATTCAATGAAGCACTTCTAAGTACAGTGAAGACGTGCTTTTATAAATGGATTAAATCTGTAATCAGTTGTTTTCAAAGTTTTCTTAGAGACTGGTGCAAAAACCACTAAGAGAAGGCATAGGTTTGCCTACATTCACAGATTTGTGTTCCACACACTATTTCAGTTCTAACTTGCTCATAATTTTTTCTACTTTTACCACCTAATCTTGGGACTTGAATGTATGTGCAACCAGTACCCAAAATTGTCTAAGCCAGTTACTTATAATAGACACCTAAAATTCAAGCATCCAATAAAATATTATAAACACTTTTATTTTGCATATAAAGTTCTGGAAATCATATATGATTCCTACATGATCCTTTATTTCTGTAACTAGACACTGACCCACACTGGCATCTTGCCAATCATTGCTGTGTTTTTTCAGAGGAGAAAGGCCATGAGATATATTATACTCTCCTGATGTTTGGGCTTAAGTAAATTAAGTTTCCAGGAGAGGAGTTAATTTTTGCCATCAAGTGCTTCGATGCAGCAATTGCAGATCCACAGACAAAGAAGAACTAAACTCTTGAAACAACTAATAATGCTTTCACAAATTAGCTTTTTGCTCAGAAAATAGGGAATATGTATTTTTTAGAATTTACCAACTATTGATAGACGTTTTGATCTAGGTGTCTATTTTCTTTTCCATCTATATCACTTTGTGTTATATTATGCTTTACTAAAATAATGAGCTCCCTACTTACAGTATTTAATTTTGACTTATTAAAATTTAATGGAACATTACTATTATCAGTCTGTTGACTATGCCAGAGCAATTAAATATTTCCTCGAAAAGAGACTTGCAAATTCCAATTATTGCTGAAAGACAGGAGCTGTCAAATTTCAAATTCTCTTTAAGTGACCTTCTTTTCACTATAGACATGGCATAGAAACTTATTCCAGTGGGCAGAGTTAGATGTGCACACAGCAACAGCACAAACCAGCTGTGCCCAGCAGCACGTGTGAGTGGACTTCACCTGCTAACTGCACAACAAAGGTGTGTGAAGACGGATGAGTCCTGCCTGCCTTGGTACTTTGGACACCCCTGTGGCCATGGAAGCTCGCTATTACCTGGGACCTTCCAAACTAAGGGTTGCAGCATGAGATGTGGGCGGAGTTAGGCATGCATACAGCACACAGCCCAACACCAGTGTGCACCCAGTGCAGGGTGTGAGATGGCCAAAGTAGCAATCACCCTACACCCCAACCTGCTGCTCAGCCTGGGGGAGTGGTGATGCAGAGGATTATAACAGGAACAGTATTATTGATTATAGTCTGTGTAGCAGTTGAAGCACCAGAATCCAAAGAAACACACAAATCCACAACGCCAAAGACACAAAGAAAAACACATGGAAAATCATAATAAAACCACAAAATCACCAAACCCACCAACCCTGCGAAGACCCTACAATTGTTGCGAAAGAATAGGGGAGAGTTTGAAACTCAAGGGACCGGGGAGATAATGAAACAATGATGGAACGACCTAAAGGGAGAAATGACAAACCCAGAAGGTGGAAACACGAAAAGATCCCAGGCCTGAAAAAAAAAGAAAATGACCAATGAGCCAAGCAGCTATAAAATGAGAATGACAGGTTCAAGAAGGAAGTGCAAATACTAGAGAAATCACAGGGTGAAATGAAAAGAAATGGACATTCATCAAACAAAAACAATGTATGGGATAAAGCCTCAGAAGCAGAATGAGAAGCAGAAAAAAAAAATACAAAAACAGATGGATAACATGAAATAGAATTAAAAATTTCCCAACTAAAAAAAGCCTGGCCCAGATGTTTTCATGGAAGAATTCTATGAAAAAATTAAAGCGCTCCTACAACCATTGCTACTCAATTTGTTTAGAAGAATACAAACAGATGGAATATCTCCCACATCTCCTTCTATGAACCAGTATCACTCTAATACCAAAACCATGCAAGATACAAGAAAAAGAAGGCTATAGACCCATTCTAATAAACATAGATGCAAATTTCTCAGCAAAATACTTGCAATCACATAACACACATATCAAAAGATCATCCATCATTATCAAGTTGAATTCATACCAGAGATGCAGGGATGGTCAACACACACTAATCAATTAATATCATGAAACACATAAATGNGTGTTGGATCTGAGGGCTAAAACATCCAAAAGTTAATTCATCAGAAAAGCACTTTGAGGTGAATAAGATCCTAATAGTAATCGTATTAGACTTTTCTTCAGGAGTCCTGCTTGTCATTTGACTCTTTCTTCTGGGAATTACCTACTGCCTTTCCACATGTCAAGTCTCCTTAATTATGAGGTTGGGTCGGGAAATCTGAGACTATTGAGAATAAAATAGAACCGGTCTTAGGCTTTCATGAGTTTGGCTTGGTTTGCTCATAGTTCTGTCTCTATTCTAAACAATCAAGTTGTATTGCCTGCGGTGTGGTCAATGCCTTTAAATCCTAGCCCTTGGGAGGCAAGAGGCAGGAGGATCTTTGGGTTCAAGGCACCTGGGTCTACATGCAGGTGTGCCAGGACAGCTGGGGCTAACAGGGAGTGCCTGTCTAGAAAAGAAAAAAAAAAAATTTATCGGCATTGCACGACACGGGTGCACAAACTTGCATGCAGACAGTACATTCATACACATACAGAAATAAATAAAATTAATAAAAAAAAATTAAAAAAAATATTTCAGAATAAATTTGACCAAGGACATGAAGGACAACCTCTAGAGTGAAAATTTTAGCACAGTGAAGAAAGAACCCAGGGAAGACACTGATGGTGGAACAAACTCCCAAACTCAGAGCATATGCATTAATATTGTTAAAATGGGTACATTACAAAACACTACAGTCAATGCTTGCTAACAGTCCAATGATAGTTGTCACAGAGAAATAAAATAGAATCCTCAAAATCTACATGGAATCACAAAAGACATCTAATAGCCAACACAATACTGAGTAAAATAAAAGTGTTTAGTATTCAATGCTTGGTTTCAAAATGCACTACAGAGCTATAGGAACAAAAAAGCATGAGCTGGATGAAAAAAAAGCATGTTGATCATGTGAACATAAAAGAAAGATGCAGAAATAAACTTCCACACCTCAAGCAAACTAATTTTTGACTTAAAGGCTAGAAGCACAACAGAAGAAAGACAACCTCTTCAACATACAATGCTGAGAAAGCTGAACAACCACATGTAGATGCATGAAAATTGATCCCTGTTTCTCATTATATCCAAATCAATATATGCCAGATCAAGCCCCTTAAAAGATGACCTGAAACTTGGAAGCTGATATAGGAAAACCAAGAAAATAGGATATAGAAACAGGCAAGTACTTTCAGAGAGGTATTCTAACAACTCAGAAAATAAATGCAAGAAATGCTAAATAGGGTTTCATACAATTAAAATGTTTCTGCATTAAATTAAATTAAATTAAATTAAAATGTTTCTAAAGGGAAATAGCAGAATATAAAATGCTTATGAAGTGAGAAAGAATTGTTGTTATTTGTACACCTTGTGAAAGAAAGTGCCTAGAAAAAAAAAAAAAGAAACATACATCTTCAAGCTTAAACTTCTGCCATATTGGTCAACTGATTCTAGCTTCTACCAAAGGTCTGAGTATTTTCATCTGTGCTCTAAAGCTGATGTTTCTCTGTTGCTGTAACACCATTTAATGTTTCTACCAGTTTAGTTTGAAAAGTGTCTTGATTTATGAATTTATTTGTTTCACTACTATAAAACCTTCAAGCAGCTGCTACCACATTGAAACATGAAATGTAAAATGAGCAGAATCTGTATTTCCAAGCCATGCTAACTCATTTTTGGCTCCAGAATTCACTGTCTCTTAACCCCTTTGAGGAAAGTGCTTTTTTGCATCAACAATATGAAGTAAGATTGACACCAGGTTATATAAATAATTAATATGCTAAATAAGGACAAAATAAGTCACAATCTAATCAATAAATGAGTTTTGGTCAGGCAGTTCTTAACAGATGATGTTAAATGGCCAATAAGCATATGAAAAAAAAGTTCAACATCTTTGACCATCAAGGAATTAGTATATGCAATTGAGTTTCCAGCTGACTTCAGGATGGCTATCATTAAAAGAAGAAAAAGCAACAAATGCTGGCAAGGATACAAAGAAATGGAAATAACTAAAACCTTCTGGTCGGAATGTAAATTAGCCATGATGGAAATCAGCATGAAGTCTCTGAAAACTGAAATATAGAACAGGCATGTGACCCAGCAATACCTCTTCCATGTGGTATACATCAAGAACCCAAAGAACTCCAGGAAGGCATACCATGAGATACTTGCACATACATGCGTATTTTAGCACTATTACCAATATCTGAATTTAAAAAAAATCAGCATAGGCTGAAAGAAGAATGGGTAAACTGTGGCATAAGTACACAATGGAGTTTTAGTTAGACCCGAGGAAATTTACTGTGTTTCCACTAAAATTCTTTTAACTGGATATTACTGTATTAGACTTTATCAGACCCACGTGGGCCAGTAGCTGGCTGGGTGGTTAGAAAAACTTTTGAAGATTCCTAACAACCTGAGATGGATCCTGGGGACCCACATATTGGAAGAAGAGAACCAACTTCCACAAGTTGTCCTCTAATCTCCACACAAAGGGCACTGCACATAAATACTCCCAAACATAGAAAGTAAATAAGATATATTTTACAAAATCCAAAACAAATTTCAGCCTCTTTATGATAAACATTAAATATGTTCTCTTCTTTCTGAATCTTACGTTTATATCGGTGCATGAAACTCATAAAAGCTAGAACAACGGAGTTGTGATGACGGATAAAGCAAATGGTTTTCTGGGATCGTAGAAGAGAAATTTCCCGGTGTATAATGAAAATTGTATCCAATATCCTTGAATCAGAACCTTATAGAGGCCTAAATATTGCTAATAATCTTCTATATATCTAATAATATATTAATATATATATATATAATATGTATATATGTATTGTAATTGGTCTAAAATTTTAAACAGCTAAATCTGTTTCAATTACAGAAAGAAGAACAAATACAACTATTCAATTTCAATGCACACACTTTTCCAGTATTCAATGAAGCACTTTCTAAGTACAGTGAAGACGTGCTTTTATAAATGGATTTAAATCTGTAATCAGTTGTTTTCAAAGTTTTCTTAGAGACTGGTGCAAAAACCACTAAGAGAAGGCATAGGTTTGCCTACATTCACAGATTTGTGTTCCACACACTATTTCAGTTCTAACTTGCTCATAATTTTTTCTACTTTTACCACCTAATCTTGGGACTTGAATGTATGTGCAACCAGTACCCAAAATTGTCTAAGCCAGTTACTTATAATAGACACCTAAAATTCAAGCATTCCTTATAAAATATTATAAACACTTTTATTTTGCATATAAAGTTCTGGAAATCATTATATGATTCCTACATGATCCTTTATTTCTGTAACTAGACACTGACCCACACTGGCATCTTGCCAATCATTGCTGTGTTTTTTCAGAGGAGAAAGGCCATGAGATATATTATACTCTCCTGATGTTTGGGCTTAAGTAAATTAAGTTTCCAGGAGAGGAGTTAATTTTTGCCATCAAGTGCTTCGATGCAGCAATTGCAGATCCACAGACAAAGAAGAACTAAACACTTGAAACAACTAATAATGCTTTCACAAATTAGCTTTTTGCTCAGAAAATAGGGAATATGTATTTTTTAGAATTTACCAACTATTGATAGACGTTTTGATCTAGGTGTCTATTTTCTTTTCCATCTATATCACTTTGTGTTATATTATGCTTTACTAAAATAATGAGCTCCCTACTTACAGTATTTAATTTTGACTTATTAAAATTTAATGGAACATTACTATTATCAGTCTGTTGACTATGCCAGAGCAATTAAATATTTCCTCGAAAAGAGACTTGCAAATTCCAATTATTGCTGAAAGACAGGAGCTGTCAAATTTCAAATTCTCTTTAAGTGACTCTTCTTTTCACTATAGACATTGCATAGAAACTTATTCCAGTGGGCAGAGTTAGATGTGCACACAGCAAACAGCACAAAACCAGCATGTGCCCAGCACATGGCATAAGTGGACTTCACCTGCTAACTGCACAACATCAGTGTGTGGAAGACCAGATGAGTCCTGCCTGCCTTGGTACTTTGGACACCCCTGTGGCCATGGAAGCTCGCTATTACCTGGGACCTTCCAAACTAAGGGTTGCAGCATGAGATGTGGGCGGAGTTAGGCATGCATACAGCACACAGCCCAACACCAGTGTGCACCCAGTGCAGGGTGTGAGATGGCCAAAGTAGCAATCACCCTACACCCCAACCTGCTGCTCAGCCTGGGGGAGTGGTGATGCAGAGGATTATAACAGGAACAGTATTATTGATTATAGTCTGTGTAGCAGTTGAAGCACCAGAATCCAAAGAAACACACAAATCCACATGCCAAAGACGCAAAGAAAAAACAGCATGGGAAAACCTCATAATAAATCCACATCAAACTCCACCAACCCTGCAGAAGACTCCTACAATTGTTGGAAAGAAATAAGGGGAGAGTTTGAAAAACTCAAGAAGGACCTAGAGGGAGATAATGACAAATGATGGAACGAACTAAAGAGAGAAAATGACAAACTCCAGAAGTGGAAACACTGAAAAGATCCCAGGCCGAAATAGTAAAAGAAAATGACCAATGAGCCAAGCAGCTATGAGATGAGAATGACAGGTTCAAGAAGGAAGTGCAAATACTAGAGAAATCACAGGGTGAAATGAAAAAGGAAATTGAACATTCATCAAACAAAAACAATGTATGGGATAAAGCCTCAGAAGCAGAATGAAGAAGCAGAAAAAAGATCAGACCTGAAGGATAACATGGACCAACTAGAATTAAAAATTTCCCAACTAAAAAAAGTCTTGGTCCAGATGGTTTCATGGAAGAATTCTATGAAAAAATTAAAGCGCTCCTACAACCATTGCTACTCAAATTGTTTAGAAGAATACAAACAGATGGAATTCTCCCACTCCTTCTATGAAGCCAGTATCACTCTAATACCAAAACCATGCAAAGATACAAGCAAAAAAGAAGGCTATAGACCCATCTCACTAATAAACATAGATGCAAAAATTCTCAGCAAAATACTTGCAAATCACATACAAACACATATCAAAAAGATCATCCATCATTATCAAGTTGAATTCATACCAGAGATGCAGGGATGGTTCAACACACATAAATCAATTAATATCATGAAACACATAAATGGACTGAAAGACAAAAACCACACAATCAACTCAATTGATGCAAAAAAAAAAAAAAAAGATCTTTTGACAAGATGCAGTGCCCCTTTATGTTTAAAGTCCTAGGGGGAATCAGACTGAAAGGAATATTCCTCAACATGGTCAAAGCCATATATATAGCAAACCCACTGCCAACATCATGCTAAATGGAGAAAAATTGGAACCATTTCCCTTAAGGTCAGGAACATGGCTAGGCTGCCCCTTATTGACACTCCTCTTCAACATAGTGCTTGAAACACTTGCTAAGGCAATAAGACAAGAGAAGGAAATTAAAGGAGTACGAATAGGAAAAGAAGAAGCTAAGCTATCCCTTTCTGCAGATGATATGATAGTTTACCTAAAAGATGTTAAAAACTCCACCAGAAAACTTGTAGAAACAATTAAGAGTTTTAGTGAAGTGGTGGGCTACAAAAATAACCTAGAAAGATCAGTATCTTTTCTTTACACCAACAATAAATAAGCATAAAAGGAACATAAGATGAACTTCTCCTTCACAATAGCCTCAAAAATAATAAAATTCCTGGGAACAAACCTAATCAAAGCTAACAAAGACATCTACAACAAAAAATTTAAACCCCTGAAGGAGAATGAAGAAGATATAAGACAATGGAAAGTTTTCCCATGCTCATGGATTAGGAAAATTAATATAGTAAAAATGTCCATTTTACCCAAATTGATATATAGATTTAACACAATACCAATCAAAATCCCCATGATCTTCTTCACAGACTTGGAAGAAAAAATCCTGAAATTTATATGGAAAAGCAAAAGAGCCCAAAGAGCTGAAGCAACCCTGAGTGAAAAATGCAATACAGGGCAGATTGCTCTACCAGACTTCAAACTATATTACAGGGCCATAGTCATAAAAACAGCCTGGTACAGGCACAAAAACAAACCCTTTGACCAATGGAACAAAATTGAAGATCCAAACTTGAGCTACTACAGTTTCAGTCACGTCATATTGGACAAAGGGGCAAAAAACCTCAATGGAGGAGGGATAGCATCTTCAGCAAATGGTGCTTGCAAAACTGTATCACCATTTGTAGAAGAACAAAATTAAACCCCTACCTCTTACCCTGTACAAAAATAAACTCCAAATGGATAAGATCTCAACATGAAGCCTGAAACCCAGAAGGTGATAAGAAGAAAAAAAAAAATTGGCAACAAACTACAAGACATAGGGGTAGGAAAAGACTCTCTAAATTAGACAGCAGCTGCACAGGAAATAAGGTCAACAGTGGAAAAATGGGACCTAATCAAACTCAAAAGATTTTGCACAGTGAAAGAAACAATCACAGAAGTGAAGAGAAAACCCACAGAGTAGGAGGAAATCTTCACCAGTGATACATCTGACAGAGCATTAACTTCTAAACTACTCCAAAAATAAAGAAGTAAGGAAACAAATGACCTACTCAAAAGATGGAGTAAAGAGCTCAAGAGAGACTTCACCAGTGAGGAATTAATGATGGCTGAGAAACATCTTAAAAAGTGATGGTGGGGCTGTGGGGGTTTGGACACAACAGCCTGCAGATTGGTTTTGCACGAAGGATGCTTGTACTCATGGATTATCACTTATAGTTAAAAAATGAAAAAGAAAACTGAGAGAAAGATGCAGGACAGTTATGGCAGAATGCTTGATCTGGGATGGGGTGGGGGTGGGGGGGAAGGGAAAGGGAAATATGCCTGATCTGAATTGGAAAATGATGTATGAAATGCACAAAGCATCAATAAAAATTAAATTAAAAAAGTGTTGAACATCATTAATAATTAAGGAAATGCAAATTAAAACCACTCTCAGATATGATCTCACTCCAATAAGACTAGCTAAGATCAAGGAAACAAAAGACGGGGCTGGAGAGATGGCCTAGCAGTTAAGAGCACCGACTACTCTTGCAGAGGACCTGGGTTCAATCCCCAGCACCAACATGGCAGCTGATAACTGTCTTTAACTACAGTTCTAGGGGAGTCGACACCCTCTTCTGACCTCTGTGGCATTGCACAACACGGGTGCACAGACCTACATGCAGACAGTACATTCATACACATAAATAAATGAATAAAAAAAAGTTAAAAAAAAAGAAAACAAAAGACACCAAATGCTGGAGAGGTTGTGAGGAAAAGGGGAACACTCATCTAGTGTTGGTGGGAATGTAAACCTGTACAACCATTATGGAAAGCAGTGTGGAGAACCCTTAAAAGACTCAAAATGAGCCTACAACCTGACCCAGTCATACCACTCCTTGGTATATACCAAAAAGACTCATCCTACCACAAAGATACCTGCACATCCAGGTTTATTGCAGCTCTTTTCACAATGGCAAAGAGCTGGAACCAACCCAAATGCCTCTCAACAGATGAGTGGATGACAAAAATGTGGTACATCTACAAAACGGAGTACTATTCAGTGGCAAAGAAAGAGGACATTATGAACTTTGCAGGTAAATGTATGGAGCTTAAAGCCATTATGCTATGTGAAGTAACACAATCCCAGAAAGAAAATAAAGATGAATGGTTTCCCTCATTTGTGGATGCTAACACCAAATTCCCCAGATGAAAGGCAAGTTGAACATTATTGCTATATTTCTGTTTATTTGAAAGCAGTGTTATAATGTAAATCTCTCCACGGGCTCTAGAATTCACCCACCACTTATTTTCAGACTCTGCAATTACTGCATACGGGTGGAAAGTATGCATCCATATTTTAGAGTAATATAAAATTAATGGAGGTAAATGTGAATTCTTAAACATAAAAAAAAAAAACAGAGAAAATGCAGAACATTTATGGCAGAATGCATGATCTGGGGTGGCGGAGGAAGGGAAAAGGGAATATGCCTAAACTGAATAGAAAAATGTCTGAAATACACAAAACCTCAATAAAAGCATTAAACAAAAAGAAACATATTCCAAGTTTCCTCTGACAGACTGTGAATGTCAAGATCTGAGGCTTTACTGGGAGACACAGTTGAACTCTGATACTTGTCCCGGGCTGTCCTTGAGACCTACCTTCAGGAATGCTGTGGATTACAGAGCTTCTAGATTATATCTACATTTGTGAGCTTTATCTATTTAGCTTATTTGCATATGAAAATAGAATACTCATTCATAGGAAAAAATGATTCAAAATCAATGAGGTTTATGGCATAATGCTTTTACAAGCAAGTGTTCCTGGAGCTTATGTGGGAAAACCATACTTCAGAAGAGAAATTGGAAACATACTCATCATTTTAAAAGAAAAATCTTCAAATGCTGTAATTTGGAATTAGATCTGGATTTGAGGTATTGCTCATTAAGTGTAATTTTTGTCTTTTCTCTGGTAATTTCAGAGTATTTACTCTTTTAATCATAATTTCCTTATTTATGGCTCCAGAAACCATTTATCAAACAATCAGGACTAAATACTAATTCATAAACAAGATACATATCACTGATTTGAAATTTCCCCTTTAGTTAAGTTAAACTTGGTGAAATTTACTCTCTTCCACTTCCTTAATTCTTTCATCAGTATACTGTATAATCATTTATTCTGAACAATCAATTGGCCAATCAAGTAAATTAATTTCTTAGCATTTTCTTTTCTGGCCAAAAATCTCTCTTCTTCAGTTCATGAATGTAATGTTTACCTAACTTAAAACTTAAAAACAAGTCAATGCTTGGAGTGGTGGTGCATGCCTTTGATCCCAACACTGGAGAAGCAGAAGCAGCCAGATCTCTGTGAGTTCAAGTCCAGCCTGGTCTACAAAGTGAGTTCCAGGCCAGCTGGGTTAAAGGGAGACCCTGTGTCAAAAAAAATACATATAAAAAAATCAAGTCAATGAGAGAACATAATACAAACAGAATTATTTGGACAGAAGTATTCATTACAGCAGTATTTGTAATCACAAAAGAAAGATAAAACTGCAGTGGAAATAAGCATGGGATTTCTTTTCAGTGGTTTTGTTTTAGTTCCAGCATAGTTGGTCTTTATTAATAGGCAGTAAGTGTACAAAATAGCACATCCACAGGACTGGAAAAGAAAATGGAGTTTTGGTTCCACCCATGCCTTTTGAAAGTGCTTTGTCTAAGCAAGGGGGGGGGGAGCAGGATTAGAACACTTACTTGACTGTTGCAACTTTGCACTCAGTACTCTCCAACACAAGCAAGTGCCTAGGCAGCAGGGCTCTTCCCAACACAAGCAACAAGGGAGGGGTGACACACTGCATCCAGAACTGGTTGTTTGGAGCCTGTTCACTGAGAGCTTCTGTCTTTCAAGACCTTAGAACTTGGAGCATAGCTTTCAGGATGTTGCACAATCCCTCCAATAACTTGGGGGGGGGGTACCTCATGCCTAAGCTTTGCTGTTCCTAGTCATTATCAGGTTGGACTGCCAGGCTTCTGTTAGAATGATTCGTCCTGACCCCAAGTGAGTAGGCCTACCACATATTGCCATATTTAGCCACTGTAATGTGCTATGAAAACACATGGTCCTACATCATTTCAAAATAGCAAAAACTGTAATAATTATCATTATAATTAAAAACATCTTGGCACTAGTTACTTTTGAAGAGGGTTTGGTATGGGACAGCAATCCTGGACTCAGATGTATCTTGAGCATATGCAGGCTACCAATCTGCTTATCACAGTAGGTGGAACAAAAGATACAGGGTACACTCTGTTTGGGCTTAGCACATGCTCAGAAGTCATGAGTTGGCTTGCTTGTCAGCACACCCTATTTCTAAATAACCCCCCAAGCTGGGATAGTGCATAATGATGTAGAGGTCTAAGATTGGCCATGGGGAGGTGATATCACAAGGAAGTGGCTGCTCACCCCAAACATATATAAGCTGCCTATGGCATAGAATAAATAGATTTCATGGATTTGCACCACCTGACATTAGTCCCTAGACTGTTACTGCATGTGTGCTAGGAGCTGTCTACCCCATGGCTGATTCCTCAGCTTATTTGTTCATGGGAACCAACACTTCTGCGATCACGTGTTTGGCCACGGGTCATCAGCCTGGCACATGCCTTCTTCAGCCTGATCAACCACAGAGTCAACACCTCCATATCTGCACCTGAACAAGGACCTGAAGCAATTCTGCAGAGACCTGCCCATTCTGGATTCTGGCCAGAAGTGTTTGTCTTTGGACTGCAAAAGATTGAGCAGCAATCCCTGGCAGTGAAGCTGCCCTGAGCATCGAAAAAGGGTGGGAGAAATCCAGAAGTGTGAAGTTCGGCCAGAGGGTGACATGGGGGGCCATCAAGGCACTGGAGTCAGAGGTGCAGAGCCTGAAGCCTCAGAGAAGATGACAGATGTGTTCAATGCACTTAACACCAATAAAACTGTTAACCAATATGATGCACTTTTCTCCCCTCCTCCCTGCTGTGATAAGAATCAATTATTATGATAATGGATATCTACCAGGCTTACCTAATGGCTTTCTTTGTGTTCCTCTTAACTAACTAATCTGAACTGGTATAACAAGGAAATTACCATGGATATATTTCTAATTATATTATAGCCCACAAGGCTACTGATTTTATTTACATCCTTAGCACTCCAGCAGTTCCACAGTTGCCACTGAATCTGACCACACATTCGGAAGAGCAAGACAAAGTGGAAAAAGCAGTCACCCTTTACCATCATAACAAAAACGTCACAGAGGCCACCATCCTTGGCTACAGGAGCAGTTGTCTCAGGAGTATTGATTGCAATCACCCTAAAAACTGCAGCCACACCCTCAGCAGCAAAATGACCTGCAGCAAAACTTGACAGAACTTTTATTTGATCAGCAGGTTTGTGTATGAAAACCTCTGCAACTAGACTGGGAGATCCTGGCTTGTACAAGAATTGGACACAGATACCTGCTAATTAGGTTCACATGGCCATTGTTTATGTTTATTGCTTATGTTTTCTAATTGGCTTAACCTGTATTCAGTTTTTACATGAGCATTGATCATTGGACTTGCTTTTTGATTGTACAAAATAGTCATGGTCAATCGGGCCAGACAAAGGCAAATTGATCACCACTACTATCAAGCTCTCTAAGGTTGTGGAGGAAAATACAGAAAGGGGAGATATGGAACAGCCATCCTGGACTCAGATGTATTTTGAGCTTATGCAGGCTCCCAATCCGCTTAGCACACCAGGTGGAGAAAAAGGTGCAGGGATGCTCTGTTTTTGGCTAGCATGAACTCAGAAGTCATGAGTTGGCATGCTTGTTAGTACACCCATTTTCTGAGTAGGCCCTGCAAGCTGGGATGACATGTGATGGTGTGGAGGTCCAAGACTGACCACTGGGATGTGATATCATGTGATGTAGCAGCTGCTCACCCCAAACCTATCTAAGCTGCCTGTTACATAGAATAAACAGATTTCACAGAATTGCAACACCTGGTATGTTATTTGCATGCATGTCTTGTTATGAGGCCATTAAACCTACAGCTGGATCTTCAGTTTGTTTGGTTTTGGGAGCCAACAGCTCAGCAAATGTCTGTTTGGCCATGAGATGCTCAGTCCCAGGCTGCATGCATGGCCTTGGGACTATGAGTCCCACAGCTGCGTGTTTGGCTCCATGGCCATCAGCCCTGCACATGTCCTCTTCAGCTTGTCCAGCCACATTGTCAGCAACCCCATAACTGGGTTTCAATTCCCAGCAATCATGTGGTGGCTAGCAGCCATCCATAACTCCAGTATCATGGGATCCGATGCCCTCTTCTGACCTTTGAGGGCATTGCACAACAGGGTTGCACTTATGTACATGCAAACAATAAACACATAAGCATAAAATAAAAATAATGAATTAAACACATGTATCTGAGTGCTAACAATGAGCATGCAATATAGTGTATACTTAAAATACACTGTTTTAAGCTTTTTAAGTGAATGTTTCATTATTGTTTTAATTACATAGAAGTATAGAATGGGACTTACTGGGCCCAAATTGTAGGAATGGATGAAAGTCTTTTTTCATCCAAAATAGAGTTTTTCCATAGGTAATATATATATATATATATATATATATATATATAATATCTAACTTATGTTACATTTTATCTGCTATATTACCAAGGTGGCATAGGGACAGAACTACCTATATCAGAAGGTTGTGGGGCATCATAGTTTTAATGTATGGAGCAACTTTAATCCTGTCTGAAAAATGCAGTTCTGGAAACCTTATTTCTTATTTCTTAAATATCATTAGAATTCACAGTTTTGATGCAAAAAGAGTCAGTGATTAATGTGGTATCCTTTCTATAATTCATTCAATCTAAAGCTATGGAAATTATAGATCTTAAAACTCTGAAATCTACCTTTTCAATTTTTATTTCCATTTCTCCATTTACATAATTACATTCTATCTTACCTCACATGATTTCACACATGGCTGCCTCCTCGTTACCTGCACTCTACGGGATTTGTCAATTGAGACCTGCATATCTAAATATTCAAAGCTACCATACACATATGGGAGATAACATGTGATGTTTTTGGATGCATGATAGGAGGAGAAGGTAGAAAAGTAGTGTGGAGAAGGAAAACTACTAGTAGGTTTGGAAAAGCCATTTGGAAATCTACCACCATTGCCCCATCTTCAAATATATACATGTACAATAAAAAATGAATAAAATGGAGTTAGCTAAAATGGGGAAAATGCACCTACCAGATAACACAGACTAAGAGAGAAAAAGCCCAAATCAGGAGTGAAACTTTTATTTTGGAGTTGTTGAGTAGGGACAGCCATAGACCCTCAAACAATACTGGCTATTGCTAATGATCTTGGTTACCCACTAGAACTTGACAGTATAAGATCCTACTGCTGAGGAAACTGTTTGCATGAATTTGAGGACAAACATGGAGAAACCAAGTTGGTGGTACTGACTTAAAATTTTCACCTCTCCTGGCTAGCTTTCATTTGCTGCGAAGTGCTATGAATGATGATAATAGAGAAAAGTAATCTTCAGTCTTATCCAGCTATGAACATTGTAAGCTAATATTACTGGCACATTGTAAGCTAATATTACTGGCCTGGGAGGGTATGCCCACTAGTGCAATAGTGGCACACACATTATGGGAGTAATCAGTCACTTTCTAATTACACTTAAGGTCCACAGTACAAGATGGTCACCATATCTGGCACTCTTATCACATACAAGAAACTGTATGGAAAGGT
This sequence comes from Rhizomys pruinosus, assembly GCA_009823505.1. Taxonomy (NCBI): domain Eukaryota; kingdom Metazoa; phylum Chordata; class Mammalia; order Rodentia; family Spalacidae; genus Rhizomys; species Rhizomys pruinosus. The sequence goes on along the minus strand of VZQC01003771.1, from coordinate 363,279 downwards.
TGCAGACCATAGGAGAGAACATGATTTTATTATCCTTCTAAATGGACACAGTGAAAATCCAAGTCTTAAAGCTGGTTAATCCAAAGATTATTGCATATCTCAGTTGTCACAAGAGGAGTGTCTCCCTAGAGAAAATAGCAAATATCACGAAGACCTACAGCATGGAAATAGAGAATAAGACTTGGGATTGTTCAGCTCCAAAGAAGACTCCATTATCAAACATTTTTCTCCCACATGAAGGAACATTTCAGGACAAGGAGTTGAACTCTTTGGAAGAGCAAGAGGTTATGGATGAATACATGGAAAACATGTAGTCTAGAAACAAGGCAATTGCACATATGAACCCACAGTCATTGTGAAAGCATATGATAGCTTGCCAATAAAGACAAGACATACATGATAGCATGCCAAGAAAGACAAAACACACATGATATCATGCCAAGGAAGACAAAGCACACATGGACAGGGAAGGTGGACAAGAAGCCTCAGTCTTAGCTAAGAAACTGTTCCTAGTTTATGTAGCTGTTGGGTGAGGGACAATGAGTTTTCTTTATGGACATGACACCAGGTAGGTTTACTAGGCTCTGAGGGGTGAGCTTATACCAAAGAGCACTTGGGGAATACAAATTAGACATAACAAGCCTCTAGAAAATAATAGAGATATGAAATAAGGGGAGGAGAGTATGAGTGGTTTGACATAACAGAGGGGTCTAAACATTGTCAAAATATATTACATGAAATTGTTGAAAACCTGATAAAATGGTTTAAATAAGTGTTGGAACCTAGAGGTAAAGATCTAAATTGCCTCATTTTATAAAATTATACACAATTAAATGAAGTGAGGAACATTAAAATCTAATTTATCAATTTGGACACTGTAAATGAAACATTCTTGATAATAATATGGTTTGTGAATAAAAGAGAATTTTTATTTTTCTTATAAAAGAAGAAATAGAATCCAGTAACTTTGTAAAACAACTTACAATTCAATATATCCTATCAATTAACATTTGGAGATACATAGTTACCAAAGTGCAAGGCAACAGTGTCATTTTGGGTATGGTACAAAGTAAGGTTATAGTTTGACTAAACTCTTCCTAGATATTTGTTGAAGCTTACACATTAGCAATTATTAGGCCTATTTATGTAAATATGTCTCTAAATATATTTGGGAATTTGAAATAATACATTTATGTTCTTGGAAGTTTAGCTGCTCCCTATGTTGTAGAGAAATACAAATTTGAGAAGATGCCTAAACACCCAATACAGAGCCCAAAATGACTTTTCAATAAATATGCAAAGAATGTCTCACAACTGTAAGTCTAGTTTATAAATGAGTGATTAGGGTATGAAGTATGTCAGTTAGAGAAAAACTACCTGTCATTATCTTCAATAAAATCAGAGGTAGATTAAAATATTATCACATTTAGATACTCAGGTTATATGGAAACATGATTTTCTTTAAACTGTGTCAGATTATTTTCCATTCCATCTCTTATTCATGTAACAGCAAAGTTATATATTCTGAAAATATTATTTCATAGAGACCAGATAAGCTTTTTTAAGCTACTGATGGGTTGTATGAATGTCTGCCTTGAAGCTGTAAGGATGTAACACTTTTTTTTTTTTTTTTTTTTTATATTTCTGAGACAGAGTCTCCCTGTAGCTCCAGCTGCCTGGAACTCACTCTGTAGACCAGGCTGGCCTCGAACTCACAGAAATATGCCTGCCTCTGCCTCCCAAGTGCCAGGATTAAAGGCATGCATCACCATGCCCGGTTTATTTATTGTTTTTTATGTGTATGAATGTTCCATCTGCATGTGGGTTGGTGCACCCGTGTCGTGCAATGCTGCGGAGGTCAGAAGAGGCCATCAGATTCCCCTGGAAATGGAGTTAAAGATGGTTCTCAGCTGCCATGTGGGTGCTGGGGATCGAATCTGGGCCTTCTGCAAGAGCAGTTGATGCTCTTAAACGGTAGGCCATCTCTCCAGCCCCTAACAAATGGAATTTAATTACATTAATTCTGTCTTGAAATGCACAATAATCTCAAAAAAGCATTAATTTCTAATATTATTGTTTTATATGTTCTGATTACAGAGCCACAGATGAATAACCTTTGTATAACGAGGGAGGAAAATATGGAAGCCCTTTTCTGTGCTTACACTTGTGGTTGTCTGGACATTGACACTGCGCCTGGGTTCCTAACAGAGAAATTTATCCACCCATTTTGCTTATTGTTCTTTACAAGAAGTTTTATTTGAAGTTTAAGGAGCAATGACAGGTGTACCTAGATATTTATCCACTGTTTGCAAAAGCTAAGAAATAGATTAGAAAGGACCTGACCTTCACAGAATCATGGTGAAAAGGAGGCTGTTATAGTTCCTATTTGGCATCAGAATTGACAGAAATTGCTAAATAGATCACCTGGAAACGTCCAGGATATTGCTGCTAATGTTTAGATATTGTTAACTTCAATAAATATTGTCATGAAACTGAGTCAAACACTAGAAGATCCTTCTGAGTGCGTTCATATTCTACCTTTAGTTATAACCTAACGACAACTGGTATAAAAATGAAACTCACCAAGATGCAGCATACTTATGTATCGATGAAAGCCATCATCTTATGCAGAATCTAGTAATACAATTTTCAAGAACTGAAAATATTAATAGGATCCTGAAGAAATGGTTTTGGGGTTAAAAAGGCATGTTTTCTTGCAGATAACCTGAGTTCAATTTCCAGCAGCTACAAGAGACAGCTCACAACTGCCTATAACTTTAAGTCAAGGGGATCCAACACTGGCTTCTGGACACTATGGACACCTGCAACCATGTGCACACAAACACATAAACACATATATATTAATAAAAACAAATCTTTTTCAAAGAATTAATAAATAAAATGTGGTTCGTATATAGTATCTGTCATAAATCAAGACGGAATTCCATCATATGAAACAATATGGATGATCCTAGAGGCCATTGCGTGGAGTTTAAAACAACCAAGCACACACACACACACACACACATACACACACACACACAAACAAGTATTATTATTTGATCTCATTCATCTTTGGAATCTACTGGATGTAATTATGAGAACCTAAGAGAGAGAAGAAAACATGTACAGAATATATGTCTGAGAAATGCCAAGTCCTAGGTGATTGAATATTGAAATATAATATAATAATATAATATAATATAATGAGGGGTAGAGAGAAAATTAGTCCATCCATCAACTTTCATAAGTCAGGCTTCCTTATATCATAGAATGGCCATGTTTTAAAGAAGAGGCTGGCTAGGTCTCCATTATTAAACCCCTCCCATGAAAACAAAAATCCTGCATAAAACTGGGGAAATGGGCACCAGGCGCCAGGTTTACCCAAAGATCTATTGGCAGCTGATTATTGCTGGGTGAGGGGCAGTTGTTCTTTAAGGGAGAGACTACATAGTGGAAAATTTCACATTGAAAGAAATCTGAGTACAAATGCTTGACTGGATAAGGACTTAACATGTATGGTGGAAGACATGAGGTCAAGTGGGGGGTTTAGGAGGTCATGGACGAGGAAGGCGGTCTAAATTTGAAAGAGAACTATTGCATGAAATATAACACAGGTCAATCAAAAACAAAAAAAGGTTAAGTTGAAAATAGTTATATGATTATGTAGTTCAAAGTATGTTAAGCTAAATATTGAAACCAGACTGATTAACGTTTACTGAATACCAAAATACTAACATTAAATTTTCTTTTATACTAGACAATAATCCAGGATTTAGCATCAGATGCTATACTATCTTTTTGATAATAACAGAGACAAGTATAATTTATTAGGTAATTAATAATATTTCATTAAATCTGTTCAAATTTCCCATTAGGACACTGGGCATATGTCCACTCATCTTGCTTAAATATTGTTATAAATGTGTATGTACACACACAGTCACATACATATTAACTTAATATCATGCATAGTAGATGTCATAGGGTACTTACAGAAAAATACTTTTAACATAAATGCAAATTTGCAAATAAAACATTTTAGCAATTTTTATCTGCTATATTCAATTGGTTAAAGTATTTATTACTATATAAATATATTCAGTACAAATAAATTCTACTAATTATAAGAAAATATTCATTACAAATACCTGTTTAGTTGATAGTCAAAACAAAATACATTTAACTAGCATTTGATATGTCTTTTTCATATCAAAATATATGAATGAATTTCAAATTTTCTATTTTTCTTGATTAAAAATAACAATATCAGAAAATCTTCATATAATGCATCAGAGTAAAGAATTTCAATGAATGTGCATGGAACAGTTTATGTCATAGAAAAGAAAAAAAATAAGAAGGTAGAACTAAGAACGTTCCCTTGATTTTACATATGATAATTACAGCTTTCAATTAAATGTGAAGTAATTAATTAAATTTTAGGGTAATTAGTGTTAAGAGATTCATAAAATTTTTGAATAAATAATATAATTTATAATTTTTATTATTGCAAATACTGAAATTTCATCTCTCTTGTAAAGTAGATAGTAATTAGAATAAAGCTAAAACTGGTACTTTGAGTAGTAATTTATTATTTTATTTTTTGCATTATCCAGTGGATGATTCTGGCAAAATAAATGTAATTGAAATATAATTTTCACATTCCTTTTCTTGATGAAAGTATTTGCATATGTTTCCCTTACTTTTATACAGAGAATTAGTATTGACTCTGAGAGGTGAGGCTCAGTCTTTAGCCTGAGTTGCATAGAGGCTACTGGCCCACACCAGAGAGCTGGGGCACAAGTATGGGCCAGCAGGTAGGTGGGTCAGCCAGGAGCAGAGCACCTTGGGAGGTGAAGCTGTTTTTAGCCTGGGTTGTATAGAGTCTGCTGGCTCACTCGAGAGAGCTGGTGTGCAGGGTACTAGCCTACCTGTGGGCTAAGCAAACACCTCCCCCCACCTCCCCACCAACACTGCCAATTGGAACTCCAGATAAAGGTTTTAATAAGTTCTACAACCAACCCAGAAGAACTGGCTGGCAGCAGAGGACAAACAGTGCTCAGAAGGTGTCATCTGGGCTGTTACCCACCTAGTTCTTGCAGAACAGAAAGGGAAGAGTGAACTATACCTTCCAATATATAAACAAAATTGAAAGCCTGAAACCTAAGCAAATCAACACTCCACAAATAAGGAGACTACAACGAAGGCACCTGAAGGAATCAAGGAAAGCAATCCTCCAACACAGTTAAGAGGAACTAGAGATTCACACCAGAATACAGGTAAAAGGTAAACTACATGCCAAGAGCACAACAACAACAACAAACAATATTGGAAAAGCCCATAATAATCCCACAACAAACTCTACAAAGCCTGTGGAGGACCCCTACAATAGGATCTCTGTAGAGATAGCCCAGGATACAGATTTTAGATTAACAATCACAGATATATTCAAAGAAATCATAGAACTAAGGAGAGAGAACAAAAAACTCAGAAAGGACCTAGAGCAAGACAATGAGAAACTCTAGAAGGAAGTGGAAACACTGAAAAGAACCCATGCTGAAATGAAAGTGGAGACCCAGGAGCTACAAGAAAAGACTTAGAAGCTCCAAAAGTACATGGAAATAATAAAGAAAACACAGGATGAAATGAAAAGAGAAATCAAACACTCATCCAATCAAAAGGAAAGAATAGGAAAAAGCCACAGAAGCAGAATGGAGGAAGCAGAAGAAAGAATATCAGATCTGGAATATAACACAGAACAACTAAAAAGCTCAAGTAAATATTACAAAAAGTTTAAAAATACAAAAGAGTGGAACAAGCAGTAAATGTGGGATGGAATGAAAAGATCAAACCTCCACATCATAGGGACAGAGGAAGGAGAATAATCCCAAGAGAATGGTATTGACCAGACCATTAACAGTAATAGATGAAAATGTCCCCAAACTAAAAAAAGACAAACCCATACAAATACAAGAAACATATAAGACACCAAATAGACTGGACCAGAGAAGAAACTCCCCTCAACATATCATAGTTAAATCGTTAGATGGCCAAAACAAAGATAAAATTCTGAAAGCCACAAAAGAAAAACAAATTACATATAAGGGGAAACATCAGAATTACAGCTAACTTTTCAGTGCAACTATGAAAGCAAAAAGAACGTGGAGCAAAGCATTCCCAGTGCTAAATGACTATCAATGCCAACCCATGTTACTATACCCAGAAAAAATGTCAATTCTCATTTAAGGAAAGAGAAAATTCTTCCATGGTGTAAACAAGATGAAAGAATATATGTCTGGAAAACAAACCCTTTAGAGAATACTTGAAGCAATTCAAAGGAAGAGGAGGAGAGCATCTACCCCCAGCCACTTTCAAAGAGAATTTAATAAAAGCAGAACTGCAGAAGAAGAAACCTAGACTAAAAACACAAATGCAAATGGATAATAAGGTGAAATGAAGCAACACACATCTCTCAATTATAACCTTAAATATTAATAGACTAAACTACCCAATCAAAAGGCATAGACTGGGAGGATGGATTAGGAAATAGAATCCTGTCTACAAGAAACCCATCTCACCCTTAAGGAAAGGCACCAACTTAAAGTGAAAGGATGGAAAAAAATATTCCAAGCAAATAGTACCAAAAAGAAAGCAGAAGTTGCTATTTTAATGTCAGATAAAATAGACTTCAAAGTAGAAGCAATTAGAAGACACAAAGAGGGTCATTACATCCTTATCAAAGGGAAAATTGACTATGAAGACTTCACAATCATGAATATATATGCACCAAACTCTGGTGCACTGATCTCTATAAATACAACTCTACAGGCCTTTAAGGCACTTATGAACCGCAGCACACTCATAGTAGGGGACTTCAATACCCCATTCAGTCCTTTGGACAGATCAATCAGGCACAGAATAAACAGAAAGATAGCTGAACTGAACAATACAATACAGCAAATGGACATCACAGACATCTTCCGAATATTCCACCCAAATACCAGAGAATGTACTTTCTACTCCGCACCTCACAGAAAATTCTCCAAAAGTGACCATATACTTGGACACAGAAAAAAACTTGACAAATAAAAAAAAATTGAAATAATTTCATGCATTATATCAGACCACAGTGCAATAAAGCTCAATATCAACACCAGGATAAGCCCTGCTACCAATAGGAACACATGGAGTCTAAACAACACACTCCTGAATAATCAATGGGTCAAGGAGGAAATAAAGAGATAAAGGCATTCTTGGAACTAAATGACAATAACAGTACAACACAAAAAAACCTATGGGACACTTTAAAAGCAGTCCTAAGAGGGAAGTTTATAGCCCTGGGTGCCCACATTAAAAAAAAAGTAGAAAGAGCACAAATAAATGAGCTAACACTGCAGCTAAAAACACTTGAAATACAACAACAAATGAACCCTAAATGCAGTAGACAGGAAGAAATAACAAAAATCAGAGCAGAAATCAATGAAATAGAAACAAAGAAAATAATACAAAAAAAAATAAAAGAATCCAAAAGTTGGTTCTTTGAGAGAATAAACAAGATAGACAGACTTCCACCCCAGTTAACCAAAAGAAAGAAAGAGCAATTGCAAATCAATAGAAGTTGTGATGAAATGGAAATATCACAATAGACAATGGAAAGATCCAGACAATCATACGGGAGTACTTCAAAAACTTATACTCTACCAAATTTGAAAACCTAAGAGAAAAGGATGAATATGTGAAGTCCAGGGAATCACCAAAGCTAAAAAAAGAAGAGAATGACAGCTTAAACAGATCCACAATATATGAAGAAATTAAAAATGTAATAAGAGACCTCCCAACTAAGAAAAGCCCAGGCCCACACGGCTTCACAGCAGAATTCTATAAAATGTTTAAAAAGGACTTACAACCATTATTACTAAAACTGTTCAAAAAGATATAAGCAGAGAGAAATCTTCCAAATTCCTTCTATGAAGCTAGCATCACTCTAATGCCAAAACCAGGCAAGCATGCAACCATAAAAGAGAACTACAGACCCTTCTTATTAATGAACTCAGATGCAAAAATTCTCAACAAATACTTGCAAACTGTAGACAGCCCCACATCAAAAAGATCATCCACCATGATCAAGTTGGATTCATACTAGAGATGCAAGGATGGTTCAACATACAAAAATCAGTAAATATCACAAAACACATAAATAGACTGAAGGACAATCATCTCAATTGATGCAGAAAAAGCCTTCAACAAAATACAACATCCCTTCATGATAAAATCACTAGAGGGAATTGGACTGGAAGGATCATTCCTCAACATAATCAAGGCCATATACAAGAAACCCATGGCCAGCTTCATCCTAAATGGAAAAAAGTTAGTAGGATTCCCCATAAAGTTAGAAACCTGGCAAGGTTGCCCCTTGTCACCATTCCTCTTCAATATAGCACTTGAAACACTGGCTAGGGTGATAAGGCAAGAAAATGAGATCAAAAGAATACTAATTTGAAAAGAGGCAGTGAAGCTATCCCTTTTTGCAGACAATATGATAGTTCACTTAAGGGATGCTAAAAACTCTACCAGAAAACTCCTAGAAATGACTGATGAGTTTCAGAAAAGTGATGGGTTACAAAATTAACCTAGAAAAATCAGTAGCCTTTCTTTACACCAACAACAAGCAACTGAAGAGGAATACAAGGAGACCTTCCTAATCACAATAGCCTCAAAAACAATAAAGTACCTAGGAATAAACCTAACCAAAGACACCAAAGAGCTCTACAGCAAAAATTATAAACTCCTGAAGAAGGAGACTAAAGAAGACATCAGAAGATTGAAAGATCTCCCATACTCATGGATTAGAAAAATTAATATAATAAAAATGTCCATTCTACCCAAATTAATATATAAATTCAATGCAACTCCAATTAAAATCCCCAGGACATTCTTCACAGGCTTGGAAAAAAAAATTCTTAAATTCATAAGGAATAACAAAAAACTGCCGAATAGACAAAGCACCCCTGAGTGAAAACAGCAATATAGGGGGAATTTCTATACCAGACAAAGGGGTATAGTCATAAAAACAGCCTGGTACTGGCAGAAAAAACAGACCAATAGAACAAAACTGAAGATCCAAACTTGAGCACATATAATTTCAGCCACCTTATATTTGACAAGGGAGCCAAAAAGACTCAACGGAGGAAAGACAGTATCTTCAGCAAATGGTGCTGGCAAAACTGGATCACCACTTTCAGAAGAATAAAATTAAGCCCCTACCTCTCACCCTGTACAAAAATCAAGTCCAAATGTATCAAAGACCTCAATTTGAAACCCCAAACCCTGAGGGTGTTAGATGAAAAGGTTGGCAGCAACTTACAAGACATAGGTGTAGGAAGTGACTTTCTAATTCAGACAGCAGCTGCACAGGAAATAAGGTTAAGGATTGACAAGTGGGACCTTATTAAACTCAAAAGTTCTTGTACAGCAAAAGAAACAAACAGGGAAGTGAAGAGAAAACCCACAGAGTGGGAGGAAACCTTCACTGCTGATTCATCTGACAGAGCATTTACTTTCAGAATATATAAACTACTCAAAAAACAAAGGAGTAAGAAAAAAATGACTCACTCAAAGATGGAGTAAAGAGCTGAGAAGAGAATTCACAAGTGAAGAAATAGAGATGGCTAAGAAACATCTTAAAAAGTGTTCAACATCACTAATAATTAAGGAAATGCAAATTCAAACCACTTTAAGATACCACCTGATAAGGGTGGCTAGGATCAAGAAAACAAATGATATCAAATGCTGGAGAGGGTGCAGGGAAAGGGGGACACTCATCCACTGCTGGTGGGAATGCAAACTTGTACAACCACTATGGAAAGCAGTTTGGAGAACACTTAAAAGATGCAAAATGAGCCTACCACCTCCTCCAGCCATACCACTTCTGGGTATATATCCATCAGACTCTTCCTACAGCAGAGATACATGTACAGCCAAGATTATTGCAGCTCTCTTCACAATAGGGAAGAGCTGGAACCAACCCAAGTGCCCCTCAACTGATGAGTGGATACAGAAAATGTTGTACATCTTTACAATGGAGTACTGTGAGTGGTAAAGAAACATGACATCATGAAATTTGCAGGTAAATGGATGGAACTAGAAGATTTTATGCTAAGTGAAGTAACACAGTCCAAGAAAAACAAAATATGAATGGTATCTTTCATCTGTGGATGCTAGTACCAAGTAGCTAGGTGTAAGACAAAATGAGCAACATTAATATTATATTCCTCATGATCTAAAAACAGCTGTGCTCTTGTATTGGAATCCTTACACAGGTTCTAAGAGCTGACCAAACATGTATTTTCAGACCTCTGACTTTTAGTATATGTTGGAAGGTATGTGTACAACTTTTAGAGTAATATGGGATTAAAATGAAAAGATGTGAATCAAGTAATATGCTATGGAAATAACATACAGTTTTTTCCAAAGGATACGATGTTAATATAGCTGTAATGTAACAGGCTGGTGCAACTCATCCTTTCTGGGTGCTTAAGCACCATACCTGAAATCCCTATCAATTTGGCCAAGGGACCTGGGGGACAACTTTGTTCCTTGCCCTCAGAGGTCAACCAAGTCTTAGGGGATTATGCATAGGGGCATTCTTGAAAAGTCCTACAGAGATAGGTCACCAGTCTTCCTATTCAGGGAGGACTTGGAGAGCCACTAAGGGGACTTCAGCCAATGTCCAGTCTATAAAGAAGAAAGTATGCTCATCCTACAGAAAAGGAAGCCTGGTCTAGCAAGACCTGATTTTTCCTCAAGTGGATGGAACTGGTGGATGAGGAGCTGAAAGAAGCAAGGGGATTCTCACCCCCATCAAAAACAACAAAAAAACAAAAAAAAAAAAAAAAAAAACAGAGAGAAACCCCTGCAGGACCAGATCCTCAACTGACCTCAACAAAACAAAACCTTGATTTATCTGGGCCAACTGTGTGGCCTTAAGCATCCAGAAGGAAAGTACAATCAGAAATAAATTATCAATAAAACCAGATAAAACTGTAATGTAGACACAAAACTTGAGATCTTAGTAAAAAGACAATAAAAAAAAAAAAGCACCTTTGTTTGGCTCTGTGGATGCCACTACTTTTGGCACTCATCAAGAACATGAGATATAGCTTTTTTTTAAATATTTTTTTTAATTTTTTTTATTATTTATTTTTGTATGTGTATGAATGTACTGTCTGCATTGCAGTGGTCTGTGCACCCGTGGTTTGCAATGCCGCGGAGGTCAGAAGAGTGGTCTCGGATTCCCCTGTGAACTGGAGTTCTCCTGGAATGGAGTTTACAGACGGTTCTTTAGTCCACCATGTGTGTGCTGGGGACGAACCCGGGTCCTCTGCAAGAGCGTCGGTGCTCTTAACCTCTAGGCTATCTCTCCAGCCCTTTTTTTTAAATTTTTAACCTTCCAATGTGGACTGAGGACTGCTGAGATATCCAGCTTGTGAACTAAACAGCTAATGGGAATTCAGCCTCATCAGAATATGGACTGCCTTTGTTGGATTACCTCGGCTGTTTCATGGAAGCCAATGTGCGGGGATCAAGACAGGACGTGTGCTTATTGGACTTCATTTGGGGGACTACGGAAGGGAAAGAACCCTATTTAGAGCACAAGTGCAGGATTGATGGTTGTTTGGGCTTGCCAAAGAGGAATCTTTGAGCACTTCCTTAAGGAATATCTGACGTCTTTTAGGAAAAAATGTCTTTCAATTCAAGTGATATGTGTATGTATGTATGTATGTATGTGCCTATCTATCTATATATCTATATATATAGATAGATATACATATATAAAACTATGTATATATATTGAAGCAATACCAGTAGGAGAGAACAATAACAACAAAATAATTGGAAAAAAAACTCTGTAAAGACCAGAAAAAGATGCAGGACATGTATGGCAGAGTATAGGGACTCAGGTGGGGTGGGGGACATGTAAAGGGAAGTAAATCTAGATTCGATTGAGAAATGACATGATTTGTGGGAAAAAGTTTAATAACAATAAAAATAATTTCATGAAAAAAAGAATTTATTAATTTTTCTACTAACTTTATTGAATTTAGAATATATGAAACCAATAAAAACAGCATTTTAATTGATAATTCTTAATTTGACTTATATTGAATGCAGAATGTAAGGGCTGCGATTGGGGTGAATGGTGAAACTACAGCAAAATATACTGGACACTCATTTGATCAACTTGATTGTACATACAAGCCTCCCCCCCAGCTTGATGGTGCAACCCTTGGGCTGTGTGGGTTTGGGCACAACTGCTTACAAATTGGTTTTACATGAAGGATGCTTGTACTCATAAATTATTGCTTATTGTTAAAAAATGAAGAAAAATGAAGTAATAGAAGAAAAAACAATTCTTTGATATATGTAATTTAATCATTTATTAAAGGCAAAAACAAATTTGATTTATAATGAGAAAAAAAGAAAAAATAATTACTTGGAAATATTCAAATAAACTTTTGGTGAGTAGATATGTAATTGATAAATAATTAAAACCTTATTAATATGAATACATTATATGTATTCAGTATTAGTTATTTATGATTGTATAAATGAGTAATTCCAAGGTTACTTTTAGTTAGATCATAGTAATCTGATTTTTAACATAATACTTTTATTGATGTTTTGTGTATTTTATACATCATTTTTAAGTATGGTTTAGAGATATTCCCCTTTCCCTTCCCCCATCCCACTCCCAGTTAATGCATTCTGCCATACATGTCTTGCATCATTCTCTCAGTCTTTTTAAAGTTCTTCTATGCAGAGTTTTATTGCTTTGGCCAGAATTTAACTATAACAATGCATTCTTTGACCCAGTCCTTATGTGGTTGTTGTTATCTCCCATTTGCATTGCTCCAAAATATGCCTACATAATGCATGCAGACAGTACATTCATACACATATAGAAATAAATAAAATTAATAAAAAAATTATATATGTACCAGAATTATGTTCTCTGAGAATAAACTGTATGCTAACTCTGAAATACGTTTAGGGATTCACATTTTTACCTTTAATTTTATATTACTCTAAAACATGAATACATACCTTCCACCCATATACACTAATTTCCATGTCTGAATACAATTGGTAAGTTAATTCTATAGCCCATTAAGAGATACACATTACAACAGCACAGTTGCTTTCAGATAGAAAGAAATATAAAAATAACATTGCTCAACTTACCTTTAAACTGGGGATTTGGTGCTACCATCCACAAATGAGGGAAATCACTCTCCATTTGTTTTTTTTTTTTTTGAGACTGTACTTTACTCAACATAATAGCTTCGCGTTCCACCCATTTACCTGCAAATTTCATTATGTCATCTTTCTTTTCCATTGCATAGAACTCCATTGTGTAGTTGTACCACATTTTTGCTATCCACTGTTAGTTGAGGCGCATTTGAGTTAGTTCCAGCTCTTCTCTATTGTGAAGGGAGCTGCAATAAACATATATGTGCACATATCTTTGCAGTGGGATGAGTTTTGTGGGTATAAACCAATGAGTGGTATGGCAGGGTCAGGTGGTAGGCTCATTTTGAGACTTTTAAGGTCTTATTGGAGTGAGATGATATCTTAGAGTGGTTTTAATCTGCATTTCCTTAATTATTGACAATGTTGAGGCTGGGTGTGGTGGCACATGCCTTTAATCCTAGCACTTGGGAGGCAGAGGCAGGCAGATCTCTGTGAGTTCAAGTCCAGACTAGTCTACAGAGTGAGCTCCAGACCAACTGGGACTAAAGGGAGACCCTGTCTCAAAAAGACCAAAAAATGAAAAAAAAAATGTTGAACATTTTTTAAGGTGTTTCTCAACCATCTTTACTTCCTCACTGGTGAAGTCTCTGTTCAGCTCTGTACTCCATCTTTTGAGTAAGTCATTGGTTTTCTTCTTTGTTTTTTAAGTAGTTCACATAGAAAATGTTGGTAGCCACCTATAAGACATAGGAATAGGAAAAGGCCGTCTAAATCAAACAGCAGCCTCAGCTGCACAAGAAATAAGGTCAACAGCTGACAAGTGGGACCTCAGGAAACTCAAAAGCTTCTGTACAGTTAAAGAAACAATCAATGAATTGAAGAGAAAACCCACAGAGTGGAAGGAAACCTTCAATAGTGATACATCTTACAGAGCATTAACATCCAGAATAGAGAAACTAAGTAATCTGATTTTTTAAATATAAAAACTGTTGCCTTCTCTAACATGTTGGAAAGTTAGGTACCTAAATAGCAATGTGTTGTTTCTTATAGTTTTCAGGCAACCAAAATGTTTCCCTTTCTCACCCAGGTTTTTAAGGTTCTTTCTAATGGTTAGTAACATAGTTCACATAGTCCTGTGATTTGTTATTTAAATAATTGAGCACATATATCACTTTTATCTGTTTAATTATTAAAAATAAGCTGTATTTAATGAGGTTCAATTTTATTTAGTATGTTTGTTTGGCCATATTTATTTTCCCCTTAGGATATTGTAGATGGTACATGGTTTTCTAAACACTGCTGTACAGTGTTATTTTCCACGAATGTCTCACTGCATTTCTCTTTAGGTTATAGTAATAGTTAATATCTACTGAGGAACACAAAAATTAGGAGTATGGGCCAAAGAGCATGCTGCCTTTAAAAATGAAATTTTGAATATATATTGACATCCTTACTTTAGCTTCATATATGACACTTTGACGACCTTTAACTCTGAAATCCAGTGATAGATGAATAAAAGAACATTGTTTTCACACAAATTTGGTGTGACTTTATATACATAAGCACACTTTGATATTTCAAAAAGCCACCAGAAGCTGAATACACATTGCATTTTAAAGATATTATGGAGCAAATTTACAGTGTAGGGCAGGCACAAACTTGAACTCTCAGCAGCAAAATTATGTGTTTCCATTTCACATTATTGTGTAAAACAATACTATCAGACCAGCAAATTTTAACTATAAGTTAAGCATACATGATCCATCGCCTTATACATCTGGAGTACCCCATGGAGTTCTTCTGAATATGCCAAGTGATTTTTCAAAATTTAATCATCTTAAATGTCAGATAAAGGTGCATTTGCTGTCATTCTTTAAAACTAGGACAAAAATCACAAGAGTGCTTGCCAGTTATAAAGAAAACGTTGTCTTAATTTCCTTATTTAATAAACAACATCCTTTCCACTTTCTTCTGCTAGCCACAGTAAATATATAAATGCATAATAATGGAACAAAACAAAGTCAAGACAAATTGCTGCTTTATGGAGTTGAAATACGGGCATCATTCCAGCAGAACACACGTTTTGTGTTTGAATCCATCAGGTGAAGTTGAATTACCTTTTTGTCTTTTTCCTTGCTGGGCTGATAGAGGAGTTGCAGCTTTAGGTATAAACTGGCTATTCTCAGTATAAATGTTACTTTAAAAACTATTTTGTCTAGTAAAACAAAGTTGTTTGAACAAATAATATTGAAGTTTAAGCAAATATGCATCTTGATTAACTAATTGCTTTATTTATGAGTGTGTGTAATATGTACATATGCATGTCTGTGTATGTGTTTTATAACTAACTGATTATTAGAATGCCTGTGGATGTTCTCATGAAGCAAGCACATGTGGAATCCAGAAGAGATCTACTGCTTTTCTCTGTAGCATTTCTCCTTTAACACTTATGATTTGCCCTCTCAATGAACCTGCAGCTCACACTAAGAATCGGTTGGCTGGCTAGGAAGTACTCAGAATCTGCCTTTCTCCCAAACGCTGGGTTACAGACACATTCAGCCAAGCCTGGAGCAAATAAGCATTTAATTTAAAGGTTGTGTTCTGAAAACACCAACTGAATTGTTAAATTATTAAACTATTTTAATCATTGCTTCTTGGGGCTGGAGAGATGGCTTAGTGGTTAAGAGTAGTGTCAGCTCTTGCAGAGGACTCAGGTTTGATTCCTAGTACCTAAATGGCACCTAACAATGGCACTTCCAGAGTTCCTATGCGCATAAACTCATACACATAAAATTCAAAACAATAAACAAAATAATTTAAGTCATCTCTTCTTTTAAGTAGGAAATACTAAATACAAAGTAATTATCAAAAATTTCCAAATAATCATTTAGTATTTTTAAAATACATTGATTAACATGTCATCTAAAAATTTTTTAAATAGAAAACCAAGTCAGTACATCAAATACAAATAATTAAAGGAGATATCCTGAGGCCAGTGGAAGGAAGAGCAGGAAAGCAGGTAGGGACTGGATGCCTCAGCAAGGCTGATTGTTGATCCTTTAATCCATCTGTCTTTGGCTTGATTGGCTTTTGTGGCTGTGGGGGCAGAGTTATACTCCCAGCTGGTATTAAAGGTGGGGTTGTGTGACTCTTGAGATCTGAGATATCCTGAGGCCAGCGGGCTGAAGAGCCCCCCACCCCCCCCCGCCAACTGGGATTATGAAAGCATCTGAAGGAGGCAAGCAAGCAAGCCTTCAACACAGTGAAGAGACATTTAGGACTCACACTGGAACACAGGCAAGGAGAAGCCCATATGCCAGGATCACGAAGAATAGACAACACTGGAAAGGGGCAGAATAATCCTGCACCAAGCTCTACCAAACCTATGGAAGACTCCTGCAGTGGGACCCCTCTGGGGATACCCCAGGACACAAATATCAGAAACAAAATTGGGAACATATTTAAAGAACTACAAGATTATAAAGAACAAATCAAAGAACTAAGAAAAGAGAATGAAGAACTCAAGAAGGACATAGAGAGAGAGAATGACAAGCTCTGGAAGGAAGTAGAAACACTGAAAAGATCCCATGCTGAAAAAGATAAGGAAACTAACCATCGAAGCAAAGAGCTACAAGAAGAGATTGAGAAGCTCCAAAAAAGAAGTAGAAATGCTATAGAAATCTGAAGAGGAAATGAAAAAGGAAATCAAACACTCATCCAGTCAAGAGGAAAGGAATGGAAAAAGCCTCAGAAGCAGAATGGATGAAGCAGAACAAAGAATATCAGACCTGGAAGATAGCACAGAACAAATAAAAACCTCATGGAAAGATTATGTAAAATTAAAAAATACACAAAAGTGGAACAACCAGGAACTGTGGGACACTATTTAAAGATCAAACTACCACAACATAGGAATAGAGGAAGGAGAAGAATCCCAAGAGAATGGTATTGATCAGATCTTCAACAAAATATAGATGAAAACTTCCCCAAACTAAAAAAGGACAAACCAATACAAATACAAGAAACACATAGAACTCCAAACAGACAAGATCAGAAAAGAAATTCTCCACGCCACATCATAGTTAAAATGCTGGACACCCAAAACAAAGAGAAAATTCTTAAAGCGACAAGAGAAAAACAACAAGTGACCTATAAGGGGAAACCTATCAGAATAACAACGGACTTCTCACAGCAAACGATGAAGGCAAGAAGAACCTGGAGCAAAGCATTCCCAGTGTTGAGGGACAATGGATGCCAGCCCAGGTTACTATACCCAGCAAAAATGTCAATCATAGTGGAAGGAGAGAGGAAAATCTTCCATGACATAAACAACTTGAAAGAATACATGTCCGGAAAACCAACCCTTCAGAGAATACTTGAAGCAATCCAAAGAACAGAAGAAAGGAGCAACCAACCCCAGGCAACTAGAAGGAGAAATCAATAAAAGCATAACTGCAGAAGTAGAAACCTAAATCAAAACCGCAGATGGATAATAAGGCAAAAGGAAGCAACACAAACCTATCAGTCATAACCTTAAATATTAATGGACTAAATTCCCCAATCAAAAGACATAGACTGGGAGACTGGATTAGGAAACAGAATCCATCGATATGCTGTCTGCAAGAAACACATCTTACCTTCAAGGACAGGCACCACCTTAAAGTGAAGGGATGGAAAAAAATATTCCAAGCAAATGGTACCAAAAAGAAAGCAGGTGTTGCTATTTTAATATCGGATAAAATAGACTTCAAAGTAAAAGAAATCAGAAGAGACAAAGAAGGCCATTACATTTTCATCAAAGGAACAATCCACCAAGAAGATTTCACAATTATGAATATATATGCCCCAAATTCTGGTGCACCAAACTTTATAAAGACAATTCTCCAGGACCACAAGTCACAGACTAACCCCAGCACACTCATAGTGGGAGATTTCAATACCCCACTGAGTCCTTTGGATAGGTCAACAGGACAAAAAATAAACAGAGAGACATCTGAACTGAACGATATGATACACCAAATGGACCTCATAGACCTCTACCGAACATTCCATCCTAATACCAGAGAATACACTTTCTACTCAGCACCCCACGGAACATTCTCCAAAATCGACCACATCCTGGGACACAGAAGAAACCTCTACAAATACAAAAAGATTGAAATAATTTCATGCATCCTGTCAGACCACAGTGCAATGAAGCTCAACATCAACACCAGGACAAGCCCTCCTGCCTACAAGAACACATGGAGACTAAACAACACACTCTTGAATAATGAATGGGTCAAGGAAGAGATAAAGAAAGAAATAAAAACATTCCTGGAACTGAATGACAATGACAATACAACACAACAAAACTTATGGGATACCTTAAAAGCAGTCCTAAGAGGGAAATTTATAGCCCTGGGTGCCTACATTAGAAAAACAGAAAGAGCACAAGTGAATGATCTAACACTACAGCTAAAAGCACTTGAGAGGCAACAACAGATGAACCCTAAACGCAACAGACAGGAAGAAATAACAAAAATCAGAGCAGAAATCAATGAAATAGAAACAAAGAAAACAATACAAAAAATCAATGAAGCCAAAAGTTGGTTCTTTGAAAGAATAAACAAGATAGACAGACCTCTAGCCCAGTTAACAAAAAGAAAGAAGGAACAACTCCAAATCAATACAATCTGTGATGAAAAGGGAAATATCACAACGGACAAGGAAAAGATCAAGAAAATTATATGGGAATATTACAAGAACCTATATTCTACCAAGTTTGAAAATCTAGAAGAAATGGATGAATATCTGAAATCTTGGGAATCACCAAAGCTTGGCCAAGAGGAGACCAGCAGCTTAAACAGACCCATAACATATGAAGAAATAGAGGATGTAGTAAGAAGCCTCCCAACTAAAAAAAGCCCAGGCCCAGACGGTTTCACGGCAGAATTCTATAAAACATTTCAAAAAGACCTACAACCATTATTACTGAAACTGTTTAGAAGGATACAATCAGAGGGAATTCTCCCAAATTCCTTCTATGAAGCCAGCATCACTCTATTAGCAAAACCACGCAAAGATCCAACTAAAAAGGAGAATTATAGACCCATCTTCCTCATGAACACTGATGCCAAAATTCCAAACAGGATACTGGCAAATTGCATACAGACTCACATCAAGAAGATCATCCAACATGACCAAGTTGGATTCTTACTAGAGATGCAGCGATGGTTCAACATATGAAAATCAATAAACATCATAAAAACAGCCTGGTACTGGCACAAAAACAGACCTGTTGACCAATGGAACAAAACCGAAGATCCAAATCTGAGCACATACAATTTCAGCCATCTTATATTTGACAAGGCGACCAAGAAGCCACAATGGAGAAAAGACAGCATCTTCAGCAAGTGGTATTGGCAAAACTGGATCACCACTTGTAGAAGAATGAAATTAAACCCCTACCTCTCACCCTTACAAAAGTCAACTCCAGATGGATTGAAGACCTCAACGTGAAACCCCAAACTCTGAAGATGATAGAAGAAAAAGTTGGCAGTAGATTACAAAACATAGGCGTAGGAAAAGACTTCCTAAATCAGACAGCAGCTGCACAAGAATTAAGGTCAACAATTGACAAATGGGACCTCATTAAACTCAAAAGCTTCTGTACATCAAAAGAAACTATCAAGGAAGTGAAGAGAAATCCCACAGAGTGGGAGGCAACGTTCACCACAGAAACATCTGACAAAGCATTGATTTCCAGAATATATAAACTACTGAAAAAACAAAGAAAAAAGAAAACAAATCACCCACTCAATATATGGAGCAAAGAACTGAACAGAGACTTCACAAGTGAGGAATTAGTGATGTCTGAGAAACACCTTAAGAAGTGTTCAACATCACTAATCATTAAGGAAATGCAAATCAAAACCACGTTAAGATATCATCTTACTCCAATACCGACTGGCTAGGATCAAGAAAACAAATGATACCAAGTGCTGGAGAGGTTGTAGGGAAAGGGGAAACACTCATCCACTGCTGGTGGGAATGTAAACTCATACAGCCACTATGGAAAACAGTGTGGAGAACCCTTGGAAGACTTGGAATGAACTTGCCACCCGACCCAGCCATACCACTCCTGGGCATGTACCCTCAAGACTCACCCCATCGCAGAGATATGTGCACAGCCATGTTTATTTCAGCTCTCTTCACAATAGCAAGGAGCTGAATCCAACCCAAATGCCACTCAACTGATGAGTGGATAGAGAAAATGTGGTACATCTACACAATGGAGTTCTATGCAGCAGTAAAGAAAGATGACATCACGAGCTTTGCAGGAAAATAGCTGGAGCTAGAGGACATCATGCTGAGTGAAGAACACAGTCCCAGAAAAACAAATGATGAATGGTATCCCTCATCTGTGGATGCTATTGCCAATTACCTAGTTGTAAGTATTTCTTGTGTAGGGCCCCCTGAGCTTTTGTCCAAATTATTTGGGCATGATGCATATTGGAAACAACAAGAAGAACAACAACAACAGAAAGGACTGCATCAAAGAACTGACTGAAACTGTGAACTTCTGCTCAAAACAGTCAACTTCCTCATAGACAATATTGAGAAAGACTGAGAAATAGATGAAAAGCATGTTTGTCAGAATGCATGAGCTCTGGCGGGGTGGGGGAATGGGCGGGAACATGGGTCTAGATTTGTTAAAAAAATAATAAAATAAAATAAAAACAAATAATTAAAATAAAAAATTTATTTAATTGCATGATGATAAATAATATCATCAAATTCCTGATATAGATTCTTTTTCAGTAATTGTTTCTATGTCAACTATTACTTCTGCTGGTAAACATTATATTAAAATTTAGATATACATATGTCACTATTTTTCAGAATTTACATATATTGTCAATTTTATTGAGTTACTATATTAAAAAACAAGCACATTACCTTTGAAAAAGAGGTGTATCAATTGAAAAATATTATATGTATTATTTTTATTTAATGTTTATTAGTTCATTTCTATGTCCCTGAAGGTAGACTTGTGTTGTGTTATGCTTGCAGAGGTCAGAAGAGGGCACCTGACACTCTGGAACTGGAGTCACAGACATTTGTTATCCTCTATGTGGGTGCTGGGAATCCAATCCAGGTCCTCTGCAAGAGAAGTGTTCCAAACTTCTGAACCATCTCTCTAGTCCTGAGTTGATTTGTATTGATTTGACAAGTAGATAGCCATTATACAGCTTGCAGAAAAATAAGGCTATATACTATTTTCTTAGATAAGGGAAAACATATTTGAAACTCATACTAATTACATAATTATTTCTTGTATATTTTCTAACCTGAGAAACATCTTTCTGCACAGATTCTTCCTTTGTGCTCTAGTAGAGCACTATAGAACTTCTAATAATGAGATAGATTGGTACATTTGATGATATTTATAAATTAGATGGCCCCAGCAAGCTTTCTTGAATCTCTGTGCATCTATGTGTTTCATCTACCATTATGTGGTAATAATAAAACTGTGCATGTTCAGACTTGCTCTGAAATTTTAATCCAATAAAGTATTTAAATAATTTTATAATGTAACAGGCATCTGAAATCTAAGTACATTTTATTGTAATTATTTATTCTGCATGAATTTATCCTTTATTCTTCATATAATTTTCTGGCAATTGGTTTTCTATACACTTCTGGAAAGACGGAAATCCATACTGAGTGAATAAGACAACAAAATGCATATGAGTTACTAATCACATAAATAATCAAATATGGCCTAGGAGAAACTTTCTGAAATCACAATAGTGGCTACTTCTTATCCTTATCCTTGTCTCCTGAAAAAAAAAGGATAAGAGATGTTGCCAAAACAGAAGTTTTACAGAAGTTTTAGTACTTTTCTACTGATGTCTAAGTCCATCCGGTAAACAGCTAGTTTAACTGAGATGCTGATGATGATTCTTATTTTAAAATATCTTTGACCCCAGGCCAGCTGGAGCTATAGGGAGACCCTGTCTCAAAAAAAAATCTTTGAGAAAATAATTATATGTAACTGATATAACTGTACAAATCATGATAAATTTTGATTACAAATTCAGGAAACACATGAAATTTACAATCATTTCACTGAAATTTTTGTTTAAAAGTTAAAAACTCAAAAACAATATAGTTGTTTCTGAGTACACTCCACCAGAAAAAGGATTGTACATAGAGGTCGTTAAATCCACCCCCTCCATCATGCCCAGGTGTTAGAAGACTCTGAATATCCTTGCACACCCACGGTGTTGGAATGCTATTTTCTAAACTGGGAGTTGATACTGTTCAAAATGATGCAGCATGAGTCCAACACAGATTATGTAACTGGCAAGGATGTTTCTGAAACTAGCACTCCAAATATTTTGATGTTTCTGGAGGGAATGACTATTGCATTGGACCATAATGAGCTTTACCTGCATGGTGGTTTCTTGGCAAAGGATCTTTACTGTCTGCAGTAGGTTTTGAAAAGGTATGAACATTTTCATTCTGTCAGTGAAAAAAGTAAAGGGATGCATCTTTCTTGTATGTAAATATAAAATATGCCATTCATCAGGGACACATTTTTATATTTCATTTGAGAATGACTTAAAGAACACTTAAATTTTGGCATGAAGATAGTGGATTGAATGTTACTCTCTTATTTTTTATTATCTTTGAGGATAAACTTTATTAGTGTTTGAAATAATGATGAAATGCTTTCATTTTCTTTTAAAACCTGTTGGCTTTTATTAAAATATAATAATCTACTAATAATAATTTTCTTCATTTGGTCTTTATAATTACTTCATAGTAGGTGCTCTGGAGACTATACTTTAGATAAAATTAGTGATATGTATACAACGGTATGATAAACTAAAACTCAATAACTTACGAACATTATTTTTGGCTAATAAATATTATTGTATAAGCTATTTAATAAATGTTCAACCTTAAAATTATCTTTGGGTTCTTTGTCAAGATCCCATCCCCTAAAAAAGACACTGGATTTTGTATGTCAGTGTAAGATTTCCCTCTCAGAAATGCATATAATTAACATAAAATGTGCAGTCATTTTCACTTTGCTTTATTCATTATGCATAATATTTTGAGCTTTATATATGCTGAGTTTTGCATCAGCAGTTCATTCAGTTTTAACATAAAGTAGTACTTCTTTGTAAGGTGATTGGGATGTGCTTAATTATTTATGATCTGGTGTGCATTTGGGCTGTTTTCAGTTAAAGTTCTTATAAAATAGCTATCGGCATGTTTTATTTACACACATTTATGGTCTCAATATTTGGGGTTAAATACGAATCAAATGCTGAAATGGGAAATGTGATATTTCTTATATAAAAATCTGGCATGTTATTTTCCATTGTGGCTATCCATTTTGTATTCCATGTCTTTTAAGCCAGAACAGCTGAATGCAATTTTCACAATGTTGAAGAGAAAGAAATAAAGTGTCTGGAAGCAAGAGGTGGGGATCCCTGGTGGGACTGTTCCAGCCCTTGCAGGTCCCTGTTCAGGGCCCACCAACTGGGGAGAGGGCCTGGGCCTCAGGTCAAGATGTTGGACTACAGGGAGTGGGACCACAGCGTAGGGTCACAGGAAAATGAGGACAAAACGCATCCCAACATTGTCAGGGCTAGCCTCTTCCTCTGGCAGCACCAGACCCCCTTCCACAAAGAAAAGCAGTCAATTTCGAGTCCCTGCCTGAGGAAGTGAAGAGGTGCTTTGTTGTGAAAGACGTACAGATGCTGCAAGAACCCATCAGCAAGATGGACTCCTCTGACACCAAGCACTACAAGCAGAGCTGCATCAACTCTGGCCTCTGGGTCCCCAACTCTGGCCTCTGGGTCCCCAACTCTAAGTCCAGAGAGGCCAAGGAGGGGGAGGAGGTGGGCCCTAGGAACTCATTACTAGAAGCTGTCCCCAAGGTGCGTGACCAGAAAGACAGCAATGCATGACCTATCCAGCCACTGCCGCCACTGGCCTGCAGGACCCTGCAGTTAGGTCCCTCTTGAGAGGAAAGACATCATGTCCCCTTCTCCTGGTCCCCTCTTCTGTTGTCCCCACAGTATGGCCAGGGCCACTCTCCACTGGCCCTGTCCTCAAGTCACCAGAACTCATCCACCCCTGCTTCCTATCCAGGGGCTCTACTGCCTCCAGCTCCTCCTCTATCAGCATTATGCCAAAGTCCTGGGGGTCCATGGAGGGGCAGGAGTAGTCAGGTCAGTCCCCCGGGTTGGGGACACAGTTGTCCTGAGCCAAGTGGGTACCTCTCTGTGGCTGTCTCTGCTGTTTCTCTTCTGTCCAGTCTTCTTTCTGGCAACAATACACAATAAAGTTTCTGATGCTCAAAAAAAAAAAAAAAGTGACACTAAAAATTTCAGCATCTAACAAATTTATGCTTTGGTTAGGAGCGAGAGTTAAAGATAAATCCAGACAAAATAAATGCTGAATTTATTATCACATTAGCTCATAATTTAGTTTATATTATATGTAATGTATTTATTCCACAAGTGTTTATAAGAGGATAGGAGCAGTAGGGGGAAATCATATGCTAAAGGGTCATCTACAGGTGTTAACATTGTGAGAAAGAAGTCTTGTAAGCTAATTATAAATAGCCATTTTAAAGATGAAATGTTCTTAGAAAATTTTCACAAATAGAATACAATTTGGGGAAAATTACTACTTGATTTGAAAATTACAGAAGATATATCTGCTATGAAACATTACACGATGAATAACTATGTGTTTTGGGTCATTTAATTAATAATCTGACTACTTGCCTTTCTGACTGCATATTGAAGTTTCAATTCTTACAATTACAGTCTTTAGAAATTGTTTTTCTTCTCTTTACTGGCTCTGCTTGTTACAAAGTGTATTAAATCTCAAAATCTATGTCTGTATTATTCCAGTTCATGGATTTTGAAACACCGTGACTAAATTATTTATATGTAATGCATTCATAATTTCCTCTTAAGACTTTTAGATTTTTTTATTTGTCCATTACATATGACTATTTTCAAAACTTTATATTTCTTTTTTGCCTTTTTAAAAAATAAGATTTTTTAATCTTTTTTGAGACAGTGTCTCCCTGTAGCCCCAGCTGTCCTGGAACTCACTCTGTAGTCCAGGCTGGCCTTGAACTCAAAAAGATCTGCATGCTTCTGCCTCCAGAGTGCTAGGATTAAAGGTGTGTGCCACCAGGCCTGGCTTAAATTAAGATTTTTTTTTCAAAAATTCATACAATATTTTCTGATATTAACTACCCTTATATATTGTCCTTATAATACCTCTCACAATATCATGTATTATTGTAATGTGTGTGTGTGCCTACTGAGTCAAATTTCTGTCCCTGAATGCCCATACACTCTTGTGAACATTTCCTATTTTGAGGTACTTGGTATGTGATATTAATTTAACTATTCCATTCACTTTCTATTCCATGCTACACATAATATAGCCAAAGAGTTTTATGAATAAATATATACATTTGTAAATGAGTGTGAATATACTCATTTTCTATACTAACTCAATAATTTTTGTTTATTTTTCTCTACAGTTAAAATATTAAACATCCAAAAAAAGATAGAGATGACACCAGGAGATGGAAGGAACTAATATTCTCATGGATTGGTAGAATTAATATTGTGAAAATGACCATTTGCCAAAAAGCAATCTATAGATTCAATGTGATAGCAGTCAAATACCAACATTATTTACAGAATGAAATGTCCATCCTAGAACAAACATCCTAAAATTTATATGAAATCACAAAAGAGCCCAGTTATCCACCACAATCTTGGACAAAAAGAACAATGGTGGGGAGATCACCATAACAGATCTCTGATTGTATTAGAGATCTATATTCATAAAAACAGAATGGTGCTGGCATAAAATTAGGCATGAACATCAATGTAACAATAGAATACCCAAATATGAGTACATGCAATTTAAGTCACCTGATACTTGACAAAGGTGTCAAGAACACACAATGGAGGAAAGATAGCATCTTCAATAAAAGGAGCTGGTAAAATTGGTTCCCTACCTGTAAATGAATTAAATTGGACCCTTGTCTTTTACCTTGCACAAAAGTCAGCTCCACATGAGACAAAGACCTCACAAAACCCTGAACCTCTGAAACTGTTAGCAAAAAATAAAGAAAAGAAAGAAAAAGAAAAAAACATAGGTAGTGCAGTATACTATAACATATAGTATAGGCATAGGAAAAGGCTTTCTAAATTAAACAATTGTTACTCAGGCATTAAGGTCATCAACAAGTGAGACCTTGATAAGCTACAATGCTTCTGTATAGCAAAAGAAACACCCAAGGAAGTGAAGAGGAAATTCCCACTTAGTGGGAGAAAAATCTTCACCTGCTACACACCCAACAGAAGATTAATATATCTAGAATATACAATGAACTAAAAAAAATAGAAACAAGAAGACAAACAGCCCAATAAAAATATGGACTATAGGGCTGAACAGAGAGTTCTCATATGAAGAAATAAAAAAGGCAAAGAAACACCTTAAAAAATGCTCAGTATCCTGCATAATTAGAGAAATGCAAATAAATACCATTTTAAGATTCCATCTTGACCAAAAAAAAAATAAAAAAAAGATTCTATCTTACCCTAGTCAGACCGCCTAAGATCAAGAGAACAAAAAATACCTAATGCTGGTGAGGATATAGAGAAGGAAACATTCATTCACTGCTGGTAGGAATGCAAATTCCTGGAACCACTGTAGAAAGCAGTAGATCTCAGCAAACTAAAAATGAATCTACCATATGATCCAGTTATAATAGTCCTTTGTATATATCCAAAGAACTCATCCTATTATAGAGATAGCTGTTGACAGTCTTTTCACAATAAGAAATGGAAACAACCTAAATGTCCCTGCACTGGCAAGTGGATAATGAATGTGTGGTATATTTACTCAATGGAGTTCTACTCAGCAGTGGAAAAAAAAAGATGAAATTATGGAATTTGAGGGTAAATCGATGGAATTACAAACTGTTACACGAAGTAAAGCAACATAAACTCAGAAAAGCAAGCAATGCATGATTTTCCTCACTTGCATTTTGTAATACCAGTCCCTTATATTTGATTACATGCCCTTAAGTAACAAGAGGAACCAGAAAAAATGGAGACATGGAGGTAAAGGGAAAAACACAGTTTGAAAGAGGTAGAGAGAAGGGACCAGTTGTTACTAGGACAAAGGTGGGAAAAGTGGGAGTGTCTGTGTGGACTGAAGAAGGGAAGAACACACAAGGGACTACAGTGGTTGGAGGAAGGAACACAGGAGAGAGATACCGATGCAAGGCAGGTGTTATGGGGGGGAATGGAGATTATGGGGTATCTTGGATAGGGAAGGGAGGTGGGAGGTCAGAGCGGAGGAAGAGAGAGTGGAGATGAATGGATCTTGGGAGCTGAGGAAGCCAGAAGGAAATGTGTTACCTTGGAAACTCCCTGAGAAATGCACATACAAATCTCTGAACATTAGTACATATGTGTACTTGGGGGCTCTGTGACAAGGAACACAGTGTCAGACAGAAGAACTCTCAATTTGAATGGTTGGTGAGTGTAGTCCAAAAGACTCCCAAGATATCACAGGCTCTTGCAAGAGCTCTTGGTTATCTCCCAGAACTGGGAGATAAGACCCTGCTGCTAAAGACAGGTCATATTCAGATCACAAGAATTGACCCGGAAGCCTTCTACCTGAAGTTTAGCTCTCAGTGTTCTAAAAGATAATATACAAGATGCTAAGGGAGACAATCCCAATCAATGGTCCAACCAAGCCCTAAAGCATAATAAGTATAACTACTGGAACAGCAAACTACTTCTACTGATATAGTAATTTCATTTTTATCTAGAGAGTAATCAACAGCTATCTAATTATACTTAAAGCCCTCTCAATAGGAGTTAACTCATGGGTAGCAATGTAATTATAGTGAAATATACAGGGATGGAGAGACCATAGAACTTCGAGAAAACCCTATCTCTGTCATATCACTAGTCAAATGAAATTTCTCGCCATATTGTAAGTATGGTTTCTGATATTTACAGACAAGTATTCTGTATACCACTGTATTCTGTATAGAACTACAGAGGTCCACAACACATCACACATGTCTGAGAAATGCTCACCTCTAGGTGTCATACAGTGTAACCCATACACCTAAGGCTCACAGAACATAGGTAAACTGTGATTGGAGAGAATGCTATTGAATCCTTCAAGACTCACCATTGAAGCTTCTTTATAATACACAGTGCAATGCACAAAGTAGGCCACCACTGGCTACTTTCTAGACAATAAGAAACTGCAGAGCGTCAGTCCCTGCATAGCACTCCTACATTAAATGTCATCCACCCATTACCCAAGGAGCATTGAGGAAGAGGGGGGAGAAATATTGTAAGAGCCAGGAGTGGTCCATGAACATAGGGAAACATGGGTTTTCAGGTCACTGAATGTTTGCTCAAGTAATGGTGGCACTGAGTACAAGAACCATGTGAACTCATTCAGACGAAGGTCCAGAATGGAATGAGGAAAATGGGCAGCAAGCTGGCCCTATCCTGAAAACTGTTGGACATTGACTACTAACTACTGGGTGAAGAAGAGTAGACCTTACATAAGATCTCTAGATAGGTCAACTAGACTCCAGTGAATTAACTTGCACCAAAGGACATATGGATACAAATGCTTGATTGGCTGGGAATTAACATATGTGGCAGAATATCTGTGGTTCAGTGGTGTGGTATTATTGGGGAGGGAGTCTAAATTTGATTAAGAATTATTGTCCAGGCATGATGGTGCATGCCTTTAATACCAGCACTCAGGAGGCAGAGGCAGGCAGATCTCTGTGAGTTCAAGGCCAGCCTGGACTACAGAGCAAGTTTCAGGCCATCTGGGGCTACAGGAAGACCTGGTCTCAAAACAACAAAAAAAGAATTATTGATTCTAATTAATATTATTGTAAATAAATGACAAACTTTATTTTGCCTTTAAACAACTAAAAACACAATATGCCATAATAAAAGAATTATTGCATGAAATGTATAAAAGCTCAATACAAATATTTGAAAAACCAGTTTTAAATTCATAAAACTGGGAAAATAAGACTAAAAAAACCAATAAGTTTATCACTAATATCTTCCATAATTAGATGTATTATATAAGGCTAATTAACCAATAGTACAATAATACAATAACTGGAGCCCAAATTTCTCACTGATATATTCATTATTCTTCTTAATGCCATTTCTGTATCAGGATCTCATGTTACATTTAGTCAAAGCATATCTATGGCCCACATGGCAATAAAGTTCTTAAATTTCACTTGAAAAATAGTAGTTTTGCTAAGAACTGGTCCTGTGTTTTAAAGAATATTAATTAATAGCGAATTAACTATTGTTATGATTAGAATGATGCATTTGGTTTGTTGGAAAAGGAGCACAGATTGAACTGTCCATTCTCATTGATTTTTATTTCTTTTTAATTTTTTTGTTTGTTTATTTTGTATGTCTATGAATGTACTGTCTGCATGTAGGTTTGTGCACCCATGGCGTTCAATGTCACGGAGGTCAGAAGACGGTCTCGGACTCCCCTGGAACTGGAGCTCTCCTGGAATTGGAGTTTCAGACGGTTCTCGGCCGCCATGTGGGTGCTGGGGATCGAACCCGGGTCCTCTGTAAGAGCGGTCGGCGCTCCCAACCGCTAGGCCATCTCTCCAGCCCCTCAGACTAACTTCTTTTCAGCACTTTTTCTCCAGGCTTAATGCTACAGTGTTTACATTACTGATACTATGGATAAGCCACACTTAATAAGAAATAGCTTCTTCAGTTCTTTGTAATAATACTGCATAAGACTTCTGTTCTCCCATTAAATTGTTTATTCTTTGATTTATAACAATATGGACTCTTGGATATTTATTTTATAGCTAGGATTAAAATTCAATGCTAATTGATTCATCATATTAATTTTGTACTCTGTACATCCATTCCGGATGATTTTTAAGATGCAATAAACCATTGAATGATCAGTTTGTTTGTATCCATTGTGTTCAAATTTACTTCTCAATTGCTGTGACAAAACACTCTGACCAATACCAACTTTGGGAGGAAAGGGTTTACTACTTGGTTGCTACCTGGATGGTGCTCAGGTAATTTCTTATACAATACAGAAACATCTCCCCAGGGGAGGCACCACCCACAGTGGGTGGGACCCTCCACATCACTCAGTCAAGAAAATGCCTCACAGACATGGCCACAGGCCAGTCCAATGGAGAAAGTACGCCAATAGAAGATCTCTCCACTTATGTGTGCCAAATTGACAACTAAAGCTATCCAGCACACATTGAATGCACACTTAAGAGCACAACTGAAAAGTTCAGCATTATGATTAGCTGGTCCAGAGCCCTCTAGATTCTCACTTAATGGAGCTCTATCACCTTGCAAAGAGTGAAAATGCATTTGTATATCCCTACAGGCAAATAGTTGAGTAAGTAGATTCTCTATTAACAATACTTCATATTCACAGTGGNGTCATGTCACGGAGGTCAGAAGGGCGTTGGATTCCCCTGGAACTGGAGTTAAAGATGGTTTCTCAGCCAGCCATGTGGGGGATCAAACCCGGGTCCTCTGCAAGAGCAGTCAGTGCTCTTAACCACTAGGCCATCTCTCCAGCCCCTCTCATTGATTTTTAGTATCAGGATTCATCACTACTTATGCTTACTACCTTGATTCAGAGCATGTATTGGCCACTTTTCTGTTGCTGTGATAAAGCACCATGACCAAGGAACTTATAAAAGGAAGAGTTTGAGTTTACAATTGGCGGTTCTAGGGAATTAGTCCATTGTGGCAGGAGTCGTGTGGCTGGATCTGGAGCAGCAAACCGAGGGTCACATCTCTCAAAGAGCACAGGAAACAGGAAGGAAGCAACCTGTAGAGCACGAGGCTTGTTAAGATCACTAAGCCTGCCCCAAGTGACACACATCCTGCAGCATGGCCACATACCCCATGACCTCCAAAAACAGCGCCACCAACTGGAGACAACGTCTATACCTAGAGCCTATGGGGACACACATTC
This sequence comes from Rhizomys pruinosus, assembly GCA_009823505.1. Taxonomy (NCBI): domain Eukaryota; kingdom Metazoa; phylum Chordata; class Mammalia; order Rodentia; family Spalacidae; genus Rhizomys; species Rhizomys pruinosus. The sequence goes on along the minus strand of VZQC01003771.1, from coordinate 331,932 downwards.
AAACCACCACAGAGCATATCTACTTTTTTCCAGTTTTAAAAAAACTTTAATATTTATACTGGACTCCTTTGTGCTTGTCTGTTTACACAGAAACCTGGCCTTAGGAGGATTTGCCTGTCATTAGCAAACCTGTGACACCTGGATCAAAGACATTGACAAATACTCAGTGATGCTATGGAACTTGAGGCACAGGTCTGAAACCAGGCCCTGATATATGATGTCACTCTGGGTATAAAAACAGAATGCGGGGCTGAGAGATAGCCTAGCGGTTAAGAGCACCGACGCTCTTGCAGGGACCCGGGTTCGATCCCCAGCACCCTTATGGCAGCTAGAACGTCTGTAAACTCCAATTCCAGGAGAACTCCAGTTCCAGGGGAATCCGAGACCCTCTTCTGACCTCCGCGGCATTGCACGACACGGGTGCACAGACCTGCATGCAGACAGTACATTCATACACATACAAAAATAAATAAATAAATAATAAAAAAAAAAAAATTAAAAAAAAAACAGAATGCTATGAATAAAACGATGAGTCCTTTTACCATCAGACAGGGACTCCTGGCTGTTATTTTGCTCATGTAATCTTAGCCCATCAGACTTGTGTAATCTTGGCCTGTGGGTTGGACAGCAGTCCATCAGACCCCCAACCTGGGAACCTCGTGTTGGATTGGAAGGAGACTTATCAGGTCACCATCTGTGATGTGTGGAGAGTGAGTGCCCAGGTTGGAATCAGACTGTAGAGCACCTATCAGGTAACAGTCTGGCATTAGGCTGTAGAGTGGCTATCAGGCAGCAGCCTAGAGGATCTGGGAGTGCCCATAGGGCATTCTCTGGTGTAGATGTTAGATGAGACAGGTGGGCAGTGGGAAGGTTATCAGCCTTTGGCCCCCAGGTTTAGGACAGCTGCTGGTGCCTGTCTTGCATCTTCCCTTTTCCCTATAATCCAGTGGATGAGGTTTGTGCATCCACCTCTACATGTGGCAGAGTGACACCACATTTATACCTTAAAGATTCCATAGATATTTCGATGCACCTTGACCATAGTCATCTCCCACTTTCCCACTACAGCTCCCCTAGGCCTCCTTCATCAAATCTCTCGCCTCACAAATTTTTGTCCTCTGACTATCTTTTTAAAGTTATAACAATTAGTAATGCTCATATTCACAGAGTAATAGGACCATCTGTTGGAGCATGGGAAACCCGAGTATGGTTAGATTTCCAAAGTGGCTCTCTCACCATCAGCAGCCAATAACTTCCAAGATCTCCTTAGCTAGGTGTGGGACCCTTGAGCCCACCCACGGAATTCTGACTGGTTTTGTGTTGTGCAGGACTTGTGCAGGCACGCAGATCATTGTATGTTCTTGAGTGCTACAACCATGTCTTGTCCAGTAGACAGGATTTCCCAGCATGCCTCCTCATCTTCCATGTCTTACATTCTTTTCTGATGTTTCCTGATGGTTGATAACAGGAGTTGACATAGGTGTTCCACTACAGCTGAGTGTTCAGACTAACTTCTTTTTTTTTTTTTTAATTTTTTTTTATTAATTTTATTTATTTCTGTATGTGTATGAATGTACTGTCTGCATGCAAGTCTGTGCACCCGTGTCGTGCAATGCCGCGGAGGTCAGAAGACGGTCTCGGACTCCCCTGGAACTGGAGCTCTCCTGGAATTGGAGTTTCAGACGGTTCTCGGCCGCCATGTGGGTGCTGGGGATCGAACCCGGGTCCTCTGTAAGAGCGGTCGGCGCTCCCAACGCTAGGCCATCTCTCCAGCCCCTCAGACTAACTTCTTTTCAGCACTTTTTCTCCAGGTTTAATGCTACAGTGTTTACATTACTGATACTATGGATAAGCCACACTTAATAAGAAATAGCTTCTTCAGTTCTTTGTAATAATACTGCATAAGACTTCTGTTCTCCCATTAAATTGTTTATTCTTTGATTTATAACAATATGGACTCTTGGATATTTATTTTATAACTAGGATTAAAATTCAATGCTAATTGATTCATCATATTAATTTTGTACTCTGAACATCCATTCCGGATGATTTTTAAGATGCAATAAACCATTGAATGATCAGTTTGTTTGTATCCATTGTGTTCAAATTTACTTCTCAATTGCTGTGACAAAACACTCTGACCAATACCAACTTTGGGAGGAAAGGGTTTACTACTTGGTTGCTACCTGGATGGTGCTCAGGTAATTTCTTATACAATACAGAAACATCTCCCCAGGGGAGGCACCACCCACAGTGGGTGGGACCCTCCACATCACTCAGTCAAGAAAATGCCTCACAGACATGGCCACAGGCCAGTCCAATGGAGAAAGTACGCCAATAGAAGATCTCTCCACCTATGTGTGCCAAATTGACAACTAAAGCTATCCAGCACACATTGAATGCACACTTAAGAGCACAACTGAAAAGTTCAGCATTATGATTAGCTGGTCCAGAGCCCTCTAGATTCTCACTTAATGGAGCTCTATCACCTTGCAAAGAGTAAAAATGCATTTGTATATCCCTACAGGCAAATAGTTGAGTAAGTAGATTCTCTATTAACAATACTTCATATTCACAGTGGTTGACCTGAGAGACCTCATTAATCTGCCTTAAATTTTAAAGTTTGTGTATTAGGTGTGAAAAAACACATTGCATTGTTTTTCTTTTTTTATTTTATTTATTTCTGTATGTGTATGAATGTACTGTCTGCATGCAAGTTTGTGTACCCGTGTCGTGCAATGCCGCAGAAGTCAGAAGAGGGTGTCGGATTTCCCTGGAACTGGAGTTCTCCTGGAACTGGAGTTTCAGACGGTTCTCGGCCGCCATGTGGGCGCCAGGGATCGAACCCGGGTCCTCTGTAAGAGAGATCGGCGCTCTTAACTGCTAGGCCATCTCTCCAGCCCCTGCATTGTTTTTCTTATTTAATTTGCCATGCTGAAAAAAATCTACCCCAATATTTTCCAATTTTCTTATTTTGTGATGAGAAATTTTCAAACATTTGTATTTATTTTCTTTATACATTGAACAAATATTTCCTGGATCTTCAAAATATTGTTATTTACACTGTCTGATAAAAAATATCCTTATTAAAATATCAATTGGGGCTGGAGAGATGGCCTAGTGGTTAAGAGCACAGACTGCTCTTGCAGAGGACCTGGGTTCGATCCCCAGCACCCACATGGTGGCTGAGAACTGTCTTTAACTCCAGTTCCAGGAGAATCCGACACCCTCTTCTGACCTCCATGGCACTGCATGACACGAGTGCACAAACCTGCATGCAGACAGTACATTCATACACATACGAAAAAAAAATTTTTAAAAATCAATCAACAATGACATTGTCTCCCTGGAGCTCTGACTGTCCTGGAACTTGCTCTGTAGACTAGGCTGGCCTTGAATACACAGAGATCTGCCTGCCTCTGCCTCCCAAGTACTAGGATTAAAGACATGCACCACCAAGCCCAGCTAGCTCATAGAGATTTTAATTGGGATTGAATTGAATCTGTATATTACTTTGGGTAGATGGTTGTTGGGCCCTATAGGCTCTCCAAAAGTGTGGCTTGTTGGAAATCTCTAAGCCTGGCTTGAGTTTCACTAACTGTCCCCCACCTGCCAAATAACTTCAGCCAAAGAGTCACGTAAACCGTTGTAACTACAACAGTCACTATGACCACAACTGAATAGGGGAGGAAGGAAAAGGGGAATTCTGATAGGCTCAAAGGTACTTCCCTACTCCTGGACAGCTCGAGATCAGTACCTGTCTCCCATTAAGTTCTATGGAATAATCATTACTACAGCCTGCATGCTACCTAGCCCTTTGAAACAATTGGCTGCCCGCTTGGCACCATGGAAACATCTTTGTGGTTTTTGCCTTTATAAACTGCTGTGTTGCCCACAATAAACGAGACCTTGCCTGACTTGGCTCCCTGCTGCATCTGATTGTCTCCTGGGACAGGGAGGCTGCGGAGAGGGCGAGCAGACGCACCTGTCCCTCCTCGGTACAGCCAGTCCTGCAGGTCCAGGGCTGGCTAAGACCCCCAGTGTGACCCCCGCAGATGGTCATTTTTACTATATTACTTCTTCCAATCCATGAGCATGGGAGGTCCTTCCATCTTCTGGTATCTTCTTCAATCTCCTTCAGAGATTTAAAATTTTCATTTTAGAGATTTTCAGTGTCTTTGTTCAGATTTGTTCCTTAGATAGCTTACTTTTTTTTTTAATTAATTTTTATTGATGCTTTGTGCATTTCATACATTTTTTCCAATTCAGTTCAGGCTTATTTCCCTTTCCCTCCCCCCCCACCCCCACCCCATCCCAGATCATGCATTCTGCCATAACTGTCCTGCATCTTTCTCTCAGTTTTTTTTTTTTTTCATTTTTAGCTATAAGTGATAATCCATGAGTACAAGCATCCTTCATGCAAAACCTATCTGCAAGCTTACTTTTTTGGAGTCCATTGTTAATTGGAAAATTTTGTATTCCTTCTCCAGTTTATTATTATTGGTACAAAGAAAGGCTCTTAATTGTTCTAGGTAATTTCTGTATCCCACCACTTTACTGAAACTGTTAATCATTTCTTGAAGGTTTCTGGTAGTTATTCAGTAGTGTGTTGTTTATTCTCCATGTGTTCTTGTAGCTAGTAGGGCTCTTTCTGGTGTTGATATTAAGCTTTATTTCACTGTAGTGTGATAAGATGCATGGAATTCATTTTTCTTAAGTAGAAAATTTAATTCTACTATATGTGTCTTTAAATCTCTCCATAATAATTATAGAAGAGATTATTATGGAATCTCTCCATAATAATCATTATCTTTTCATATACGTGACAAGAGAACATTTTCCTTTTATGTCTGAATTATTTCATCTACCCTAACATTCTTGACGTTGATCCACATTGTTTCAAACAATAAGGTATAATAGTAAACTAATGATATTCCATTTTAATATGCAAGTTTTAATAATTTACTTAATATAAATATACAACAAAATGTCTTTAGTCCATCAAGATTTCATTGCATTTTTAGGTTGTCTCCATATCTTGGCTTATTCACCATTCAATTAACAATTTTGTGCAGATGTTCCTACCAGCAGTTGATAACACTTATTTGGGGGTGGATTGCTAAAGTGATAACTTTTCTATATGAAGTTATAACTTCTTAAGGATCACCCAGACTGAATTCTATAAAGAACATAGCAATTTACATTATTTCCAGTCATACACATGTATTTCCTTTTCTTCAGTCTCTCACAGGCATATAACTCTTGCCTTCTAGATATTAGTAATCATAATTGAGTGAGGTAATGACTCACTGTAGTCTGTTTATACTAGATTTATGGGTAGGATGTTAACCATTATTGAATATATCTGTGCAACGCACAAATATTTCCTACAGTTTTCATTTCTTTTTTATCTTTTCTGTTTTGTTGCTTTGTTCTTTGATTGCATGTTTTATGCTTTGCTTTTCTTTGTTTCCATCTTGGTGCAGTGCATAAGCTCTACAGAATGATACTGTCTTACTTATTTCTTTTGTCCAGGCTTTATGCTATCTTTACCCAAAATCATTACCTAAATCAATGTCAAAGTAATTTTTCTATATATTGGTTTATGCATTTTAAAGTTACAAACATTCAGTTTAGTTTTAATTGCTTTTGAGTTGACTAATAAAATGAAATATTTGGCTTTAAATTAATTCTTTTTCATTTGGATTTTACATTTCTAATACTATTTATTGAAAAGCTCTATATATTTTCTATTTTCTATTCCTTCTGCACTTCTCTTTTTATTTATTTGGTTTTTTATTATTGGATTTTTGTGTATTTCATACAGAACATCTCAGTCAATCTTAGTCACATTTATGCTACCTTTCCCACTGTCAAGCTTCCACATCCCCCCACCACTGGAATTCATTCACCTTGTCATTTCTGCAAAGGCCCATTCCCAGATGTTCCTCAGTTGCAATTCCCACATGTTCCTCAGTGCAAGCTCATTCACTGATTTATGAGGATCAGCTCTTTCTCAATCAGTAGTAAGCAGTTGTCAATAGTTCTGCTCCCCATTTCCACATTTCTATGCTGGGTTTTGTCTCCTTCATGAGTCTTGAGCATGCTGACACCATGGCTGTAGATTCATATGAACAAAGCCCCTGGAATTTGTATGATTCTGTTTACAACTGGCCATGTACCTCCTTCTTAACTCTTAGAATCATGTGCCCCTCTTCCACAATGGTCTCTGATCCTTGGGTGGGTGAATCATAACATTAGTGTCCTGTCCAAGGATCCACACTTGCAGAATTCTAATATCCATGCTTTGTCCATTTGTAACCTTTTGTGTTCCTGTTCATTTGTTTCATGAAGGGGCTTCACTAGTCAGAGTTTATAGATTCATTAGTGTCCTCTTTATCCCTTGTTCTATATTTCTTGAGGCTTAGGTGTAGATGTTCCATTGTACCTGTGCCACTTAAGCTTGAGCAATTCACAGACAATGTCTGCTTGTGACCATTTGTGGCGTACTGTAATATTTTCCGTTGCAGAAGCAGTGTCTTTGATGAGTGGTGACTGGAAACTTGACTGTAAATATAAGGATAACATATTTGCACTTAGTAAGAAATTGCATTACTCTAGGGATGTGACACCCTTGGGACTTTCTCTAAGATCTATGAGTTCTCCAGACATGTATATTTATTTGGCTATGTTTACAGTGACACACATTAGTTTCTTCCCATTGAGTGGGCTTTAAGTCCAATTTGTTAGCTGATTGCCCCCAAATAAAAGTGCCAATACTGTACCAATATCACTTCAAGTGTTTGGAGGCAATCACAGCTTCTGGTAATAAGCTGTGTAATTTTGGGAGTCTCATGGACTACTCTGGTCAACAACTCAAAGGAATATTTCTGCTGCCTGGCACTCTCTGGTTATGTAGCTTTCATTGAGGCACATGGACTCATGTAGAGATATTTCTGTGCAATTTGGCACCAACTTGTTAAACTAATATGATTCCCTCAGGTTTTTCACAGTGGCTAGGAATTATTCTCTCTCTCTCTCTCTCTCTCTCTCTCTCTCTCTCTCTCTCTCTCTCTCTCTCCCCTAACTCTCACTCCATGCATTCCCCATGTAAATTGTGTCTCATTTCTCCCTTTATAATACCAGTCTCCTATAGTCCCACCTCTCCTGTGCTGCTTCTTTCCCTTTATCCCAAAATTTCCTTGTATAACCCTTTCTTACTTCTCCCACTTAAGTAATCCTATTTTATCCATTTTCCAATAGTAACACCTGACTCCTATGCTTCTCTCCTGGGTTCCTTATTTTCCTTTACCTTCCTGGATTTTTTTTTCCATTTTCTTGGTCCCTGCAGCTATATCAAGATACATACTCACATATAAGGATTTTATGCTAGTTGAATGACACGTCTTTCCAGAATTTGGGGAAATTTTCTTCTACAATACTGTTGGAGATCTGACCAATACCATTATCCTGAGATTCTACTCCTTCCTCTGTCTATAATGTGTAAATTTGGTCTTTTCATGGTGTCTCACATTTCCTGCATGTTCCATTCCTTGTTTTAATTGTTTTTCATAAACTTTGCTTGAGTGGTCCAGATCTTCAACTTTGTTGTCCAGTCTTGCTATTCTGTTTTCCATCTCATTCATTCTATTGGTGAGGCTTTTATTTTCCGATTATTTCAAATTGACTTACTAGTGATTCACTTCCTTTATTTCATTATGGATTTTCTTCAATATTTCTATTGCTTTTGTGAATTCAGTCAGACCTTTATCCCCATTTTATTTTACTTATTTCAGTTGTTTGTTTGCTGGTGTGGACACCATAGCCACTCCTCAAGCTTATGTATTAATAATCACAAAAGAGTAAGATTTAGTATTTCTTTATTCTTGAAATTAAAATAGTTCTCCTAAATTACTATAATGGAGCTTCCAAGGATAATTCCTACTAACTTTGTAAGAGTCTTTCCAGTATTCAGTTTAAGGTATAAAAAGCTATATATCCATTTTATTTTTAGGATAAACAGAATTTCTGTTATTGTAATACATCTTGCAAGCTTGATTCTAAGAGCTCAGTGTATTTATCACTTAAGCTTCAGTTAACTTGGAAATTCTTCTGCACTTGCCCATTTCTACTCAACCTTGAGCTTCTTTACATCCTGGTCAACATAATAATGTCATCATCAGAGAACACATCAAACTGAATTTTCTTTGTGTATTTTGAATCTCTACTGCTTAATGGTGAATAGAAAGGACAGAACTATTCTTAATTTTACCTTTGATAATTTCTGTATTTCTTCCTAAAACATATGACTGATTTAATATCATTTGTCATTTATGTACTAAACTATTAGAATATTAGAATTTTAACTTTTATTTAATATACACCATTTAAATTTTATATTTAAGTGAGCTTCTTTATATTTTCCTCTTGCCACTGCAACTATGTTTATTTTTATTTGATTATTTTAATAATAAGTAATAAGTAATGAATACAAGCATCCTTCATGTAAAACCAATTTGCAAGCAACTATGCCCAAACTTATACAGCCCAAGGTTCCCATTGTCTAGCTGGAGAGGCTTGTATGTACAATCATGTTGATCAAATAAGAGTCTATATTGCTGTAGTTTTACAATACACTGCAATTGCAGGCCTTACATTCTACAACACCCCCTTTTCCACAGATTGTTCCCTAAGCTTTAGAAAAGGGACACAAGCGGGCGAGAAGCAAAACAGTGTACATTCCCTGCAGATGTCATTTTGGATTCTGATCAGTTCAGGCTGTTTCCTTTCATGGGTTGGCAGTTTATCCAGGAATAACTTTTTACTCCTACTAATGAAGCATAAGCAATTAGATAAACAGGCATTTAAACAGTACTAATTATTATGGTAGGTTATGTTGGTATAGACACAGATGTTTGGATGGCATGCTATTCCATGAACTATAGCTTTTCTGTAAAAGATGACAGGCCTTACTGTGGCTTATAACATCTCTTAACCACTAGAGGACATAAGCTTGTGGCATCAGCCATGAATTATTCCTCCAAGGAGAGAGCTAATAGTGAATTTGATTTGGCATATACAGATATATGGCTGCCACTGCTGCACAGTATTTTCAGGCAGGTAGGGTGTAGCTAATGCTGATGGAGAAGTCTTGCTTGACTCAAGGAGACCAGTATTTGCTTTATTGATTTAGTGGCCTTTGGTAACACTCTCTGACATTCCAGAGAAAAACTCTACACTTGCAAAAGTGGTCTCAATACATCTTTCCCATGCTTATACCAGGTATTCCACAGCAGGGCCTTACCTCCTTTCTTCTTGTAGGTATCCCAGTTTACAGGCAAAAATCCTTTCCCTTTTGGGGAGCTTGGATCCCCTAGCCAACATCCCCTTGGCTGAATAATCCATTGCTGATATCAGAGCTCTCCTGTATTAATATATCTTGCTTAGTTACCCAGCTTATAAAAATTTTAGTATCATATTTGGCTCTGAATACAGAATTATCCTTTCACAGTTCCTATGTTTATCAGTCAATAAAGAAAGCAGCTATACTGCTTTTATAAGAGATGACCTCTATAACAGTTGGCTCTAGTTTACAGTTAGGGATTGACTTTATTACCATCATGTTTTTATTTGTTCTAGGAAAAGGAGGTGAGAAGTTCTCTCATATTAAAACTTTGCAGCACCTGGAAGGTAAAGTTCATTAGGACACATTATAAACAGTTGTTACAAATAGGATCCACAGAGATGTTTGATGCATGTAGCAGTCTGAGGCTTTTCTTCCTTTTAATGTTTAGCTGGGCCAACTTTTCTGCTGGTATTTCTTGGTATATACTGCACAGTGCAAAGCTGTATCTTTTCTTTCTCAGCCATTAAGTTGGTGACATTTTGACCTGTGGCAACATGCAAATCTTTTCCAAAAGTTAGTTTTAAAATTTAAATTGAAAAATTTGACAAAAGGTTTAATATATAACTGTATCCCCCCTTTGTTATTTTAGGTTTTTATTTTTGATCCATGAATATCAAAAAGGCAGTTGTATTACACATACCTATAGGCAGAAATCCAGGTGTAAATTTTCATTCAATTTACCCAAGCTGTTTATCATTGACTGTATGTTGTTAATTTGGGAAGCAAACTTAATTCCTTTAGTTAAATTATCCTACAGGTAAAAGAAAATGCTAGAAGATGATACTGTACAACACAAATATTATAGAGAACATTTGTATACATTAACCCCAAAGTTGTTTTATGCAAATTATAAGTAAAACAAATGTGGACAAATTATATTTCCAATTAGCTTACATGTATTGCAATTTTTATTAAAACCTTTTAACCGATGTTGTTTAATATAGACATTTTTACTTTTACTAAGTCCTAAAATACCATATAATATGTAGACAAAGTTTGGGCAAGTTTGGATACCTGTTAAACTCACATCCACTAAATATATATCAATTTAATATAGACTCATGTCCCCCTCCCAACCCTCCCACTCCACCAGATTCACCATTTCAGTCAGTTCTTTGATGCAGTATTTTCTATTGTTGTTAATGTTGTTGCTGTTCTTTCCAATATGCATCACTCCCCACAAGAAATATTTACAACTGGGTTATTGGCACTAGCATCCACAGATAAGGGATACCATTCATCTTTTGTTTTTCTGGGACTGTGTTACTTCACTTAACATAGTATATTCTAGTTTCATCCATTTACCTGCAAATTTCATGATGTAATCTTTCTTTACCACCGCTGCATAGAATTCCATTGTGTAGATGTACCACATTTTCTCTATCCACTCTGCAGTTGAGGGGCGTTTGGGTTGGTTCCAGCTCTTTGCTATTGTAAAGAGAGATGCAGTAAACATGGCTGTACATGTATCTCTGAGGTAGGAAGGGTCTGATGGATATTCCTAGAATTCGTATGCCTGGGTCAAGTAGCAGGCTCATTTTGAGTCTTTTAATGGTTCTCCATTCTGCTTTCCATAGTGGTTGTACAAGTTTGCATTTTCACCAGCAGTGGTTGAGTGTTCCCCTTTTCCTACACCCTCTCGAGCATTTAGAATAATTTGTATACTTGATCTTTGCCAGCCTTATTGGGGTGAGATGTTATCTTAAAGTGGTTTTATTTTGCATTTCCTTTATTATTAGTGATGTTGAACACTTTTTAAGGTGTTTCTCAGCCATCTCCATTTCCTCGCTTGTGAAGTCTCTGCTCAGCTCTTTACTCCATCTTTTGAGTGAGTCATTTGTTTTATTACTTCTTTGTTTTTTCAATAGTTTATATATTCTGGAAGTTAATTCTCTGACAGATGTATCAGCACTGAAGGTTTCCTCCCATTCTGTGGGTTTTCTCTTCACTTCCCTGACTGTTATTTTTTTCTGTACAGAAACTTTTGAGTTTAATAAGGTCCCACTTTTCAATTGTCAACATTAGACATTATTTCCTGAGCAGCTGCTGTCTGATTTAGAAAGTCTTTTCCTACACCTATGTCTTGTAAGTTGCTGCCAACTTTTTCTTCTTTCACCTTCTGAGTTTTGGGATTCACATTGAGGTCTTTGATACATTTTGAGTTGATTTTTGTACTGGTTGAGAGGTAGGGGTTTAATTTTATTTTTCTACAAGTGGTGATTCAGTTTTGTGAACGCCATTTGCTGAAGATGCTGTCTTTCCTCCATTGAGTATTTTTGCCCCCCTTGTCAAATATAAGGTGGCTGAAATTGTATGTGCTCAAGTATGGATCTTATGTATTACTCCACTGGTCAATAGGTCTGTTTTTATGCCAGTACCAGGCTGTTTTTATAACTATAACCCTGTAGTATAGTTTGATGTCTAGTATAGAAATCTCCCCTGTATTGCTCTTTTCATTCAGGGTTGCTTTGGCTATTCAAGGTCTTTTGTTGTTCCATATGAATTTAGGAACTTTTTTTCCAAGCCTGTGAAGAATGACCTTGGGATTTTAATTGGGATTGCATTGAATCTGTATATTAATTTGGGTAGAATGAACATTTTTACTATATTAATTTTCTAATCCATGAGCATAGGAGATCTTTCCATCTTCTGATGTCTTCTTCAATCTCTTTCTTCAGGAGCTTATAATTTTTGTTGTAGAGATCTTTGGTAGTATTGGTTAGGTTTATTCCTAGGTATTTTATTGTTTTTCAGGCTATTGTTAGTGGAAAAGATTCCTTGTATTCCTTCAGTTGCTTGTTGTCTGTGTAAAGAAAGGCTACTGATTTTTATAGATTAATTTTGTATTCCACCACTTTACAGAAACTTTTAATAGTTTCTAGGAGGTGTCTGGTGCAGTTTTTAGCCTCCCTTAGGCAAACTATCATATTGTCCACAAAAAAGGGATAGTTTTACTTCCTCTTTTCCAAATAGTATTCCTTTGATCTCCTTTTCTTGCCTTATTGCCCTAGCCAGTGTTTCAAGCTCTATATTGAAGAGGAGTGGTGACAACGACAGCCATTTGGGTTCCTACCTTTATGGGGAATCCTAACTTTTCTCCATTTAGGATGATGCTGGCTGTGGGATTCTTATACATGGCTTTGATTATGTTGAGGAATGATCCTTCCAGTCCAATTCCCTCTAATACTTTAATCATGAAGAGATGCTGGATTTTGTCAAAGTACTTTTCTGCATCAATTGAGATGATCCTGTGATTTTGTCCTTCAGTCCATTAATGTGTTTTATGATATTTACTGATTTTCGTATGTAGAACCATCCCTGCATCTCTGGTATAAATCCAACTTGATCATGGTGAATGATCTTTTTGATGTGGGTCTGTATAAGATTTGCAAGTATTATGTTGAGAATTTTTGCATCTGAGTTCATTAATGAGATGGGACTGTAGTTCTCTTTGTTGGCTGCATTCTTGCCTGGTTTTAGTATTAGAGTGATACTAGCTTCATAGAAGAAATTTGGGGAGATTTCCCTCTGCTTGTATCCTTCTGAACAGTTTTAGTAATAATGGTTGTAAGTCCTCTTTAAATGTTTTATAGAATTCTGCTGTGAAACCATCTGGACCTGGGCTTTTTTTTAGTTGGGAGGTCTCTTATTACATTTTCAATTTCTTCATATATTATGGGTCTGTTCATGGTGTCGATCTCCTCTTGGTTTAGTTTTGGTGATTCCCTGGATTGCAGATATTCATCCATTTCTCTTAGGTTTTCAAATTTCTTAGAGTATAGGTTTCTGAAGTATTCCTGTATGATTCTCTGGATCTTTTCCCTGTCTGTAGTGATAATTCCCCTTTCATCATGAATTCTATTGATTTGGAGTTGCTCTTTCTTTCTTTTAGTTAACTGGGCTGGAGGCCTGTCTATCTTGTTTATTCTCTCAAAGAACCAACTTTTGGATTGGTTGATTTTTTTTATATTGTATTCTTTGTTTCTATTTCATTGATTTCTGTTCTGATTTTTGTTATTTCTTGCTGTGTGTTGCGATTAGGATTCATTTGTTGTTGTCTTTCCAGTGTTTTTAGCTGCAGTGCTAGCTCATTTATTTGTGCCCTTTCTATTTTTTTTTTTTTAATACAGGCACCCAGGGCTATAAATCTCCCTCTTAGGACTGCTTTTAAAGTGACCCATAGGTTTTTTGTGTTGTACTGTCATTGTCATTTAGTTTCAGGAATGCTTTTATTTCTTTCTTTATTTCCTCCTTGACCTATTCATTATTCAGGAGTGTGTTTTTTTAATTTCCATGTGTTCATGTAGGTAGCAGGGATTATCCTGGTGTTGATATTGAGCTTTATTGCACTATGGTCTAACAGAATGCATGAAATTATTTCTTTTTTGTTTTATTTGTTGAGGTTTTTTCTGTGTCCACGTATGTGGTCAATTTTGGAGAATGTTCTGTGGGGTGCTGAGTAGAAAGTATATTCTCTGGTGCTTGGATGGAATATTCGGGAGACGTCTGTGAGGTCCATTTCCTTTATTGTATTGTTCATTTCAGATGTCTCTATGTTTATTCTTTGTCTGGTTGATCTGTCTAAGGGACTCAGTGGGGTATTAAAGTACCTAATGTGAGTGTACTGGAGTTAATCTGTGCCTTAAGGTCCTGTAGAGTTGTATTTACAAAGGTTGGTGCACCGAAGTTTGGTGCATATATATTCATGTTTGTGAAATCTTCATGGTTAATTTTCCCTTTGATAAGGATATAATGGCCCTCTTTGTCTCTTCTAATTGCTTCTGTTTTGAAGTCTATTTTGTCTAATATCAAGATAGCAAGTCCTGTTTTCTTTTTACTACCATTTGCTTGGATTTTTTTCACTTTAAATTGGTGCCTATCCTTAAGGGTGAGATGGATTTCTTATAGACAATATTCTGTTTCCTAATCCATCTTCCCTTTTGATTGGGGAGTTTAGTCCATTAATATTTAAGGTTATAATTGAGAGATGTGTGTTGCTTCCTTTCACCTTATTATCCATTAGCATTTTTAGTCTAGGTTTCTTCTTCTGCAGTTCTGCTTTTATTAAATTCTCTTTCAAATTGGGTGGGGGTAGTTGTTCTCCTCCTTTGTCCTTTGAATCGCTTCAAGCACTCTCAGAAAAGTTGGTTTTCCAAGCATGTATTCTTTCATCTTGTTTATGTTATGGAAGGTTTTTCTCTTTCCTTCAACTAGAATTGACATTTTTGCTGGGTATAGTAACCTGGCTTGGCCTTTATGGTCATTTAGCATTGGGAATGCTTTGGTCTGCGTTCTTCTAGCTTTCATAGTTTGTGCTGAAAAGTCAGCTGTGATTCTGATAGATTTTCCCTTATATGTAACTTGTTTTTCTCTTGTGGCTTTCAGAATTTTGTCTTTGTTTTGAGTGTCTTGCATTTTAACTATTCTTATGGCAGGGGGAGTTTCTTTTCTGGTCTACTCTATTTGGTGTTCTACTTGCTTCTTGTATTTGTATGGGTTTGTCTTTTTTTTTTTTTTATTTGGGGAAATTTTCCTCTATTATTTTGTTGACAATCTGGTCAATACCATTCTCTTGGGATTCTTCTCCTTCCTCTATCCCTATGGTGCAGAGGTTTGATCTTTTCATAGTGTCCCACATTTCCTGATTGTTCCACTGTTGTGTATTTTTAAATTTTTCATAGTCTTTACTTGAGCTTATTAGTTATTCTGTGTTGTCTTCTAGTTCTGATATTCTTTTTTCTACTACCTCCATTCTGCTTCTGAGGCTTTTTCCCATTCTTTCCTCTTGATTGGATGACTGTTCGATTTCCTTTTTCTTTTCTTCCTGTGTTTTCTTTACTATTTCTATTTCCTTTTGGAGCTTCTCAAACTTTTCTTGTAGCTCATTGGTTTCCTTTTTCATTTCAGCATGAGATCTTTGCAGTGCTTCCACTTCCTTCCAGAGTTTGTCATTTTGTTCCTCTAGCTCTTTCTGGAATCTGTCATTTTCTCCTTTTAGTTCATTCTGATTTGTCCTTGTCTTCCTCTAGGTCCTTTCTGAGATTTTCATCCTGTCTTCTTAGTTCTATGATTTCTTTGAATATGTCTGTGATTGTTATTTGGGGATCTATGTCCTGGGTTACCTCTAGGGAGATCCCATTGTAGGAATCCTCCACTGGCTCTGTACAGTTTGGTGTGGAGTTATTCTGTGCTTTTCCCATATTGTTCTTTTGTTGTGCTCTTGGCCTGTGGTTAGCCTTTTGCCTGTATTCTGATGTGAATCTTGAGTCCCTCTTCACCTTGTTGAAGGATTGCTTTGTTTGATTCCTTCGTGTGTCTCTGTTGTATTCTCCTTATGAATGGAGTGTTGGCTTGTCACGGTTTTAGGCTTTCAATTTTGGTTATATATTGGAAGGTATAGTTCACTTTTCTCTTTCTGTTCTGCAAGAGCTGGGTGGGTAGCAACTCAGATGACACCTTCTGAACACTGTATTCCCTCTGCCACCTGCCACTCTCTCCTGAGTTCCAGTTGGTGGTTCCAATTGGCTAGGGCAAGGGGGGGTGCTTAGCCGGTACCCTCTGTGTTCTAACCTCAGCTCCTAGTTACCAGAGCTTTCTGGGCCAACTCATCCTGTCCACAGGACACACCAGTAGACACAAACTCCACCCCCAACTGCTGCATGGGCAGCACATAATCCATCACCAACGACTTGTGCAGCACTCTGTGTTCAAACCTCAGCTCCTAGCTCCCCAAGCTTTCTGGGCCAACTCACCCTGTCCACCACACCCATGGGTCCACACAAACTTCCACAACTATTTTTAAATAAATGATTGTCCCTACCATATTTTTGTAAACCATTTAGTATTTTATCTGAAATACAAGTGATTTTTTTTTCCTTTTCACATGCACAGGGTAATTGACTGAAATGTACAATCACTTTCAAAATGGGAATGGTATTAAATTAAGTGAATTATAAATAAAGATTTTGGATACTGGTAATTAGAAAGAACTTTTGTAGCTCTCTGGATGTGTCTATTACATTAAACTTTAAAATAATTTACATAATTCATATATATATATATATATTATATATAAAATCCCTTGTGACTCAAGAAAAATAAATAATTCAATTTCATTTTATATTTATTTATAAAAATGCTCAAAAGTATTCACTAAGTACAACTGGCTTTTAGGTTTTCTTTAAGCCTGAATAACATAAATGCAAACATATTCAACTAATGTTAAAGTGTAAGTGGGTCATTTAGTCTAAAGGCTGCTCTGTCATAGTCATTATCCTTGAGATGGCTAGAGTTTTATTTCTTTCCCATGCCAATTCCACTGCATCTCTCAACGAGATTTATCGATTTATCACAGTGAATCCTAAAACATGATCTTATCAATCACTATCTCCCTCTGAGGCAGAAGGAAGGTGTTTCATGTGCTGTCTACTTGTTGAATACTTGCTTTAGCTGTATTAAATTCATACTTACTTGTGTGATGTTAATTGTTTTCCACACTTCATTCTGCGACAGATTTGGGCATTAATCTTCTCTAGTCAGAGTGCATGACACCTTCATTAGCTAGCTATATTTCTTTTTATTATTTTCTTATCATCCATTTAAAAATGTTTCCTACTCTGGCATTACTGAAGTTCAAATGTTAAATGCTGAAATTTTAATAATTATGACTAATAATTAATCTAAAGAAACTACCCTCTAGTTTAAAAACAATTTGAATTATTTATTTTTTATTTTTGTACTGCCCACATATATGCTACTTCACGTACATGTAATGTACATAGTTAGTTACAGGCCAGTTGAAGCTACAGGGAGACTGTGCCTTAGAAATTTTGCTTTCTGAAATATACTACATAATTGCTACAGTGAGTCACCCTACTGTGTAATATGATGACTTTCAGATTGTGCTTTGAATCTCTGGATCCACATTTCTCTGGATTTCTGTCAAACAATAAGCTCATTAGAGGTCATACATATATTTCTCTGATGTATTTCAATAAAATTAATAGTCTTTATTCTGATCCTGCTCTTAAGAGTGATAATTCTCCTTTTATTATTTAAAATGTATATTTCACTATACTTATTTGTATTATCAGTAGCTATGTAAGAAGTTAGATTGTAGTCCTAAACAGAGAAAGATGCAGGACAGTTATGGCAGAACGCATGATCTGGGGTGGGGGGGAGGGAAAGGGGAATATGCCTAAATTGAACTGAAAAATGATGTCTGAGATACACAAAATATCAATAAATGCATAAAAGAAGTTAGATTGCTTTATCATTAATTGAAAAGAAATATTTAAGGAGAAATGGTCATTTTAAAATATTAATCAAAACCTGGAATATACTAATAGTTGTAAAATAAAAATATTGTTATTACTTTCCTTCTATTTATGCTCTAAAGTTTTGTTTTATTTATTTATTATTTATTTATTTTGTTTTATTTATTTATTTATTTTGTTTTATTTATTTAGGAATTGTATTTTACTTTTTAAATATTTTTTATGGATTTTTGTAAATTTCATATAATAGTTCTTAGTCAAATTTAGACCCTTCTCCCTCACCAGCATCACCCATAGCCATGCTCAACTGGATTTCACACATTTTATTATTCACATTAAGACTTTTCTGGTCAAGCATTTGTACCAGATGTTCTTAGGTGCATGTTCATCCACTGGATTCTAGTCAGCCTATGCAGAGTCTCTCACTTAAAGATCTACTCTCCCTTACCCACAAATAATAATTTCCCAATAGTTTCTAGGCTAGTGTTAGGCCTGCTGCCCATTTTCCCCACTCTATGTTATGTTTTTGTCTCATTTGGTGTTTGAGGCTAAATAGAGGACACTTACCCAGGGACATGCAGTCTTCAAACTCTTAATCTTGAGTGCATGTGTATAACTGAAGGCTCTATAACATGGAATACAGTGCCAGACAGGAGAAACCTTCCATCCAGTACTTTGTCAGGGTAGTCAAGAGGTTCCCAAAATAACACAGGCTATTGCCAAAGACCTAGATTACCTCTCAGAAGTTAAAGGTAATACCTTATCACTGAAGATAGGGTGTACTTTTGACCCTGGATTTGGTGCATGAGAGCTGGAACCAAAGTGCGAGCCTGCTCCCCTAGAAAAATGAAAGTACACTTTTTTTTTTCAAGACAGCGTCTCCCTGTAGTCCCAGCTGTCCTGGAACTCACTTTGTAGACCAGGCTGGCCTTGAACTCACAAAGATCGTCCTGCCTCTGCCTCCCAAGTGCTAGTATTAAAGGCATGTGCCACCATGCCTGGCGAAAGTACACTCTTGTTCTTACCAATAGTGAAAGAAAGATGAGCAAATATGGAACTATTTTCCACATTACTTATTGTATTACTCAATGTTGCACTAGAAACACAGATTTCCTAATGGATCTTGAAAAAAAATTAACTTTACTTTGCTTTTTGCTTGTATTTAGACCATCTTGTCTAGTCAGCTGCAACTCCAGTTACTTTGCACATTATGTTGTTCAAAGAAGCAAGATGAAGGAGCACCCCAGATGTTTGAGCTCTGCTAACTCTCATAGTTCTAGAGGATATTCTGCAACCTCCTAAGGGAGAAAAACCAATCAACATTCCAACACACCTATGAAGTATAATAACTACAATGACTGGATCAAAATCTCTATTGGAGCAATAATTTCACTTTTATCTTTGGGGTAATCAACATCTATCTAATGGGACTTAAAATCCTCTCACTCAAGGGGAGTGTCAGAGGTTTATTATGTGGGGCAGAATTTAACTGTACTGTTCATTTCTCTGACCCAGTCCTTATGTTGTTGTCATTCCCTCCCATTTGTATTACTCCAAAATATGCCTATATAAAGGCCACGTATGTAACAAAATTATGACCTCCAAAAACAAACTGCATGTTAATTCCAAAATATGCTTAGGAATTCACATTTTTTCCTTTAATTTTATCTTAATCTAAAATATGAATACGTAACTTTCATCCATATACAGTAGTTCTACTGTCTGAAAGTAAGTGGAAAGTTAATTTTAGAGCCTGTTAATAGATTCACATTATAATAGCACAGTTGCTTTCAGATAAAAAGAAATATAACAATAATACTCCTCAGCTTGCCTTTCAAATGGGGATCTGTTGTTAGCATCCAAAAATGAGGGAAACCATTTCCCATTGTTTTTCTGGGACTGTGTTATTTCACTTAGCATAATAGTTTCCAGTTCCATCCAGTTACCTGCGAAATTCATTTGTTATCTTTCTTTCTCACTGCATAGAACTCCATTGTGTAGATGTACCACATCTTTGGAATCCACTCATCAGTTGAAGGGCATTGGGTCAAGAATAGCAACTGTTCTGACAAGATTTGCTCACTGGTGCAATAATGTCATGAATATTCTGGGAGTAACTAACCACTCTTAGATTAAATTTAAGTCCCATTTCAGAGATAAAGCCCATAAAAGGCATGGTTATCAGGGCCAAGAACCTGTGACTAAACATATTACAAGCCACAAGAAAGAAATTACTGCTATTTATTCTGCTAAATACTCAAAATAATACACCAACTCCTAATGACTTATTGTTATACCTACAAGTAAATGCAACTCTCAGTTCTTACCACAGAAGATACTTCTTGCAGCAGATTGTGATTAACACAGAAACCCACATTGGTGAATGAGAAAAGAAGAGTAAACTGTGGAATATTCAGCCATAAATGGGATAACTATATTTTACCCTTTCCTGCCACATTTCAGGGAACATTTGGGATGATGGGGCAAAAAAAGATTGTAAGAGCTAGAGATGGTGAATGAATACAAGGAGAGTATGTGATTATAGCAAAGTTATTAAGTTTTAAATGTTATTAATACCTGTTAGGTACACTTCTCACCCTCAATACTTATGAAGATGTCAGAGGCAAAAAAAAAAAGCACAAACCTGAAGACCAACAACATTGAGCATCACCTGTGCTTTCAGATAAACTATGCATTGTACTGTACAAATCCTTCACAGACATTTTAGTAAGATGCCCACACAGTGCAGCAATCTGTGCAGAAGACCAGAAGACATCTATATTTTTTAAGTTCTGAGATACAATTATTAAAATAAATCTAGGATGAACATTATTTTCTAAACATGACTGGGCAGCAGCTTTTATTTCTTGATCCTGTGATATGACAGTCTGATAATATTGCCAGAAAGTGCAGTTTGGAGGTTACGGTTGAGGTTTTAGCTATTTATATTAGCAGGATAAAATGACTTGTTTCTGTTGTACTTGATTCTTAAGAAAAAGTGGCCATAGTTTAGTGACAACTTCCAAGGGCTTTAGTAGTACCTGTATTCCAAAATGGGGGACACAAACTCCCAGAAGAAACAAGCCCTGGACAGATTATGTGCTCAGCTAAGAAAGAGAAAAGAAATTTCTACTTGACTAGTTTGTCTACAAGATATATATTGCCTTTGTGTTCAAGTAGAAAAAAACGTTACTGATTTTTAATGTTTATGAGGTTATACCAGTCATGACAAATAATTATGAAGAAAATATTCTGAAACATTTGTGAGATTCCAGTTACACCTTGGAAAGGTCCATAGAGTTTCTACAGAAGGATGTGGTACAACTCCATGCTCCTCAATACCAATTTATGAGAAGGAACAAAATTGGCTGATCTCAGGACATAGATTTCACTCTGTGGCCTCTGAATAATGTTGAGAAAATTATATGCCACCTGTTTTCTAGGTGGAAGGAATCTGATGAACCTTTCAGGCCTCTTCAGACCAAATTTCAGTTTCATCACAGTGACTATGAAAAATAGTTTCTGGGGCTGGAGAGATGGCCTAGCGGTTAAGAGCGCCGACCGCTCTTACAGAGGACCCAGGTTCGATCCCCAGCACCCACATGGTGCCTAAGAACCGTCTGAAACTCCAATTCCAGGAGAACTCCAGTTCCAGGAGAATCCAACACCCTCTTCTGACCTCCGCGGCATTGCACGACACGGGTGCACAGACTTGCATGCAGACAGTACATTCATACACATACAGAAATAAATAAAATTTTAAAAAAAATTAAAAAAAAGAAAAATAGTTTCTGCATTTGTTGAGCTTTGAGGACAAGACAGGAATTGTTGTCAACACCCCTAAACAAACATTGTTTCTCTTCACTGACAGACAGCATTTACAGAGTCCAAAAAACAAAGCATCTATCTTCAAGTTACTCAGCGTCTGCCTCTACTTGCCCCAGGAGCAGCTCACCCACTGGGCTGTTGGTACTACGTAGGAAAACCTCTATGCTTACAAGGCAGAGTGAACAATACCATCACCCAGCAAAGCAGAGGGACCAGAGAAAGCTGCAGTAGTCTTCTTTTCCTGTTTTCTTACCATTTTTCTTTCAGACTGTAAAGAAAATAGACTCATAAACAGAACACTATGCATTTTGTTTTTTTAAATATTTTTTAAATTTTATTTATTTATTTTCTATGTGTATGAATGTACTGTCTGCATGTAGGTTTGTGCACCTGTGTCGTGCAATGCTGCGGAGATCAGAAGAGGGTGTAGGATTCCCCTGGAACTGGAGTTCTCCTGGAATTGGAGTTACAGATGGTTCTCAACCACCATGTGGGTGCTGGGGATTGAACCCGGGTCCTCTGCAAGAGCAGTCGGCGCTCTTAACCACTAGGCTATCTCTCCAGCCCCACACTATGCATTTTGAAATACACCCATTGTTATGGGTGTGTTTTTTATTTATTTTTTATTATATTTTAAGGGACTCACAATATAAGAACACAGTTGTTTTCAAATCACATTGACATTGCTCGGTTTGCCATACAATTAGGTAATTGGTGCTAGCATCTACAGATGAGGGATACCATTTGTCATTTGCTTTCCTGGGACTGTGTTACTTCACTCAACATATTATCTTTTGGCCCCAGCCATTTACCTGCAAAGCTCATGATGTCATCTTTCTTTACCACTGCATAGAACTCCCTTGTGTAGATGTACCACATTTTCTCTATCCACTCATCAGTTGAGGGGCACTTGGGTTGGTTCCAGCTCCTTGCAATTGTGAAGAAAGCAGCAATAAACACGGCTGTCTATGTATCTCCACGGTAAGATGAGTCTTATGGGTACATGCCCAGGAGAGGTATGGCTGGGTCAAATGGCAAGTTCATTCCAAGTCTCCGAAGAGTTCTACACACTGCTTTCCATGATGGCTGTATGAGTTTACATTCCCACCAGCAGTGGATAAGTGTTCCCCTTTCCCCACAACTTCTCTAGCACTTGGTATCATTTGTTTTCTTGATCCTAGACAGTCTTATTGGAGTAAGATGATATCTTAAAGTGGTTTTGATTTGCATTTCCTTAAGGATTAATGATGTTGAACACTTCTTAACATGTTTCTCAGCCATCTCTAATTCCTCACTTGTGAAGTCTCTGTTCAGCTCTTTGCTCCATCTATTGAGCAGGTCATTTGTTTTCTTTATTCTTTGTTTTTTGAGTGGTTTGTATATTCTAGAAATCAATGCTTTGTCAGATGTATCTGCAGTGAAGGTTTCCTCCCACTCTGTGGGATTTCTCTTCACTTCCTCGATTGTTTCTTTTGATGTACAGAAGCTTTTGTGTTTAAGGAGTTCCCATTTGTCAACTGTCAAACTTAATTTGTGCACAGCTGCCATCTGATTTAGGAAGTCTTTTCCTTGCATAACATGGGTGCACAAACCTACATGCAGATAGTAAATTCATACACATACAAAATAAATAAATAAAATAAAACAAATTTAAAAAGGAAGTCCTTGACTTAATGCCTAGGTCCTTATAGTCTGCTGGCAACATGTGTTCTCTATCGGGAGAGGCGCCGGCAGAATTTGGTGCTTTCATCGAGGTCTTTATCCATCTGGCTGTGTGAACTTTTGACAATGGCAAGAGGTAGGGGTTTAATTTCATTCTTTTACAAGTGGTGATCCAATTTTGCCAACACCACTTGCTGAAGATGCTGTCTTTCCTCCATTGTGCCTTTTTGGCCCCCTTGTCAAATATGAGATGGCTGAAATTGTATGTGCTCAAGTTTGGATCTTTAGTTTTGTTCCATTGGTCAAAAGGTCTGTTTTTGTACCAGTACCAAGCTGTTTTTATGAGTATAGCCCTGTACTACAGTTTGAAGTCTGGTATAGAGATCCCCCCCCTCCCCCGTATTGCTCTTTTCACTCAGTGTTCTTTTGGCTATTCCAGGTCTTTTGTTTTTCCGAATGAATTTAAGGACTTTTTTTCCAAGCCTATGAAGAAATTCTTGGGGATTTTAATTGGGATTGCATTAAGTCTATACAAGAGTTGGGTAGAAGGGACATTTTTTACTATATTAATTTTACCAATCCATGAGCATGGGAGGTTTTTCCTTCTTCTGATGTCTTTTTCAATTTCCTTCTTCAAGGGTTTAAAATTTTTGTTGTAGAGATATTTGGTGTCTTTGATTAGGTTTGTTCCTAGGTATTTTATTGTTTTTGAGGCTATTGTGAATGGGAAGGTCTCCTTGAATTCCTTCTTCAGTTGCTTGTTGTTGGTGTAAAGAAAGGCTACTGATTTTTCAGGTTAATTTTGTGTCCTGCCACTTTACTGAAGCTGTTAATTGTAAGAGTTTTCTGGTGGAGTTTTTAACATCCGTTAAGTAAACAATCATATCATCTGAAAAAAGGGATAGCTTGACTTCCTCTTTTACAGTTAGTACTCCTTTGATTTCCTTTTCTTGCCTTATTGCCCTAGTAAGTGTTTCAGAATTGAAGAGGAGTGGTGATGGGGGCAGACTTGCCAAGTTCCTACCTTTAAAGGAAGTGCTTCTGTCGTTTCCCCATTTAGGATGATATTGGCTGTGGGTTTCCTGTATATGGCTTTGATTACATTGATGAATGATCCCTCCAATCTAATTCCCCCTAGGACTTTAAGCATGAAGGGATGCTGGATTTTGTCAAAGGCTTTTTCCATGTCAATTGAGATGATGGTGTGGTATTTGTATTTCAGTCCATTTATATGCTTGATGATATTTATTGATTATTGTATGTGGAACCATTCCTGCATCTCTGGTATGAATCCAACTTGGTCATGATGGATGATCTTCTTTATGTGGGTCTGTATGCAATTTGCCAGTATCCTGTTTAGAATTTTGGCATCTGTGTTCATTAGTGAGATGGGTCTATAGTTCTCCTTTTTGGTTGTATCTGCCTAGTTTGATAATACAGTGATGCTGTCTTCATAGAAGAAATTTGGGAGAATCCCCTCTGTTTGCAGCCTTCTAAACAATTTGAGTAATAATGGTTGTAAGTCTTTTTGAAATGTTTCATAGTATTCTGCTGTTATGGGTGTATTTGTAAATACACTCATTGTTATAATTACATTTCCAGGGACCCAAAGCCCTCTTCTGACCTCTGAACATAAAGCATAACCCAGCTACACTTATACTCATGCAGGAAATACACTCATTAATATAAAATAAAAGTAATAAATAAAATATTTGTAAAGCAAAATAGAAAATGTCCTTCAAAAGAAAAATCTATGTTCAAATAATACATAAATAATGTGATGAAAATTTATTTTACAATAATGCTGTGTAAATTAATAATCATACAGCTCACATATAATAAAACTGCTTTAAATGATGATGACATTCTTACTTATAGAAGACTTCAAATATAAAATTTTTTGAAAAATAATTTAAATGAATAGCTACATTTGTTACTCTACTGAGCACAGAAAAAAATATTGAGACTTAATACATTTTACAAAATACATAGATAGATAGGTAGTAGTTTAATAGAAAGATAGGAAGATGATATACAGATTGGATAGATAGGTAGATAGATGCATAGAAAGGTAGAATAGATAGATAGATAGATAGATAGATAGATAGATAGATAGATGATAGATAGATAGATAGAATTAAAACTATAGGTAAATGATAGGCAAATGGGTGTGAAATTTTATGATTAAATTTTATCCATCTGTTGATGTGTTGAACCTCCAACATTTCTGAAGTTTACTTTTCTGGAGGTAGTGCCTTAACAAAAGTAATGAGATAATTTGTGCAACAATGCATGTAATTGATACTTTACAAGGTAAAATGTGTCTGAAGTATGTGGATTCTTCACCAGAAGGGCCTTAACTTCAAATATTGATGGGCAACAGCAAACAAACCCTATATTGTTTCTGACAAACAACTCACTTGACTGGTATTGGTATATCTTGTCAATAGATTATGGCACCTGTGGCAGCATTATTAGGCCCTGTGGTGTACTCCCTTTTAAACTACAAACATGCATGAACTCCACAGACATATGTCCACATATATGTATAGACAAAAGTACATGGTTTTATGTAAGCTTACAAATTGTTTCCCTAAGGCTTTTTCTAACATCCTTAGTGTTTATCTCTCTTTTGACCAATCCTGTGCTATATCCATTCTCTTCCCCAGTTGATCCCCCCTGTCTCTTTCCCTCCTATGTCCTACTCTCTCCCTGTCTTTGTCCTTCTCCCCTCTCCTTTGGGGTCCTTTTTAAAAGTCTCTGCTGTTAATCCAGGTTATGTACTCAAATCTGAGAACTTAGAGCTAGGATCCAAATGTAAGCAAGACCATGTGAAGATGTTTTCCTAGGTTAGGGTAGACCCACTCAGTATATTTTATACTTTTATCCATTGCATTCTTTATGGCTGAACAAAATTCTATTGTGTATATGTAACCCATTTGTCAGTTCATGAGCTGAAGGACTCATGATGGAGGTACTTCCATTTCTTAGGTACTGTGAATAAAGCAGCAAAGAATATGGCCATACACATATCTCTGTAGCAGGGTATTGAATCCTTTGGTTATATGCCAAGGAGTCAGCTGGGTCATACATTACATCTAATTCTAGCTCAGAATTTTTCAAACAATTTCCAGCATACCTGCACCAGTTTCTGCATTTGCAAAATCAGCAAATGAGTGCTGCTCTTTTCTTGCATCCTTGCCAGTATTTGTTGTCAGTTGGTTTCTTGAGTTTAGACATTGATACCTGAAGAAGTTGAAATCTAATAGATTACCCAATAACATGTAGCCAGCCTTAAACACATATGCACACAGTTTTCACATCTGTCTGTATCAATATCTATATATCTATATCTTTATCTTTGTATCTATAGCTATGTCTGCATCAATTTCTACATCAATATCTATATGCATGTGTTTAGCTGTATCTGTATTAATACCCATCTTATAATAAACGTATTATAAGAGGACAGGGATCCCAGAGGGAGTGATGGATGGTGATTGAAGGACCTGGATATCAGAGATGGAGAGGTAGAAATGTAATACGTAAAAATGACTCAAGTAAGACATTCCTAAAGTAAAAAAAAATCTAGGCTTTTAGCTGAGTAAAAATGTTATGCAAAACATATAAAAATAATGAATTTCTAAAATTCTATACTATGGATAAATTATGTATGTTCTTTCAATCTACCTATAGCATTATATATTTTGTCATTTATGATAGAAATATTAATAGTTACCTCAAATTCTGTGACAAAGAAATTATAATTTGTTAAAAGCTGCACAAATAGGAAAATAAAAATTGGAATTATAAAAACACATTGTCACTTTATGATGAAAAGAATGATAATGATCTAAAAAAATATGATGTTTGAGTGACAGAGTTCTGCTATGAATCTATCTTTTTTTTTTTTCTTGGTTGGGCGGTATTATATTATTGTATCAACTTCCTTATTTGTTTAATCTATTTATCTGTTCTTTGTTTAACTTTGGTTGTTTCCAAGAATTTAAAATTTCCTTTTAGATTTTCAAATTTATTAGAGTATATATATTTTAAATATTCCCTTATAATAGTCTCATGTTTTTAAGTCTGTTATGATTTTTTGACTTTCATCTCTGATCCTATTCATTTGGATTTGGTCTTTCTTTTGCTTACCAGGGATAGGGGTCTGTCTTCTTTAGCTTTTCAAAGAACCAGCTCTTATATACTATGATGGTTGATCCTGGGTGTCAACTTGACTGGACTAAGGAACAAATAAGAGAAAAAGGATCTTCAGATTGGACTACCTCAAACCGGATTGCCCACCCCAAATATGGGCATTACCTTCTGCTGGCAAGCAGTATAAAAGGCCATGGCAGAGGGAGCTGGTCACTTTTTTCCTGCAGTTTGCCTCTCTCTCACTGGTGAGTTTGTCTTGCTGCTGTGATCAACCCTTCGGATCCCAGCATGTACTGAGACTGGCAGATCTCCTGGAATCCATTGGGCCTTCAGCACCAGATTGGTACTACTGAGACATCCAGCCTTGCAGACTAAGTAGTTCCCTGGATTCTCAGCCTCTCTGGTGCAGCACAGCTATAGTTGGACTCCTTGAGCTCTGTCACATGAGCAAATCAATAAATTTTATATAGCTATATATTCACCCTGTTGATTCTGTTTCTTCAGAGAATGCTGACTAATACAGATTCGTTGATTCTTTTTCTCGTTTACTTATATTTCATTAAGTTCTGCTATTTCTTCTCATCTACTAGGGTTGGATTTGGTTTGTCATTCAGGAAGTGCTGCTTAGCTCCATGAGTTCTTGTAGTTACTGGAACTTCTTTTGTTGTTGACTATAAAGTTAATAACATTGTAGTATGATAGACTGCATGGAATTACTTAAAATACTGTGTCTGTTGAGGTTTGTTTTATGCCCCAATATGTGATCAATTTTACATAATCTTGCATGGGCTGTGGAGTAGAAAGTATATTCTTTGGTGCTTGAAAGGAATATTTGTAGATGTGTGTTAAGTACATTTGATGTATGATATCATTTATTTCAGATGTCTCTCTGTTTATTCTTTGTCCAGTTGACCTGTGTATTGGTTATGGGAGTATTGAAGTCACCAATCACTTTATTTGGGTTAATCTGTGTTTTAAAAATTCATATAATACAGTTTTTATGAAATTGAGAGACCATAATTTGGTATGTATGTGTACATGATTATAATATTTTATTGGTCAGATGTTCCTTTGATTAGAATGAAGTGACCTTCTTTATCTGTTCTGATTAGTTTTAATTTGAAGTATTTTTTCAGATATTAGAATTGCAATACCTGCTTTCTTCTTAGTGTCATTTTCTTGGAATATTTTTTTCAATTATTTTTTACTAAGATATTTATACATGAAGTTGAGATGATTTTCTTGAAGTCAACAAAAGTTTTATTTTCTTTCTTAATGCAAAATCCAGAACTGGTAGCCTTTGCAAAAATGGCAGCAGTGTCATCACACCAAAGAAAGAATGGGGATTTGACACACAGGGTCCTGTTGAGAGGACCATTGTGAATGCACCTGGGGCTGTTAGCCATTCCTTGCTCTAGGACAGTCCACTCATAATGAGTTGCTGGATCTGAGTTATTAATGGTAGGGACTGAGAAAGTTAACTGTTTAAAGTCATCAGGGTGGTGGGGAATTGAAAAGAAGCAGTCCTTGATATCTATGGCTGGCAGAGGTGTATTGGCTGGAATAGCAGAGCAAGAGGGAGACTCCTTTGGGGGGATCCTCCCCATATATGCATAGTTTTATTAATGGCATACAGATCTTGTTAGAGGCACTATCCCCCTGTTGGCTTTTTTATGACAAGCACCAGCATGTTCCAGGGACTGATAGATGGGCAGACATGTCCCAATGTGAGCTGTTCCTTTGCTAGATCTTGTAAAGCTACTAATTTCTACCCTGGTGTAGGGCCACTGCTCAATTTAGACTGGATCATCTGATTTCCAGTCTAGGTAGAGTGAAGTGTAAACTCCACTGAACCTCAGGAGTGGGGGTGATTTTTCTAAGATGATGGAGGCATTTTCCCCTGTCTAAATGGCCTGCCTGGGTGTGGTGGGTCTCAGGCTGGGTAGCAATGACCATGTCCAAAGACTCCAGAAAGTCTTGCCCTAGCAGATTGGTATTAGTTGATTCTACTAATGGGCAATTTCAACCGATGTCCCCATCAGGGTCTTTCCAGGTGTATGTATTTTTGTTTATGTAAGACTGGGGGGGGGGTCCTCCTGTTCCCAGAAGTCTAGAACCTGGAAGTAGTGGCCAGTGGGGGTGGGGGTTGGACTTTTCATTGTTTGAAAATAGTTCTATCTGCCTCTGTATCTATCAGACATTTGAAAGGCTTCCCTCTGATTTTTTATTGTTAAGGCAGGATGGGAGCCATCCAAAATGAGTGTGACCCAAAGGATGCATACCGATTTTATCTCATCTTTGTTTCCAGGGCTAGGGGGTGCTCGGTGGGGAGTTTAATGTCTCTAATAGTTTGTCATCCTTATTGTATTTTGAACTTCAGTCCCATTTACAGTGATAACCTTTTTTGCTCCTGGGACAAAGGGTGTGCAGGAGGGCAACAGTTTTCTTTAGGAGAAACTGAGGCTTTAGGGCATTCTTTCTTCCAATGCCCCAGGCCTCTGCAGCTGAAGAATTTTTCATTTGATGTAAAAGCCACTGCAAAACCTTGGGCAAGAGTGGCGGCCTTGTGCGTGCCTGTCCCCACATCCTGAGCTGCCACTATCCACTGATCATAATGTTCCTCCTTTAACCCCTGGCAGGTTTGCTTGTATTCAGATGTCATTTCATCCCAGACAATACTCTTAAGGAGTATTTCCCTAACTGTAGGTTCTGGAATTTTCCTCTCCAGACTGCTTTTAGCTCTTAAGATAAAATCAGACAAGGGCTCCTCAGGTTTTTGTCTTAGAAATAGCAGGGAAGATCCCTCCTGAGGCCCAGTCAGGGAGGTAATCTGACCCCAGGCTAGTAGATCACAAAGGTGGACCTGATTGAAATAGCCTGGAACCAGCCCAGCCTGCTGGACCTTATGACAAATTCCCCCTCTTCCAAAAGTTCCTCATAGTCCAAGTCCAAGTCCAAGTTTTAGGTTCTGTTTGGTTCCTTCCAACCTGCTGGAGGCATTCATCTCTGTAGTGTGCCTCCCTTTGGAGAAATAGCAGGCCTGGAAAGGAGGATCAACAAATGTCTCTCCAGCCCTGGGGAGTGTTTAGGGTAGCACAAAAGCTTTGGAGAATAGGCTTTGTCCACAGTGCAGTGTCTCCCACAGCTTCCCCTCTCTCTACCACAGAACAACTTTGCCAGATCAGGGACAGTAAAGACCTAAATTTTCAGGCTTTTCCCCTTAATGTAGCTCCAACACGAAGTTGGCCTCTGAATTGGTATCAGTATCATGTTGGAGCTACATTAATGGGGAAAAGCCTGAAAATTTAGGTCTTTACTGTCCCTGATCTGGCAAAGTTGTTCTGTGGTAGAGAGAGGGGCAGCTGTGGGGGACACTGCTTCTGGCTCTTTATAAGGAGGCAGCACAGGGTAGAGGGAGGGATTAGGTTCAGGTAAGGGTGGCCTGTTTTGCTGTTTTGCTTAGCCTGTTCCACGACCACCAGGTCTGAAACTGGGCAGTTTTTGGAGGTGACCTTATTAGAGTCCTCTGAGGATTCCCAGTTCTTGGGGGGATTTTTATCAGAGTCATCAGAGGATGGTGTCTGTTGTCTTCCTTTGTTGGAATCTTTGCCTGGTGTAGCTTGATGGGAGGACCCTAAACATTGCCTGACCACAACTATGAGCTGCAAAAATCTGAGAGAGGCTGGAGCACTATCTTGCACTTCCTGTGGCCTGGCTGCCTGTGCCACACTGCACCATAAGTCTAGTTCCCAAAATCCACAGAAGATATCTGCAGGGGCTACTTTAATTTTTATTTTATTTTTTTTATTATTTATTTTTGTATGTGTATGAATGTATTGTCTGCATAGGGGCTACTTTAATAAACTCGCTCCAGAAGGAAGCATCTTCCCATGTGGATATTTTAACTCCTTGGCTTTTAAGAAATATTTTTTTTTATTCTTTTAACCTGTGGGTCCCTCTGGCGTGTATGATTGTTTCCCATGATAGAGAAAGGAAGGAAGTACTGGTGAGCCAAAGGAATGTTCCCATAGGCAAAAGCCACTGGGGGATTTAACGTGGTGGCACACTTCAGCGAAGCCTTACCCTAAATTTAAGAGTCCAGCAGCCATGCCAAGTGTCCTTACTGGCTGTTGGGTAACCGGTTTTGTGTGACAGAGGAGAGAATCTAGATAGAGGGTCTTTGCTGACTCCCAGTCTGGTAGTGGGAGGTGCAGCAGAGGGTAGGAAACCTTCAGCCAACAAGGAAGAGCAGCCTCCATCAGAAGACATCAATTACTTTTTTACCGTACTGGACTTCTCCACAATGCAGACCGAAATTAAAGGTTGGAAGAAAGAGAGTTTGTCTCCCTCTAGAAACTCAGGACTAGGGCACAGGTGCCCATTACCCAGTCCCCTCTGGACAGGGAGGGCTTACCTTCTCTGAATCCTCTGAAAATATTTCTAGCCCCACGTTCCTGGGTGCCAGTTGTTGGCAGACATTGTTCTTCCTTTATGTTCTACCTGTGACAGCTGTAGATTTCCCAGCATGCCCAGGCCAAGCAGCACAATGGGTCTCAGTTCAGGCAAAGAGGGGGAAGGAGAAGGTTCCAGGAGCCTAGAAAGAGGTAATGAGATGAACACAATAATGAGCTAGTAGAAATTTTAAGAGAGGAACTAACTTGATTTATTGGCAACAATCAGGGCTTTTTTACACTGATTTTACCGTGCTCCGGGGTGGAAATGGGTGTGAGAGAGGGCTAGGAAGCTGCAAGCCATCATGCCTCCAACCAGGAGATAGAAACCTTAGGGTGTGTTGACAATAGGAGGTGTGACATATTGTCTTCCCAGTACTTCAAAGGAAGGCCTTAGGTTATGAAGCTTCATTTTGGGAAGAAGTGATCTGTTCATCCCGGCCTCAAAGAGGTTTTCAGGATGGTGGGGCCAGACCCCTATAGTGCTCAAACTAAGGGGAGTCTCACACCATCAGTATCTTGGATATATTTATTCCTAGCTTTGGTCCTTTGTATTGCTTGTTTTTATTCTCTGTAGGGCTTGTTTGGTGGATCTGAATTTTTTCCAGTGAGGAGGTGGGGAAAGTGGGGGTCTTGGACTGAGAGGAAGGAAGGAGAGAAATGCAAGAGACAAGTGGAATGGGGTGAGGGAACACAGGAGTGGGGAATGAAGAGGTTAATGTTATTGCAGGGAGTGTGGGGATAATGGGGGTCTTGGAATGGGGAGGGAGGTAGGAGTTTGGATTATGTGAGAAAAAACAGAGATGAATAGACAGACTGTAGAGGCTCCAGTGGATGAATTTGCATCAGAGGACATCTGTAAAATGCTTGAAGTGGTGAGACTCAGTATGTCAGAGTGAATGAGGCCAGGCTGGTGGGGAACATGGATGGGGAAGGGCAGCATGATCTACATAGTGAGTCCTCACTGGCTAGGGATACAGGGAAACTCTTTCTCAAAAAAGACCAGAAAAATAGATAAAATGTGGACACAAATACTAAGAAAAATTTTTAGGCAATGCGAGGAAACGTTAATCTAGTCCAGATCCTCTAGAGCCTCAGGAGCCACGTCTGTGATATCTTGATCTTGATCTTCCTGCTGTCTTTGGAGTGACATATGGCTCCTGTGGTTTCATCTACTTTGTTATACTTGTCTTGCTAGTAGTGGCCATAAAACCAAAGGGAATTTGCATCCACCTTTAAACACTTTCATCAAAATTATGCTATGAATGATAGGTTAATGAATATCTTTCATATGCACATTTTATATTATTGATCTTTTACATATGATTTTGGATTGTGATCATGAGTTAATAAAATTAACATGTATCTTCAATAGCAGTATCAGAACAAAAAATGTAATATATATATATATATATTATATAGATATATATATGTTAAATGACATGAGAAAAGAAAAAGTGTACACAACCCATCGACTGAAAAATAAATGCTAAAATGATCAGATATAAAGCAATAATTTTAATCATTTTCTGTTAAACATTTTTCTCTGCTCTTGTGAAGATTCTCAAAACATAAACAACCCCAAAACAGGTTATGAAACTCTATCAATATTTGTAAGACTTGCTAGACCCACTCACATTTTAAGGCAGCAGTTAATATGAGTCCATTTTTTTCTTTCCTTATTTAAGAAAAAAAATGCAGCACCTAATATGTATCCATTTTTTTCCCTTTCCTAAATAAGGAAAGGGAAAAAAATGGATACATATTGAAGTTCTCCCATTTAGCAGTGGGAGAGGGGGAAGAGAACTTGTAGAGTTTTGAGACAAATGTAGCTTCAGTCCTTTGAGCAGGCTTGACTGAGCTCTTCTGTGATAGAGTTATACCATGTGCTTACCCTTCATAGGCCTGTAACTCTAGTTCCTGTACAGCAGGGGTTTATGGCTCCAGGCTTTATAATTCAGAGTTTGTAGTTCTCAGCTTTGAGAGATATGAGTACATTCTAGATTTTCAAAGCCAGAGACTTACAGCTCTGGGGATTTATGGCTGGGCACTATGAATGTCAACAAGTAGTACTGGCAGTCAGTATTGCACATCTCCAGCTTTAGGTCTCAGGACTCTATGCCCTAAGTCTGAGTTTGCTCCTGGGAACTCTTTAATAGACTGGGCTTTCAACTCTCACCTGCAGCTACTGTGTATCACCTTGGACAATCTCAACTTGACTCTGGATGTGTCTGCTCTTAACCATTCTCTAGAACTCTACAACAGATTTCTCAGAGCTACAAAGTCAATCTGAGGTCAAAATTTTCAAATGAAAATCTACTTTTTGTATACCTGACTCAGCACATGCTTCAGAGCTTAGAAAAATAGAATGAAAAAAATTGTAAGTTCAAAAGCTCATTTGTGAGAAGCCATAATTGGGATCCAATTTGCAAAAACAAAGGTAGTACATAGTAGTGGAGTCTCCCAGACTAACTACAAAACTGAAAAATAGCCCCTTTATGTACCTTCAAAACACGTTATGACACTCTTATACTATAACCCTCCCATACCAGTTCTGCATGTGAATGGCTTCAAGCTCTAGCAGTGGCGATGTCTCAATATGCACCATTCAAATCTTCCTTTAATATCAACTATAAGCCTCACATTGTAGCAACTAATCACAAGAGTTTTGCTGTCACGGGGAGGGACTCCTCCTTTACCATGGGTAAATAAAGACGCTGATAACAGGTCATCTGGACTTCACTGGTCAGTGGTGTCTTCCAAAGCTAGTGACATAGAGTTCAGTGGTTCCGACTAGAGCTCTGCTAAAGGCAGAGATGAGGCTTTATCATCCACCATTACAGCAGCAGTTCTTATGGCTAGAGTGGGCTTTGCTTAACTGAGTATCCAAAATAGCCAGGAGTCACTTGAGGTCTTTGTGGCTGGCTTTTTCTTCAAGGCAGCCGGTCACAAGCATAAGGGCCTATGACTGCTCCAGAGGAATTTGCTCAGTTCAGATATGAAAAAGTGCTTACAATAAAACAACACAAAAGTAACATTCTTAGCAGCACCTAACATTGCTTAATCACCAGGTAAATGCACATAAAGTGAATTAGATTTCTCTACTCTGTCTCAATAGGAGAATAATACACAGTATTTATTTCCTCGAAATTCATTAAGTGTAAGACAAGGACAATTTCTATTAAGTTCCTATCAACAATTTACATTAATGTCAAAATAAATAAGAAAGCAATTCACTTACAAGAACATACCCCTGCAGAAAGGATGTGACAATGGATTGTAAGGGAGGGAAAATTCTGAACAGCATTTACAACCAAGTAGACAAAACAAGTCTTGACATCTCTCTCTCTCAAAAATACTATCAAATACAGTAAATCAAGTGACAGTTTTGACACGACTGTAACCATTTATTTTTTTATTTTATTTTTTTTTAATTTTTTTATTAATTTTATTTATTTCTGTATGTGTATGAATGTACTGTCTGCATGCAAGTCTGTGCACCCGTGTCGAGCAATGCTGCGGAGTTCAGAAGAGGGTCTCGGATTCCCCTGGAACTGGAGTTCTCCTGGAATTGGAGCTTCAGACGGTTCTCAGCCGCCATGTGGGTGCTGGGGATCGAACCCGGGTCCTCTGCAAGAGCGGTCGGCGCTCTTAACCGCTAGGCCATCTCTCCAGCCCCCACGACTGTAACCATTTAAAATGTATGAAGGATGTATGCTCATTCTGGATATAAGGAAGTTTGCTGTGTAGAATATATATTACATGTATTGGTTTGAAAGAGCTGCATAACAAAGAGACTGACTTCAACTGTGGAAATTGGATTGGAGGTGTACCTCAGTGTGTCTACAATGCTTTGGGTTTGAACCCCAGAGCCAAAATAAACATATATGTAAATAAATAAATAAATAAATAAATAAATAAATAAATAAACAAGTAAGCTATATTACGGAGAATAAAAGCACTAAATTAAAGGAAAGCTGGTTTCTTTCTGCTGAGAGCAGTGAGACAAGAGTCAGTTCTAGGCTTCTTTTTCCATAGCTTTTGCTATTTAGGTTCTTCCTGATTCCTGTCATTTTATTATTATTATTATTATTATTATCATCATCATCATAATCATCAGGTTCAGATTTTCCCTTCATATACAGAATTTGGTCACATTGCATTAGGGCTCCATTTTAGTGATTTTATTTTAAATGTATTTCTATGGAGTCCCTTTCTCCAAGTATCTTCCCATATGGAGCTCTCAATCTTGAAAGAAACTTGGGGGAGGCACAACTGAGGCGTTTGGCACAGTAACATAATATCTATTGAAAAGGGGTATTATATTTCAGATGAAATTCGTCTTACCAAATCCAGAGCATGAAAAGCTGAAAATAATGAACAGGGTGATCTAAAATCTAAGGACTTTTGCAAAGGCCCTGTTATTGTCTCTCAAAAGATTCATTCTCTCATTGCTGGATGAGGGAGAGCTGCTTTTCTGTAAGAGAGAGACTCTAGATAGGCTGACTAGATCCCAGTGGATGAACTTTCCCTGAATGAAGTTAACACAAATGACAGAATGCAATGAAATATGATGGAGGTGGAGATGGGAAAATGCAGTTAGAGGAGATGGGGAGGGAGTGTAAAGATTATTAAGATGTTTTGTATGAAATACACAATAATTCAAAAAAAAAAAAAGACTCATTCTCTCCATGGTGAACTTTATATTTGGTTCTCAAAGGAAATTTATTTTTACTTTTTTTTTTTATCTTTTTGAGACTGTGTTTCCCTATAGCCCAGGATGGCCCGGAACTTGCTATTTAGACCAGGCTGGCCTTGATCAAAGGAGATCCACCTGCCTCTGCCTCCTGAGTCCTGGATTAAAGTTCTAGGCCACCCAGCTCAGCTCCTGTAATACCTTTAAGACTGTCACGTTTCAGACAGAATGCACTGGATAGAACAATAATCCAACAATGATTTATATGTCTGTAAAAGTTTTATCTTTGGGGCTGCAATGATGATTCATCGGCTTAGTGTCCTGGCTGTTCTTGGAGAGTATCCTAGTTTGAATTCCAGCACCCACATGGTGGCTAACAACCATTTGTAACTCTAGTTCCAGGGCATCCAACTCCCACTTCTGACCTCTGAGGGCATTGCACAGCATGAGTGCCCTTAGATACCTGCAGTTATAAAATTCATACAAATACAAATAAAAAAAAATAAAAATATTTGGAAATGGAGTCCTACAGGCTCCTGGGACCTTGCTCATAAGAACCTACAACAGGGGCTGGAGAGATGGCCTAGCAGTTAAGAGCACTGACCGCTCTTGCAGAGGACCCAGGTTCGATCCCCAGCACCCACATGGTGGCTGAGAACCGTCTGAAGCTCCAATTCCAGGAGAACTCCAGTTCCAGGGGAATCCGAGACCCTCTTCTGAACTCCGCGGCATTGCACGACACGGGTGCACAGACTTGCATGCAGACAGTGCACTCATACACATACAGAAATAAATAAATTTAATAAAATATTAAAAAAGAAAAAGAACCTACAACAATGGAGTCAGCATGCACAAGACACATTCAACCTTAAAGAGACAAAAGCACAGCACAGAACTGAAAGATGACATCATGAATTTTGCAGGTAAATGGATGGAATTGCAGCCATTATGCTAATTGAAATAACAGTCCCAGAAAAACAAATGATGAATGATAGCCCTCATTTATAGATGCTAGCACCAAATCCATAGTTGAAAGGCAAGCTGAGCAAAGTTAAGGTTATATTTCTTTTTTATCTGAAGGCAACTATGTTGTTTTAATATGAATTCCTTAATGGGCTCTAGAATGAACTGACCACTTATTTTCAGAATTTATAATTGTGGTATTTGTATGGAGTGTATACATTCATATATTAGAGTAATATAAAATTGAAGGGAAAAATGTGAACACCTAAACATATTTTGGAAGTAGCATATAGGTTATTTTCGAAGGTCATAATTTTGGTATATATGTGATGTATATATAGGCATACTTTGGAACAATGCAGATGGGAGGGAACAACGACAAAAAGACTGGATCAAAGAACTGGCTGAAACAGTTAACTTCTGCACAAACAATAAACCTCAGCAGAGAAAAACTTTAAAAAGACTGAGAAAAAGATGCAAGACATGTATGACAGAATGCAGGCACTGGAGTGGGGTGGGGGGCATGGAAAAGGGAGTTTGTCTAAATTGGACTGAGAGATGATGTACGAAACATACAAAACACCAATAAAGATATTTTATTAAAATAAAAGAAATTGACAGCAGAGCCACAAACTTAAAGAATTATTGGCAACTGAATACTTCTTGCTGAGGAAGACCTGATTTCTTAAAAGTCACCTATCCATAAATTTTAGTGCCAAGTTTGAACAATATGAAAAAACTGGGGTGAAATTTTATAGGATTCGTAAATTTCTGGGTACTGAGTCTGGCTTTCTACACTAACTTACAGTGGTACTCTATGTATACCCTACACATTAAGTGAATAATATTTAATTCTGGAATATTCCATGTGCTCTCTCTTTCTTTGGTATGAAAGAGAATATCTTTTATTTATAAAATATTTTATTGATGTTTTGTGTATTTCATACATCATTTTTCAGTCCAAATTTGACACATTCCATTTTTTCATATCCCCTATCACACCACACTTCATGCATTCTGCAATGAGCTGTGGTGTGGTAGGGGACATGGAAAACAGATCTTACATCTTTTTCTCAGTCATTTTAAAGTTTTTCTCTGTTGAGGATTATTGTTTGGGGGGAAGTTAACTGTTTAAATCAGTTCTTTGACCCCAGTCCTTTTCTTGTTGTTGAGCCCTCCCATTTGTATTGCTCCAAAAATGCATATCTATAGCTATCTTCTTCGATCTAGCTATCTATTTATCTATCTATCTCTATCATATATCTGGTCTATCTTCAATATATATATATAAAATCAAAATTATGACCTCTGAAAAGAAACTATGTTAATTCCAAGATATGTTTAGGAGTTCACATTTTCCCCTTTAACTTTATATTACTCTAAAACATGAATACATACATACCCTCCATCTCATATACCACAATGAAAATAAATGGTAAGTTAATTCTAGAACCCATTAAGGGATTCACATTATAACAGCACAGTTGTTTTCAGATACAAAGAAAAATAATATTAACATTGCTCAGCTTACCTTTCAAATATGTATTTTGTGCTAGTATCCACAAATGAAGGATGCCATTTGTCTTTTGTTTTCCTGGGACTGTGTTATTTCACTTATCATAATGGTTAAGAGAGAATAGCTTTAATGCTGTATATACAGGTATTTTTTTAATTCCCAGAGCGAATTATGTTACTTTCTTATTTTTTAATCTCAAAAAGTTCAACACTTGCTTAAACGAGTCCAAAAATTCAAACAAAATTAAAAGTGGAACTTAATTCTGAAGGTTTATTTGTGGCAAAGAAGGTTATTGTTAACCCAATGAGAAGTTGGAAATTATGGAATGATTAGACTCATGTCCTTTTCAAATTTTCTTTGCCATGACTGAGAAATTTAAAAATGTACTAGGCATTGAATTGCTTTCTTTCCCAGGCAAATGTAGACTTATTTCTAGGCATTTGAATTCCTATAGGATCTAAAGATACTTCAAGTTAGATTTATATTGCTTGATTCCTTTACTCAGATGGGTGGCCAGAGAGAATATATGTGCTCGTAGCTATCATGTATGTCTTTCAAATCATATTTTAGTAAAATATGCTCTAGAAACAGTAACCACCATATTTTGTTCTTTTCCCACTAGTTTGAAATAAAAGAATTTTAAGACTTCCCAGATAATTCTATTTAATATTTACTCCACTTCAGAAACTATGCTTATCAGTGGCATTTTGAGTGATAGTTTATGCATCTAATTCCCTAAATATTCTGTACTCTCATGTTCAGTGGAAGAAATATTTCATCATTATCATGTTATCAAAGTTAGCACCTGTCATTTTAAATGTAATCTATTATTTTGTTGAAGATCTGATTATAGAGGTATTATCTTGTAAAATCGGTAAAACTGCCTTCTTTAATTGACTAATGGACATAGAAACTGTGAAAAGGATTATTCTCTATTCAGAACCAAATATAATGCTAAAGTCTCCTTAAACTATGCACTTAAGCAAAATATATTAATACAGGAGCTCTGACATCAACAATGGATTATTCTACCAAGGAGATGTTGGCCAGGGGATCCAAGCCCCGCCAAAGTAAAGGCCCTTGTCCTTGCCTCAAACTGGGATATCTGCAGGAAGAGAGGTGATAAGGTCCTGCTGTTGAAGACCTGATATAAACATGGGAAAGATGTATGGAGACCACACTTGCAACATACGGATGGTCTCTGTATACCAGAGATGTTACCAAAGGCCACTAAACCAATAAAGCAAATACAGATCTCCTTGAGTCAAGCAAGACTCCTCCGTCAGCACCAGCTACACCTCATCGCCTGGAAATACTGTGCAACAGTGGCAGCCATTTGTGCTGTATATCCCAAATTTAATTGGCTATTAGCTCTCTTCCTTGGAGGAATAAACCCACGGCTGATGCCACAAGCTTACATCCTCTAATGGTTAGGGAGATTTTATAAACCACACAAAGACCCTGTCATACTTAACAAGAAGAAAATGTATTCATGGATTAACATACCATCCAAACATCTGTGTCTATACCAAAGTAACCTACCATAACAATTAGTAATGTTTATATACCTATATATCTAATTGCAAGCGCTTCATTAGTAGGATCGAAAGGCTAATATTATTTACTGTTTAAATAACCTATATATCTAATTGCATGTGCTTCATTAGTAGGATTGAAAGGTTATTTCCTGGACAAGCTGGCACCCATGAAAGAAAACACCAGAATTGACTAGAGACCAAGACACAGCTCCAGTAAAATAGACTGTTTTGCTTCTCATCCACCTGTGCCCCTTTTCTAAGCCTAGGGAACAATCTGCGGAAGAGGGGGTGTGTAGAATGTAAGGGCTTCGATTGGGGTTAATGGTGAAACTATCAACAATATAGACTGGACACTCATTTGATCAACTTGATTGAACATACAAGCCCCCCCCTGCTGGATGGTGGACCATGACTGCTGTGGGTTTGGGGCACAACGGCTCGCAAATTGGTTTTACATGAAGGATGCTTGTACTCACAAATTATCACATATTGTTAAAAAAAGAAAACAAAACAAAACAAAACAAAAAAAAAAACAGAAAGAGGCAGAAAAAAAAATTTACGGCAGAATGCATGAATCTGGGAGGGGTAGGGGTGGGGTTGGGGGGAAGGGGAAGGGAATAATTGCTGAACTGAATTGGAAAATGAAGTATGAAATACACAAAGCAGCAATAGAAAAAAAAAGAAAAAAAAAAGTTTGGGAATACAGACAAAAAAATTAAAATAAATGAAGTCGATACATGGGTTTGTGTATTCTGGATGAATAGACAACAATGTCATCATATTGGACATGAATGAGTAGATATTGTTTCTTAGTAATTCATTGATTACTGCAGAAAAGAAAAAACTGATGATTTACTTTTTTATTTTATATTTTTAATTTTATTTATTTTTTATGTCTGCATGTCGATTTGTGCACCCATGTGGTGCAGTGCAGCGAAGGTCAGAAGAGGACGTCAGATTTCCCTGGAACTGGAGTTAAGGATGGCTCTCAGCCACCATGTGGGTGCTGGGGATCGAACCAGCTCCTCTGCAAGAGTGGTTGGCGCTCTTAACTGCTAGACCATCTCTCCAGCCCAACCTTGATTTACTTTTTTTGTTAATTTTATTTATTTATTTATTTATTTATTTATTTGTTTGTTTGTTTGTTTGTTTGTTTGTTTATTTATTTGTTTATTTATTTATTTGAATGTACTCTCTGCACGTAGGTTTGTGCACCCGTGTCGTGCAATGCCGCGTAGGTCAGAAGAGGGTGTCGGATTGCCCTGGAACTGGAGTTCTCCCGGAATTGGAGTTACAGATGGTTCTCAGCCACCATGTGGGTGCTGGGGATCAAACCCGGGTCCTCTGCAAACCCAGGTCCTCTGCAAGAGCAGTCGGTCCTCTTAACCTCTAGGCCATCTCTCCAGCCCCTTGATTTACTTTTATGACACTGACAAGACACCTGGTTTCTATGTGCATGATTTTTTATTCATTATATTTGGAAAGGTGGCTATGGAATGTGTACCTGGAAGGAGTAGCTATATTAAAGGCATTTTATTATTATTATTTTTATAGCTATATACAATTTATTGATTGGCTCACGTGACAGAGCTCAAGTAGTCCAACTGTAGCTGCGCCACACTAGGAGGCTGAAAATCCAGGGAACTGCTCAGTCCGCAAGGCTGGACGTCTCAGTAGTCCCAATCTGGTGCTGAAGGCCCAATGGATTCCAGGAGATCTGCCAGTCCCAATACATGCTGGGATCCGAAGGGTTGATAACAGCAGCAAGAAAAACTCACCAGTGCGAGAGAGGCAAGCCACAGGAAAAAAGGGACCAGCTCCCTCTGCCATGGCCTTTATACTATCTGCCAGCAGAAGGTAATCCCCACATTTGAGGTGGGCAATCTGGGTTGAGGTAGTCCAATCCAAAGATCCTTTTTCTCTTATTTGTTCCTTAGTCCAGTCAAGTTGACACCCAGGATTAACCATCACAAGTCCACCCCTTGTCAACTTGACACCCAATGAATAGCCTCTCCTGATGTTATGCTTAAATGTGAATTGCAAATAATGGCAAGGTCATAATTCCACCTAACATGTTATAAGTGTCTCATGTGCAATAGAAAAGCATTATATCTTAGAGTAGGTGATAATGTCCTTGAGGAACACTTAGTCCTTCAGTATCTAATAACCTAAATATGCCAACACTTAACACTTATCTCAGTTGCACATTCAAAAGGGAACAACACAAGTATCTGCTTAATATACATATATATATGAACAAGCACATTCTTAACCAAATAGGACAAAAGTTAATATCTATTATAATCCACGTTCTGCAACTTGTCCTGTGGCCTCAGCTGATATTTATGACTACCTTCTTCTGCTACCCATTCTGTATTTCCTCCACCATCAGCAAGCCCCTCTGCAGGTCTTGGCTCTTTCCCTGGAGGAGTGACCCATACCTTCATCCCTGAAGGATCTAGGGCATTGTTGTCCTGTCTGGTTTGGGTTGTTGGAGTTTCCCATTGACCTTAATAATAGGAGATGGTAGCACCAGAAGGCACCCTACAGCATTTCCTGCCTTCCAGACATAATCTTCCTTGCCCCCATTGTGGAGAAAAAGTCCAATTTCCTCCTGGTAGTCTGGATCAATCACTTCTCCTACTACTGTGATTCCTTCCTTAGCCTGTTGGCTTAAGGGCAGTAGAAGCCCAAAGTGGCCAGGGGGAAGTCTTATCTTCCAGTTCAGTGGAACATTTGCTGTATCACCTGGCAAAAGCAAACCCCCATTGGAGCCAAAACATCTAGACCAGCAGAATGCAAGGTCGTGGGTAAATCACTTTCTTGGTATTCAGAAATCATTGAAGTAAGAATATAATACTTAATATTAAATATCTTGACTACCCAGAACAGCCACTCCTCTCCTGCACTCAAGAGCTACCATACTATGGAACTTTACAACATTATATAAGCATATAAGTATAAAAATCTTTTGAATTTATGCATAGAATAGCTTTCTCTGCCATCTTTGCAGGCATGAATACAAGCCTATCTCCACACATGAAATTCTTCTTGATGGTAGTCATCCTTTGAAACAAGAAGCTGAATCAGGAACTGAAAACTTAAGTTTATAAGGATGCTACAGGAAATTTCTATCAGCTTTGTCAACGTCTCATGGGATTTGTTTATTCAAACATAACTGTACAACATCTCTAGACACACTGTACTTTAATTTTTCACTGAAAATTTAAACAGCACATTTGTTCAAAATAATTTAGAAATATGATGACAACTTTGTAAAACACTTAAAGTAAATGAACTTTTTCCTTTGATGAACTTCCTTTATGTACCTTACCAGATAGATGACAAAATTCTCTGACATGTCTTGTATGATAAACTGTTTCTCATAATTATTTCAAAAATATATTTGTTGAATTTAAGATGTTAGACCTATGTGCTTAGTAATTTCATTTGGCAAATTTTCTTCTTGGGGTTATTATTATTTTTGGTAATGTACACCTATATTTTTAACAAGATTTATTGTATATACTTTTAAATCAAACAATAACATTAAAACCATATACACATATTTGTCATTTATGATAATAATGACTTCCAAAATTTCTCTAAACATTCTGTCAAATATCTGATCATTTTTCAGAGGTAACTCTGAGTTCCCAGGTCACAAAATGTCATTCAATCAATCAATCAATCAATCAATAAATCAATCTGTAACTTTGCTACCATTTTCTCTCTTATTTTTGTGAAAATATTTAAAATCAACCCTCCTGGAATGATTCAAGCATACGCTACAAAATTGTTCATTTTGGCTACCATGTTGTACATTAGATTCTCAAGACTTACTCATTCTGCATAACTAAAACTCCGTGGCTTTTATCAATAATTTCTCACCCCCTGCTTCCATTGTATATAGCTATCCGCATATAACATTGCTTTATGTATTCCTCATTACAAAAATACCATATCCTTATTCAGTGCAACTTTACTTCACTAGCATCAAATTCATAGCCAAGAAACTCTACTTTATACTTTGAATGAAGCTCACAAAACAATATGTTTTCTTTTATTATTTATTTATTT
Organism: Rhizomys pruinosus; assembly: GCA_009823505.1. Taxonomy (NCBI): domain Eukaryota; kingdom Metazoa; phylum Chordata; class Mammalia; order Rodentia; family Spalacidae; genus Rhizomys; species Rhizomys pruinosus. Next base: position 287,358 of record VZQC01003771.1, on the reverse strand, counting down.
ATTTATTTATTTATTTATTTATTGTTTTATTGTCTTTTTGAGACCCGGTCTCCCTGTAGCCCCAGCTGTACTAGAACTTTCTGTGTAGAACAGGCTGGCCTTGAACTCAGAGAGATCCACCTGCCTCTGCCACCCAAGTGCTAGGATTAAAGGCGTGGGTCACCACACCCGGCTAACAATATGTTTTTTAAGTGAAGCATGTCACAGTTTTCTTGAACTCCAGTATTTCAAGGAACACTTCAGCTCTGTGCTTTGGGAACATCTACCCAAGCCTTTGCTTCTTTTTTTAATATTCTTTACATATAGCAAATTTAACATATTTAGCAATTCAGTTTAACCATAAGCTTGTATACAGGTAAAAAATATAATTTTACATTCCTAACTTACAAAGCGAGTTGATGTATATTTTAATGTACATGATAAAAATAAATTTGTTTGTTCTCATAAATCTTAGAACTGAAGAAAATTGAGATATGTATTAAGGTATATCTATAGCAAGAACAATCAATGTGATACTATCTTTACTGACCAATTACCCACTTTGATTTACATATAAGGATTTGGTGTAACGAGCTACAAATGAGGGATAACATATGTTGTTTGTTGGTCTGAGACTGCATTACCTCCCTTAGCATAATAGCTTCTAGTTCTGTCAATTTACCTACAAATTTCATGATGTCGCCCTTCTTCACAGATGCCTAGATCTCCATTCTATACATGTACCAAACCTTGTTAACCACTTGTTAATTGAGGGACACCTGGGTTGCTTCCAGCTCTTTCCTGTTTTGAAAACAGCAGCAATAACAATGGTTGTGCATGTATTTTTCTTATATTATGAAACGTTTGGGTATATGCCTAGGAGTAGTATAATTGAATCAAATGTAGTTTCATTTTTACTTTTAAGAGTTCTCCACACTAGTTTCCAAAGAGGTTCCACAAGTTTACAATTCCACTAGCAGTGGATGAGTGCTTTCCCCACAACCTCTCCAGCATTTCAAATCATTTGTTTTCTTGATTATAGCCAGTCTTATTGGTGTCAGATGAAATCTTAAAGTGGTTTTAATTTGCATTTCCTTAATTACTATATTGAACACTTTTTAAGAAGTTTCTTACCCACATTTACTTCTTCTGTTAAGAAGTTTCTGTTCAGATCTTTAACCCATCTTTTGATAGAGACATTTGTTTTCTTGGCCCTTTGTTATCTGAGTAGTTTATATACTCTGAATGTTAAATATATGTCAGATATGTCACTGGTGAAGGTTTCCTCACACTCCGATTTTTTTCTTCACTTCTTTGATTGCTCTTTTGCAGAAACTTTTGAGTTTAATGAGGTCCCACTTGATGATTATTAACCTTAATTCCTGCCCAACTGGTGTCTAATTTAGAATGTATTTTCCTACACTGATACCTTGTATGTTACTGCCAATGTGATTTTTCTCAATCTTTCAGAGCTTCAGCTTTCACACTGAGGTCTTTGATCCATTTAGAGTTGACTTTTGTACAGGGTGAAAGGTAGGGTTTTAGTTTCATTCTACAAATGGTAAAGCAATTCTGTTACCACCATTTGCTGAAGATGCTGCCTTTCCTCCATTGGCCCCTTTGTCAAGTATCAGGTGGCTGAAATTACATTTACTCAAGTTTAGGTCTTCAATTTTGTTTCACTGATCTATGTGTTCATTTTTGTGCCAATGCCATGCTATTTTTATGATGATAGCTCTGTAAGAGAGTTTAAAATTTGGTATAGTAATCCCAACAACATTACTAATTATTTGATCAGGATTGCTTTGGCTATCTGGGGTCTTTTTTTTATATGAATTTTAGGGTGCGTTTTTCTAATTCTGTGAATGTAGTCATGGTGATTTTGATTGGCATCCCATTGAATCTATATATTAATTTGGGTAGGATGGTCATTTATATTATATTATTTCTTCCAATCATGATCATGGGAGGTCCTTCCATTTCTGGCATTTTCCTCAAAGATTTATAGTTTCATTGTAGAAAACTTTAACGTGTTTGGTCAGGATTGTTCTGAGATTTTTCTTGAGGGTATTATGAATGGGAGTGTTTCCACATTCTCCTCCAATTGTTCGCTATTGGCATACAGAAAGGCCACTGATTTTCATAGACAAATTTTGTAAACTACCACTTTACTGAAACTTCATTGTTTCTAGTTTTCTGGTAGATGTTTTGCCATCCTTTGGGTATAATATCATTTCATTGACAAAAATTATAGTTTAACCTCCAGTTTTCGAATTAGCGCTCTTTAATTTCCTACTTTTGTCTTATTGTTCTAGCAAGAGGTTTAAGTAGTATATTGAAAAGGAGTGGAGATAGAGGGCAGCCTTTCTGGATTCCTGACTTTAAGGGGAATGCTTCTACTTTTCATCATTTAGAATCATGTTGGCTGTGGGTTTGTCGTGTATAGTTTTCTTTATGTTAAGGTATTTTTCCCCTCCAGTCCAATTACCTCTAGGACTTTAACCACAAATCATGGTGAATTTTATCAATGGCTTTTTCTGTATCAATTAAGATGACCATGTGGCTTTTGTCTTTGAGTACGCTTATATGATTTATGACATTTATTTATTTACATGTGTTGAATCATCCTTACATGGAATAAATCCAACTTGATCAATGTGGATGATTTTTATACATTTATTGATAAATTGTGTATTTCATTCATTAAATTTCATTCCAATTTGTACACATTCTTTTCTCCCTGCCCCCATACCACCCCTTTTCATGCCTTCTGACATACATATGCATTTTCTCTCAATCTTGCCAAAGTTTTTCCCTGCAGAGGCTTGTTGTTCTGGGCAGAGTTTAACTGTATCATTCAGTTCTTTAACCTAGTCTTTATGCTGTTGCTTTTCACTCCTCTTTGTATTGCTCTAACAGATGCCTATATAATCATCGCATATGCATCAAAATTATGACCTCTGGGGGAAAAAAAACTGTATGGTTATTCTGAAATATGTTTAGGAATTCACATTTCCCCCTTTAATTTTATATTACTATAAAATATGAATACATGCTTTCCACCCATATACCATAATTACAGAGTCTAAAATGTGGTAGGTTGATTCTAGAGCCCGTTAAGATATTTACATTATAACAACACAGTTGCTTTCACATAAAAAGAAATATAACAATATTGATTTTTTAGCTTGCCTTTCAACTGGGGATTTGGTGTTAGCATCCACAAATGAGGGAAACCATTCTCCATTTGTTATTCTGGGATTATGTTACTTCATTTAGCATGATGGCTTCTAGTTCCATCCATTTACTTGCAAAGATGTCATTTTTCTTTTTTTAAAAATTTATTTATTTTTGTATGTGTATGAATGTACTGTCTGCATGTAGGTTGGTGCACCCATGTCGTGCTGTGCAGTGGAGGTCAGAAGAGGATGTCAGATTCCCCTGTAACTGGAGTTAAAGACAGTTCTCAGCTGACATGTGGGTGCTGGGAATCGAACCCGGGTCCTCTGAAAGAGCAGTAAGTACTCTTAGCTGCTGGGCCATCTCTCCAGCCCGATGATGTCAACTTTTTTTTTTTTTTTTT
>VZQC01003771.1:249410-281932 GCA_009823505.1 Rhizomys pruinosus | reverse complement strand
GCCACTACCTGCTAGTAACCCCATGCCATACAGGCAGGGCATCCTCCCTCCTGGAGGTGCACAGCTCACCTTTCTTTACCACTGAGTAGCACTCCAATGTGTAGATGTGCCACATTTTGTCATCCACTCATAGTTGAGGGGCATTTGGGTTGGTTCCAGCTCTTCGCTATTGTGAAGAGAGCTGCAATAAACATGGATATTCATGTATCTTTGCGGTAGGATAAGTCTTGTGGATATATACCCAGCAGTGGTATGGCTGGGTCACGTGGTAGGCTCATTTTGAGACTTTTAAGGGTTTTCCTCATTGCTTTCCATAGGAATTGTACAAGTTTACATTCCCACCAGCAGTGGATGAGTGTTCCCCTTTCCCCACAACCTCTCCAGCATTTGGTCTTTTGTGTTCTTGACCTTAGCCAGTCTTACCGGAGTGAGATGATATCTGAGAGTTGTTTTAATTTGCATTTCCTTAATTATTAATCATGTGCAACACTTTTTAAGATGTTTCTCATCCATCTTTCCTTCCTCACTGGTGAAGTCTCTGTTCAGCTGTTTACTCTATCTATTGAGTAGGTCATTTTCTTTCTTCTTTGTTTTTTGAGTAGTCTATATATTCTTGATGTTAATGTTCTGTCAGATGAATCACTGGTGAAGATTTCCTCAGAGATTTTGTTTTGTTTTTGTTTAGAGCTGAAATAGTTTTCTTTCTTTCTTAATTTACTGTTTGACCAACTCATTATTCAGGAGTGTATTATTTAATCTCTATGAGTTTGTGTAATTACTAGGACTTCTCCTGTTGATATTAGGCTTTATTGCATTGTGGTCTGATAGAATCCATAGAAATATTTCAATTTTTGGTATTTGTTGAGGTTTGTTCTATGCTCCAGGATGTGGTCAATTTTGGAGAATGTTCCATGGGGTGCTAAATATAAAATACATTCTTTGGTATTTGGGTGGAATATTCAGTAAATGTATGTTAAGTCCACGTGATGGTTAATCCTGGGTGTCAACTTGACTGGACTAAGGAACAAATAAGAGGAAAAAGATGTTAGGATTGGACCACCTCAACCCAGATGGCCCACTCCAAATGTGGTTGTTAACTTCTGCCAGCAGGCAGTATAAAAAGCCATGGCAGAGGGAGCTGGTCCCTTTTTTCCTGCAGCTTGCCTTTCTCATCTGGTGAGTTTGTCTTGCTCCTGTGATCAACCCTTTGGATCCCAGCATGTACTGAGACCAGCAAATCTCCTGGAATCCATTGGGCCTTCAGCACCAGATTGGGACTACTAAGATATCCAGCCTTGCGGACTGAGCAGTTCCCTGGATTCTCAGCCTCTCCAGTGCGATGCAGCTACTCTTGTACTCCTTGAACTCTGTCACGTAAGCAAATCAATAAATTGTATATAGCTATATATTTGTCCTGTTGCATCTGTTTCTTTAGAGAACCCTGACTAATACAAATTTTGGTACCAGGAGTGGTTCTAGAGAAACAGAATTGAAAGGATGAATTTCTTTAATGGACTTGGTAGTCTCTGGAGACAGCTCTCCAACCTAATGAAGCCTAGAGTTTCNGTCACACGAATACCAAAACAATGACATCTGAAAACAAAAACTACAAGTTAATTCCAAAACATGTTTAGGACTTCACATTTTTCCATTTAATTTTATATTACTCTAAAATATGAATACATACCCTGCACCCATACACCAAAATTCCAAAGTCTGAAAATGAGTGGTAGGTTAATTCTAGAGCCCTTTAAGGGATTTACATTTTAACAGTACATTTGCTTTCTGATAAAAAGAAATATAATATTAATATTGCTCAGTTTGCTTTACAACTAGGGATTTGGTGCTAGCATCCACAAATGAGGGAAACCGTTCATCATTTGTTTTCTGGGACCGTGTTAGTTCACTTAGATGGATATATAGTTTTAATACAACCTGAAAAATTACCTCGTCTGTTGGATATGCTGTCCCCTTTAGCAGTCCATGCTCTTTATAGTACAATACGTTATCATTTACAAGCTGCCTGCCATCGTTTCCTGTCTGGGCCAAGCTCTTGTTTTAGTGCCTCTTCAGGAAGGGTTCACAAGCACACTGGGAAATGTTTTCCAGTCTTTGCACACTCAAGGGCATCTATTGACTGTGCTGATTATTGAAGGCAGCTTGGGTGCAATGCTTTTGGTTTACACATTCTTTCCTTAAGCTTTTTGAAAATGCTCATTTGCTGTTGCTTTGATATATATATATATATGTATATATATATATGTATATATATATATATATTACATACACATATATATGCATATTCACATATATTGTTTGTTTGAGATAAGTTATTGCTGCTATGTAGCTCTGGGTGGCATGAAACTTGCTATGTAGACCAGGCTGACCTTGAACTCAATAGAAATCTGCCTGTCTGCCTCCTGGGTGTTGAGATTAAAGCCATGTACCAGCACATCCAGTTGTTTTTGAGAGTTTTGTGCTAGTCTTCTCCTTTTAAGGAGGGTCTTCTAGTACCAACTACTCTCATTTTTATCATCTTGAATCATCTTTATTTTACTTAATTTTTGACACTCCATTTCATTAGATACAAGATTCTTGGTTGACAGTTTATTTTAATATTTCGGATATTCTGTTCCAGTGATTCTAGTCTCCATCTTTTTTTGGTAACAATTTTAATTTTATTGAGATACCTTGTAAGGGAAAATCATTTTTTTATTATTATTATTATTTTTCTTTGCATGTGTATGAATGTACTGTCTGCATGCAGGTCTGTGCACCCGTGTCGTGCAATGCCGCGGAGGTCAGAAGAGGGTCTCGGATTCCCCTGGAGCTGGAGTTCTCCTGGAATTGGAGTTACAGAATAAAGGAATTCAAAAGTCATTCCTCATTTTGCACAGTGGACTTAGAATACATTTTTTTACTCTTATTTTGTTTCCTTCCTGTTTGGGCCAACCAGCAACACTAACCCTTCTATGCTGGGATTCCCCTATGTTGTGCTGACTTTCTAACTTCTGCTGTTTGTGTATGATGTTGAAGGATAACTCAAGTAGAGAAGGATGGGCATACTTCATTGCTACATCAGAAGGAAGTGTCTCATGGTTTGTGCCTTTACCTTCAAGTACCTGGACCAGAAATAGGGATTCAACCAACAGAGGTGAACACCCTGGAAGACAAGAGCAAGGAGTAACTGTTCAAGACAGTAAATCTGAAGGAGTGGTACAGATGAAGTGTAGAGAAAGCATTTCCTCAGCATATGCATTTAATTCTTAGAGAGGAGTATTTCTGTATAGCATTATTCTACAAAGCATTTAGTGCAGTGTTTTTAATTTTTATTTATTATTATTTTACATGTGTAACAGTGTATTTCCTGCATGTATGTAAGTGTACCTGTGTCATGCAATGCCTGTGGACATTAGATGAGTGTGTTAGATCCTGTGGAACTGGAGTTAGGATTGGTTGTTAGTTGCCTTGTCAGTACTGGGAACTAAACCTCGGTTTTCTGCAAGAACAACTAGTACTCTTAACCTCTGAGCAATATCCCCATCCCCTGGTACAGTATTTTTTATGTTGCAGTTATTGAAGGTTCACATTAATTCTTTTGTATCCAACAATTGAAATGTTTATAAAATATAGTGATTGGCTGTGAGTTTGTTGTATCTGGCTTTAGTTATGTTGAGGAATGTTCCCTGAAGTCCAATTCCTTCTAGGACTTTAAACATGAAGCCATGTTGAATTTTATCAAAGGCCTTTTCTGCATCAACTGAGATGACCATGTGTTTTTTGTCTTTCAGTCCATTTATATGGTTTCTGACATTCATTGATTTACATATGTTGAACCATTCCTGCATCTCTAGCATAAATCTGACTTGGTCATGTTGGATGATCTTTTTGTTGTGTGCCTATATGTGATTTGCAAGTATTTTGCTGATAATTTTTGCATCCATATTCATTAAAGAATTGTCTATAGTTTCTTTTTTGGTTATATCTTTGCCTGGTTTTGGTATTAGAGTGATGCTGGCTTCATAGAAGGAATTTGGGAGATTTCACTCTGTTTCTATCCTTTTGAAGAATTTGAGTAATAATGGTTGTGGATCCTCTTCTTTAAATGTTTTATAGAATTCTGCATTCAGGCCTGGGATTTTTCTGGTTGGGGGATTTTGTATTACTCTTTCAATTTCCTCATATGTTAATGGGTCTGTTTAACCAGCCGATAACTTCTTGGTTAAGCTTTCATGATTTCCATGATTTCAGGTATTAATCCATTTCTCTTAAGTTTTCAAATTTAATAGAGTATAGGTTTTTGAAGTATCCTCATATAATTATCTGGATCTTTTTGTTATCTGTTGTGATATTTCACTTTTCATCCCTAATTCTGTTGATATGGAGATGCTCTTTCTTTCTTTTGGTTAACTGGGATAGAGACTTATCTATCATGTTTATCCTTTCATTCTAGAAGTATTTTCCCTAAAATCAGGAACCTGGCAAGGCTGCCCCTATCTCCACTGCTTTTCAATATAGGGCTTGAAATTCTTGCTAGAGCAATATGGCAAGAGAAGGAAATCAAAGGAGTACTAATTGGAAAAGGGGAGGTCAATCTATCCCTTTTCAAAGATGGCATGATAATATATGTACAGGACACCAAAAATTCCACCAGAAAACTCCAGTTTCAGTAAAGTGGCAGGTTAGAAAATTAACCTAGAAAAATCAGTAGCCTTTCTTTATGCCAACAACAAACAATTGGAGAAGGAATACAGGGAGATCATCCCATTAACAATAGTCTCAAAAAATATCTTGGAACAGGGCTGGAGAGAAGGCTCAGTGGTTAAGAGCATCGACTACTCTTGCAGAGGACCAGGGTTCGATCCCCATCACCCACATGGTGGCTAAGAACCATCTTTAACTCCAGTTCCAGGGGAATTAGATGCCCTCTTCTGACCTCCACGGCATTGCACAACACAGGTGCACCAACCTACATGCAGACACTACACTCATACACGTAAAAATAATAAATAAATTTAAAAATTTAAAAATAAATAAATAAAGGTTTAAAAAATATCTTGGAACAAACCTGACCAAAGACACTCAAGATCTCTACAATGAAAATTTTAAATTATTGAAGAAGGAGAATGAAGAACCTCCCATCCTTATGGATTAGAAGAATTAATACAGTAAAAATGACCATCCTATTCAAAGTAATATATACATTCAATGCAATCCCAATTAAAACTCCCATGACTTTCTTCACAGGTTTAGAAAAAAAATCCTAAAATTCAACCTTGAGCAAAAATAGTAAAACAGGGGATTACTATACCAGACTCCAAACTATATTACAAGGCTATAGTTATAAAACAGCATTGCATTGGAACAAAAACAGACACATAGATCCAAAGTTGAGCACATGCAATTCTAGCCACCTCGTGTTTGACAAAGAAGCCAAGAAGACTCAATGGAGGAAAGACACTATCTTCAGCAAATGGTGCTGGCAAAACTGGATCCCTACTTTTCACCCTGTACAAAAATCAACTCCAAATGGATCAAAGACCTCAATGTGAAACCCAAAACTCTGAAAATAATAGAAGATAATTTGGTTACTACCTACAAGATATATGTACAGGAAAAACTTCCTAAATTAGACAGCAGTTATGCAGGAAATCAAATCACAATGGACAAGTGAGACCTCATTAAACTAAAAAGCTTCTGTACAGAGAAAGTAACAACTAAAGAAGTTAATAGAAAACACATAGAGTGTGAGGAAACCTTCACCAGGGACATATCTGACACAGAGATTTAACATCCAGATTATATAAATTACTCAAAAAACAGAGGATCAAGAAAATAAATGACCCACTCAAAAGATGGAGTAAAGAGCTGAACAGAGACTTCACAAATGAAGAAGTAAAGATGGCTGAGAAACATCTTAAAAAGTGTTCAACATTGCAAATAATTAAGGAAATGCAAATTAAAACCACTTTAAGATTTCATCTTACTCTGTTAAGAATGGCTATAATCAAGAAAACCAAAGATACCAAATCATGGAGAGGCTGTGGGGAAAGGGGAACACTCATCCACTGCTGGTGAGGATGCAAACTTGTACAATCCCTATGGAAAGTAGTGTGGGAAACTCTAAAAAAAAAAAAAAACTAAAAATGAACTTACCACTTGACCCTGTCATACCTCTTTTGGGTATATACCCAAAAGATTCATCCTATTGCAGAGATACATGCACAGCCATGTTTATTGCAGCTCTTTTCACAATAATGAAGAGTTGGAAGCAACCCAAGTGTCCCTCAACTGATGAGTTGATAAAGAAAATGTGGTATATCTTCACAGTGGATTTATATGCAGTGGTAAAGAAAGACATCATGAAATTTGCAGATTAATGTATGGAAGTAGAAGCCATTATGCTAAGTGAAGTAACATAGTAGCAGAAAAACAAAGGACATATGGTGTCCTTCATTTGTGGATGCTAGCACCAAATCCTTATCTGTCATTTTGGAGTAATATAAAATTAAGGGGAACAAAAACAAAAGACTTGTTTAAAGATCTGAACAAATCTGTAAACTTCTACATTGAAAAATCTAAAAAAACTAATAGAAAGATAAAGATGCAAGACAAGACTTAATATGTATGTCAGAATGCATGAGCTGTAGTAGGAGGGGCATGTATGGGGAAACAGGTCTAAATTTGATTGAGAAAGATTGTATGAAATACACAAAAGCTCAATAAAAATTTTTTAAAAATATATATTGATTGGAATTTGGCATAAGACTGGCTTTAAGTTAATTATGACATTATTACCCGTGGAAACCAGCAACAAATTAGAATTTTAAGTAAAGTTATGCTTGGGTAAAAATCTATGACTCTGTATGACCAAAGCATTTATTTGAAGAAAAAAATTGAAGAAGATACCAGAAGATGGAAAGACCCCCCCAGAGAGATCAGATATTTAGGGTCTGTGATTAAACACTTCCATACTTCCTGACAGTTCTCAGGAATTAGATCAGTATTGATTAGTGTAGCATCAGATGATCCTTTTGAGTTTTTAAAGCCAATAATTCTTGACAGATACAGTTTCTCCATAGATGAATTTTTTTTTTTTTTTGGTCTTTTCAAGACAGGGTCTCCCTGTAGCCCCAGCTGTCCTGGAACTCGCTCTGTAGACCAGGCTGGTCTTGAACTCACAATGATCTGCCTGCCTCTGCCTCCCAAGTGCTAGGATTAAAGGCATGCGCCACCACGCCTGGCCCATAGATGAAAATTTTATCAGCTTATCAGTATATGGGCTTTGCTTTTACTTAAAAAAACAACAACAAAAACAAACCTCCTGTGGTGTTACAAGCACTTCTGATAACAGCTTTATCAAGATTCCCTCCTTAAATCTTATCTCCTAAAACAACTTTGAGTACTAAGCTTCCCTTAAAATCATACTCTGTAATCACTGAGACTTGGGATGATCCCAAGACATTTACATGAACTGGTAATGTACTAGTATTACTGAAGTTTATTGGTCACTCAATGCACATTGTCACCAACTAACGGAGGTTTATTTTTAGTTTTTCTAAATAATAATCAGTTTGAACTATAATTTGAAATTTCACCAAGGTAAAGAAAAATATCAATTGCTTATTTCAAAGGGACCTGGGGAATTTTCTTTTAGAAGATAGAGTCCCGGCCTCCCTAGAGAGGTTCTGAGATTATGGAGTGGAACCATCACATTCATCTCAAGAAAGAGCCTAAGGAATTCTTATAAACAGTGAGGTTTGATATTTTGATATACATTAAACTGACATAAAGGTTATTTTATTATCATAACAATTTGTGAAAACTGCTAACATGCAAGTTATTTTAAACTCTACAGGAATTTTGAAGTATCTGTAATTTTTTCTTTGACAATTTCCTGTATGCATACAATTGTGGATACTTTACACTCATATCCTGTTTTATTTCCCTCCTAAGCACTAGTGGGTATACTACTGCATGCTATGCCTGTCCCTCTCCTAGACTATGTTAGTTGCCAGGAGATCAGCAGTAAATGGCAGTTCCCTGTGAGATCCTTCCTCCTCCATAGCTGAGTGTTGGGTTGATTCAACTTGTGTGGACCAGTTTAGGAAGCATAGCTTTTGTGAATTCATGATGGCCATGCTGTGTCATGCTCAGGATAGAGCAATTCACAGCCCTTCTCCCCATTTTCCATCTCAAACAGTCTTTGCCCCTTCTTCTGCAATGTTCCCTGAGCCTAAGGGGATGATGATGGTGATGATGGGTGTGTGTATATTTATTATAAGCATCTTGTGCAGTCATATGTCTTTCCTTCACCCTTGTTTACTACACAGACAGGTTTCTCAAATGAAAACCAGGAATAGCCTTTATTTGTGGGCATGAACATAGATATTTAGAAGGTGGTAGATGGTATGTCAAGTTAGCTTACTGTTTTCATTTGTTTCAGAGTGTTTCATTTGGTTTCCATCCATAATTTTTTCTCTTATGATCAGGTGGATGAAATTCTTGAGGCCCTAGTCATACCTGTGTATAGAAATAGAATAAGCAAACAGTGAATAAAAATTTGAAAAGCCTTGTTAATTAGGATTTTAGTTATGTTACTTGAACTTTGGCTAAATCAAACATTTAAAAATACTGGACTAATTTCAGATTTTTATACAGACATTGCAACTAAAACTCAACACCCTATATTTAGACTGCACAAGGACTTATGTTTTTTATTTAAAATTTCCTACCTGCCCATATGCTTTATTTTAAAACTGAAACACTTTAAAAGGTAACATTTGAAAAAGTTATTTTAGGAAAATATTCATTTTAATTTGTTTCATTCTAAACAATTTTAAAATGAGTCATATTGCGTTTGCAACCTTAATTGTTTAATAATTCTAATGAAATTCAATTTAACACTATTCATATGGTTGTTCATAATTTATATATTTCATTTAAATCTCATTATGTTTTTAATTGTTTGTATTTGTCATTTCTAAAGTTTATTTTCCATATGTTAAATGTGGAAATTTTGCCAATTGGAAAGCCAAAGACAATGAAGTATATTAATTACAAGAAGAGAATAAATACACATGTCTGCACTGAATGTAATTAACTAAGGACTTTCACCTTTGACTTGGAAATTATCCTTTACATTTTAAAATAGATTCTCTTTTCTAGTTTTTGGGAAAATATTTCACAGAAAGAAAATTGAAACTCTGAGGTGTGCAAACCACAATCTCTGTACCCATGATTCCCTATGAGTGAACACCTTGTTCATATAGCTCCAGCCAGTCTGTCCTCTGCTCATACATAAATCCTGGGGGAAAACTATAAACTGGCAGGTGGGAAAGAATCCTCTTGTTTTCTTATCAAATTATGTTGCTATCACCATTGCCACCCATACTATTTATTTCATTACATTAAACTGCAGTAAGTATCTGTCCTCAAATGCTAACCTGCTTCCTGAAATTACCTCCTTAGCAATGTAAAATTCATGGACGACTTCTCTCTCTCTCTCTCTCTCTCTCTCTCTCTCTCTCTCTCTCTCTCTCCCTCTCTCTCACACATATTTTGCCTTTGCCTGTCGCTTAGTATATCTCCAACAAAGAACATTCTACTTTTCATTAAAGTTTATTAAATTTTTGTGATTTATATAAAATATAGTTTGATGAATTTAGATCCTTTTCCATCTCTACATCTGCCCTCATTGCTCCAACCCAATTTAATGTACTTTCATATATACTCTCTAAGGAATATGATTTGTGGCCCCAAATGTCCTGCAGTGTGGGTCCATCCATCTACTGTGACCACCAAAATTTCTATCCCTGTAAGAGTCATCTCTCCCCATCCCTGCAACCATCGATTGACAAAAGTTCCTTAGGATGGGTGGGGATTTCTTATCCATTTCCTTATGTTTATGATTGGACTTCACCTGGTGTGAGCTTGCACAGGACTTGTGCATGCTTTCAGTAGTGCTCTGAGGTCATGATTAACTGACCAGCTGTCTGGAAGACTGCTTCCTTGTGGCTACCCATCCCCTCTGGCTCTGAAAATCTTTCTGCCTGCATTTCTACATTATCCCCGAAACTTAAGATGCAGAGGTTTGAAATAGATGTCCAGGTGTAAGGACTCTGAGGCCTTTTATTCTCTGTACATTGGAAATTGTGGATTTCTGTGTAAATTGCCATCTGCTGCACAAAGTAACTTCTCTGATTTATAATGAGTATTTAGACCATATTCAGAAGCACTTCCCTTATTGCCTCTCAGACCCATCTTCACTTCCCTACCAGCCCTCACTTTATGCCCTCTATATTTTTAGGCCTTCTGAATATAATTTATGTTTCCTCAAATGCTCTTACTGTGAGTCCATCACTCGGAGCTTGATCAGCTTACCTGGCATCTGCACTTTAAAGAAAACTGACTCTCCTTTTCCCCAGAAGCTATCAATTGCCACTAATTCTTCACTTGCAACTGGAGTTTCTCACCCACTTCCAGCCTCCATGCTTCGTTTTTGCCTGGCTTGTGCTTGCACAGGTCTTGTGTATGCTCTCACAAGCAATGTGGGTTCATAAGTGTAATCACTTTGCTGTGTCTATAAAACACAACTTCCTTATATTCATCCACTTCTTTTAGGTCTTATCATCTTCTTGTCCCCTTTTCTACAATGATGCCCAAGCCTTTAGAGAACAGTGTGATCTAAGTGGACAATTTAAGGTTGAACTCTCCACAGTGTCTTATTTTCTGCACATTCACCCGTGGGTCTCTATGTTACCACAAGCTGCAAGAACCTTCTCTGGTAAGAGCTGAAAGGTGCATTAATCTATGGGTATATCAATAAGTTACCTCTTTAATGCTTTGACCAATTAGACTGTTAATAGTAGTTGGATCTCCCAAATGGCCTGTAACCTGTCTATCCAGAGATTCTTAGCCCTGATAATAATGCTGAGTATGGGCTACATCTGGTGAAGTGGGCCTTAAATCCAATTAGAAAGCAGTTGGCTGTTTCAGTATCTGTGCTACTATTGTGTCACTGGGCATCTCTTGCAAGGCCACTCATTGTAGTTCACAGGGTTCACAGACTGGTAAGATTGAGGATTATTGTGTTTTTCTTACATTCACATGCATAGCACTTTTTTGTTATGTTTTTTGTTTTTGTTTATTTATATTTTATTTTTTATTGTTATTAAACTTTTTCCATAAGTCATACATCATTTCTCAATCAAATCTAGAGTCGTTTTCCTTTCCATGTCCCCCCACCCGACCTGAGTCCCTGTACTCTGCCCTACATGTCCTGCATCTTTTTCTGAGTCGTTCCAGAGGTTTTTTTCCTTTCAGTTATTTTGTTGTTGTTCTCTCCAACTTGTATTGCTACAGTATATGTACATAGTTATATATATATATATATATAGTTATATATATACATAGTTATATATATAGTTATATATATAGTTATATAGTTATATATATAGTTATATAGTTATATAGTTATATATATACATAGTTATATGTATATATATATAACTATGTATATATATAACTATATAACTATAGAACTTATACCTATCTATATAGATATAAATTATATATATTAATATAGCCCATCTAGAAAGAGGAAAGTCTGCTCATGCTTTAGAAAAGAAGCCTGGTCTAGCAAGACCTGATTTTGTCCTCGAGTGGATGGAACTGGTAAATGAAAAGTTGAAGGGAGCAAGGTGCTCCCACCTTCCTCCCCCACAAAAAGAACCCCGAGAGACACCTGAGAACCAGATCCTTGCATAACACTTTCTAATACTATAAAAGGTAGGCATAGAGATGACATTTTGAGATCAGTACCAAGATTACTTCTGTTTTTTTTTTTCTACAATGCATATGTGCAGTGCCTTCAGCAATAGGGTCTTACCATCATGTTCTGGAGGGCAAGCAGGAGTAATTGCAATATCCAGTATTGTTTGAGGGTCTGTGGTGGCAATAGGCTTTGTACTTGGTTGTCTCTGGTGTCTGGTAGGGGCAGTGTTGCCCTGCTGTGGGCCACTCTATTTAAACTCCATATATATATATATATGCATACAATATACATTTGGGGACGTTTCTATAGTATTAGGCTTTTCTTGTCCTCCTAACCTGCCCTCCCATTCTCCACCCCAGTAACCTTTTCTGTTTAATTATTTTTCTCTTCACATTTATGTTAATGTATTATATCTCCTTCCCAGGATACCCATTTATGGCCATTAACTACTTTTGTAATGTCTATGTTATTTCTGAAATGTCTGTCCTACTTTATCATCTCAGAGATTCTCTTTTACTTTTACCCTTCATGAATCAGAGTTTATTTGGTGATAATCCATCTTATTTTTCAGACTAAAAACTTTAAGAGACAAGAGACTATATAACTTTTCTTTATTGTTATGTCTGTAGCTCATGGTACAATTGATGGACCATGGTAATTTCTCAGTAATATTTATTGAAAGCAAATAGTGCCTGCCTTCAAGTTTGATGTATTATTTTGGGTCACAGTCTAATAATTCCCTTTGTTCATATTTAAGTTACTTCTAGTAATTGTCTATTGCAAACAGTACGTGGTAAGCCATCTTCAGTGTATGTCTCCATGGATTCATGCTGTATTACTAAAGGAATGACTGGTTGAACTAGTGTGCCTGTATCACATTAAAATGTATGATATAATCATCTGCTATTGATAGTGTCTTCTAATCATGACAAGGAATTTAAACCCATAAATTGTCAACAATTTGGTTGCCTGAACAAGACATGCCTAATGACATCACTAGTTGATATGACAATATGGATGGGGGAAATTTCACCCCTCTATTAACAACTACAGACAATCAATGGCTGTTAAAAGAGGGAGAATTGATTATGTCCAGGCGTGAGCCCTCTATAGGTTCTGTAATCTTGAATAATCAGCCCTAAGTACATATATACATAACCACAGCTAAATAGACTCAGTAGATTATATATATATATATATATATATATATATGTATATATATATGTGTGTGTGTGTGTGTGTGTGTGTGTGTATGGGGCTATATTTAAAAATAATTATCAAAGAAGAAGTCATGAAATTGAGAGGAGGGATGTGGAAAGAGTTGGAAGATCGGAAATCATGTAAATATATCACTCATGCCTGAAATTCTCAAAAATTAAAAATTAAAATTAGCCCCTAAGCACTAATTAGGTAAATTCTGTTTTAAGAGAAAACATTTTATTTAGCCCAAATCCTTTCCTCAAGACTGTGTCTTCCTTACAGATTAAGGAGGTGTTAATTTTAGCACCAATGTATATATTCCAAATTGTGGACAGTTATTTTTCTTTGCTGATCTCCTCCACAGTACAAATTATAATTCACCTGTCTCCCTGACCCATTCTCAAGTCCTTTTGACTGTATTGCCATTGACTGAGGGGATGACAGTGTGCTTGCTATTGGTCTAGCTGCTGCTTCAGAGCCAGCTTCTTCCCTACACACTACTTGCCTGCATGCTAATATAATGGCATCCATGTGCTTATGTGGGTATCAGTAGTATTTATTTAAACTTCCTTAGGTGGAAAGAGCAACCTACTGCTGGGAGCTTGCACTGAACACAGGCACCATAACTTTCCAGTCCTGTGAGAAGGATCTGAATGAACACTGCGGTACTTCAGGCAGTATGAACACTCTCAAGAGCAAGAGCTAGCACATGAATGCTTCTATGTCTTCTAATTCACCACTGTTCTCATCTCTCAGAGATCCCTCTGCTCCCTGGAAAAATGCTTAATCCTCCTCTAATTTCAAGCCAACCCATTCTTTGATTTCTTCTTCTGGACTTCAAAAAACAGCTTTTCTTACACATGCATACTTTGTGATTGTTGGAAAACAAACAGCTATGCTTTATCATGCCTGTATGTCTTCAGGTCTCTTTATTTGATAGATTCTATGCTCCTCGAGTACAGGAAATATATTGTTAAAGTCATCTGTTTGTTCAGTCGGAGAGATGTGTTTTTGAATCCATTCTTACATTTTCCAGGTGTGTAAGCCTGGGCAAGCCATGTGGTTTCAATTGCCTGATGTATAAAAACAGAATAAAACAACTTATCCTACAATATTATGAATAATCAATGAGATAAAGCTTAAACTGTGTCTAAAATAGTGACTGGCATATTCTAGTCTTTAAATCCATGCTAGGTATTGTGCCTGCAATTTCTTTTTTTTAAGATTTTTAAAAAAATTTTTTAAATTTTATTTATTTCCGTATGTGTATGTATTGTCTGCATGCAAGTCTGTGCACCCGTGACGTGCAACGCCGCGGAGGTCAGAAGAGGGCGTCGGACTCCCCTGGAACTGGAGTTTCAGATGGCTCTCGGCCGCCATGTGGGTGCTGGGGATCGAACCCGGGTCCTCTGCAAGAGCGGTCGGCGCTCTTAACCGCTAGGCCATCTCTTCAGCCCTGTGCCTGCAATTTCTAAATCTTATGCTATGGAGTATTTTTGACCTATAGCACCTTGGCTCTGAAATCAACCCCGTGTTTACAGTAAGGCTGTATTACAGCATTATCTAAAACTCATAAATGGTGTGATGAGGATACCTAGGTAACACATTCTCAGGACACATCAGAAAACTCTTATTTTGCTTTAGTAATATAATCCACTTGTTGCACATCTTTAGAACTGCAACTGTGCTTCCATTTGCACTCTTCTACCCACGGTTTTCCCTGCACATTTTCCTTACAAAAGAATCAGATCTGCCTCAGAACCTCCTGGCTTTCCTAAGGTCTGCTAGCTTTTATCCCACATTTCCTCATAGCCATTATGTCTGTAATTTTGCTTTGTATTGGCCTGTTATAGAACACAGACTAGCACTGGTCGTTCTGACAGCAATTTGAAAAAGTAGTCTATTGAGAGGTAGACAACTGAAACTGTCTTGCCTGGGGTTGGGGGTGAAAAAAATGGTATTCTTATTTGTGGGACCTGAGTAATTGCTATCATAGAGCAGCAACTCAACAAAGAGACATGGCACATGCCCTTAACTTGGTGACACTCAAGAGGCTGAGTCACAGGTCTGTCTCAAGTTTGTGTTCAAAGTGGGCTATGTAGTGAGGTCCAGGCCAGCCTTGGCTACAGAGTAGGAAGCTATCTCAAACATACAAACAAACAAACAAACAAACAAACAACAGTTCAATCACTAAAAGTTTTTGAGCAGTGAAAATGTCCCTGAAAGTGAATGCTATGCTTGATACAATGGTGGAGGTATTTCAAAGATATAGTGAAAAAAATTTACATAAAACAGTGATGCCTTCCTATTGGGAAATTATGTTGATGTTCCAAAGAGAGATCGTAACAGAATGAAGGAACTGAACAAGCTAAATGACCTCTTTGATACCTTGAATAGTGGATCTGATCTTTTGCAGCAGAAAAACAGATACATCTGGGTTGGAGACTAAGGATATTGTCAATGTTTCCGAGATCCAGAAATATTTAAATGTTTAATGAAGGCAAGTTGGTTATGAAAAATCTAGGAACATGGGCCAAACCCAAGTTTTCTCACAGAGGTATTCTAGCATCTTGAAACATGAGGTAGGACGTTTGGTTCATTACTCCTGGTAATTCTAACTCTACGGAACCTATTACCCATCCAAGCTTTTAGAATAGATCCCATTCACTAAGAAGGTGAATGGAGCACACTGCAAGACACTACAGAACTTTCCTTCTGCCTTGGAAGCATCCCTTATCCTCTATCTTAGCTGGAAACTAATGATAGATTCCTGAAAACCCAGTTACGGAAGTAGTGGGACTGCTAAGAAAGAAAAGAGACCATAACACATTAAAAGAAAGGGAAGAATTTGTTAATAAGTATGAACCAGAGTGTGGAGAGTACATTAGGGAGTGGAGTATAAAGGGATTGATGGAGTTACCTGTAAATTAAGGCAGAATAAAGATGATTCACTGAGACCAAATTTCTTGAGACACATTATTAAAAAATTTTAAGATTCCAAAGAAGGGGCCAGAGAGATGAATCAGCAGTTAAGAATATTTGCTGTTCTTCCATAGGACCTGGATTTGATTCCCAGCACTCACGTGGTGGTTAACAGCCCTTAACTCCAGTTCCAGGGATCTGATGCCCTCTTCTGGCCTCGATAGGCATTGCATGCATGTGGTGCACTTATGCACATGCAGGCAAAACATTTATACACGTAAGATATAAATAATAAATAAAACATTTAAGAATTGGGGCTGGAGAGATAGCCTAGGGGTCAAGAGCACTGACTGCTCTTGCAGAGGACCCGGGTTCAATCCCCAGCACCTACATGGCGGCTATGAACCGTCTGTAACTCCAATTCCAGGAGAACTCCAGTTCCAGGGGAATCTGAGACCCTCTTCTGACCTCCGCGGCATTGCATGACACGGGTGCACAGACCTACATGCAGACAGTACATTCATACACATAGAAAAGTAAATAAAATAAAAAAAACTATTTAAAAAAACATTTAAGAATAGAAGTCAAATAAATAGAGCAAACTTGCTAGAGTGATTCTTAGAAGTCTGGAAAAAATTATTTCCTACTCAGAAGCGAGAAAGAGAATCCTCTTTCCTTGAAGAACAGTGAAGGAAGGAATAAAGAGTCTAAGGATAGGAAATGCTGTGATGCATGTATTATGTAAGAACAAAACACCCACTAGAGAACTTGAGTTCCACAGCAAAGATAAGATGTTTTTCTACGCACTGAGGTTCTCAGTAGTATACCACTGAATGAGACACAGTCACGCGGAGGTTCACTGGCAGCATTCCTGCACAGTCCATGCTCAGAAGAAGAAAAGATGTCAAGGAGCTATGCTCGCCAGGCAGGGTGGTGCATGCCTTTAATCCCAACACTGCACTCGGGAGGCAGAGGCAGGTGGATCTCTGTGAGTTCAAGGCCAGCCGGGTCAATGTAGTGAGTCCCAGGACAGCTTGGGCTACAGGAAGACCCTGTCACAAAAAGACCAAAAGCAGCAACAGTAGTAGTAGTAGTAGTAGTAGATTATTATTGCACCCAAAATAAATGGAAAACGGAACACTTTCTGTAATATAGCAAAAGTGTCCTGTCATCTCTTTTAAAAAGTAAACATAGAGTTCTGTATAAGAAGCTCTTTTCAGTTTGCCACTGGGTGAATGAACTCACATATTTCCATATTTGCTGAAAGCTGAAGTTGATATACTTGGCAGGTGGAACAATGAGTCTGCAGTTTGCAGAGTAGGAGACTGCACACCGTTGGTGGAAGATTGTTGCTATCATTAAAGACCAGAAAAGTGCAACTATGGCGGTTCCTAACTCTGCTTACTTTTCTAGCTTTTGCCTTTAGAAAGGCCATCATGGAGAATGATGATAGACTATAGTCAGACAAATGGTAATCTAGGTCCTTTATCTTCTGGGTAAAGTGGAATCTTTTTAAGAGTATAGTGTGAATAAGCACAGGGTATCTGATTTCCTAAATGCATGCCATTGCACTTAGAATACAAGATTAAACAATAGCTTATATTAGTGCTTAACTTGAAATGAGATATTGGTACCATACTCCCTCTTCCCAACATGCAGGGATTATTGCAGAAAAGGGGAAAGATTGTAAGAGCAAAAGTTGGTGACTACTGCTGCAAAACAGTTTTCTGGATACAACAGGGTGGTTGTGCATAAAATGTGGCAGGGTCTATAGGTTCATGTACAAGATTAACCACCCAAATTTCCAGCATGAATGGAGGAAAGGCTCACAATTCTTGTCCACAGATGAGGAGGTATAAGCAGTTGATGGCTACTGAGAAAAGGAGAGTCAGTTTTTATTAGGGAAGCAGCCTCTGGTAGTTTGCTCATGATCCAGCATGTGGCCCTATACTGCTACACCTACTGGAAGCACTGAATAGACTTTGTGCATTAAAGAAAGAGAACATAAAGTTGGAAGAAGTTACAGGGGAGTGGGAATATGGGAAAAGTTGGAGGAGAGGGAATAGGGGTGGATTTGATCAAAATACATGTATACATGTGTACAATTCTCAAACAATAAAAACTTACCTTATGCAGACAAATGATATATTGAACATTTTTTGCATCTGTTACAGTTTAGTCTGAAGGTATCTGAACTTCATGTTAATCTCACAGAATGCCACATAGATCAGTTACAACACTGACAGAGTTTGGAATGAATAAGATGAGGAAGTGGTGAGTGGTATGCTGGTGTCCTTAGACGTGCACGAGGGAGAAAGATGAACACTATGAATCTTCAAGTCTGCTGGTCACCAATAAAGAGAGTATACCAGTCCCCATTGAAGTGACTTATTATAAATACCTGGTTATTTGAAGAAAGCTATGCTATATTGTAAATATATAAATATTGAAGACAGCAGATAGCTAGAAAGAAAATAACATCCTCTTTGAGAGGAGAGAATGTTTGGTCTCAGAACAATCACAAAGTGACAGTGTGTCTGGTAACAGGTATTATAAGCCTGACTCTGTCAGACTTGCCAAACTGAAGTCAGATGGATTCAGCAGATGCCCATTTCAAAGGAAATGGTATATTTGGCCTTAGCCCAAGCAGGACCAGATGTACAAGGAGCTGCAGGAACAGGTAACAATCCCTGTGTCATCCACCATAATTGCACTGTGCTCCTTCCTCAGTCTGCCTCTTTGGGTTTTCTAAAGCAGTGAGGTGTGTAGGAAAGACTTGAACTGGGTGAATTGTAGGAGTCTAGTGCTTTATGTACATACATAATATTTATCTCTGTCTGATGACTAAAGAACATGGGATCAAATGAAGTGAATTAAACAAAATTGATTTCTCTTAAGGAATGAATAGGGGGCTGTAAAATGTCCTGCTTCTGACTAAATGCAATTTTCTTGACACCATCTTGTTTTTGCATGCTTACCAAAAATGATTTCTTCATTTTGGAAAGAGACTCAAGTTCATTATTAGAAATTAAATTACAATAACTAATGTTCCACATTTAAAGTACTTAAGATGCTGTGCCCCATTTGCTAACCTAAAAACTGATATCCACATATGTTGAGTCATTTTTTTTAATTACTTGCAAAAATGAATAGATATAGGGAGGGGCTGTGAATTTATGCATGCTAATGAAATCTTAAAATAAAATGTTTCCATGTGCAACTTCCAGTCTTGTTGGATAACTTTACTTGATTGAAAATTACTTGAGAAAGATGAAATCATAAATTACCTTAAATTTACTGAAAGCCTGTGAACCACCTATTCTAAGTGTGAAGCTGATGCAGTGTCAGCTTGAATGGAAAGAAGTTGTGAAAACAACATGGCTGCATTTCAGGTTCATCTTATGAAAAGAGGCTGACTTATACTGGGTTCAATACTAGGCAATGGTATAATTCTTTTCTATTGTGGTTATAATTGTTCCAATTAGCATTTCTGTCATCCGTTGGTTCTACCCACATCTATGATTATTTGTGTTTACTGTGAACACTTTCTGACTTTTTAAACTACTGTTGGTTGTTGTTTCATTCATTCACTTATTCCTGCATTTAATAAATCTTTAACTTACTATGTATTAGTCACTGTTTGTTTAAATTATTCTTTTTTTTTTTGTGTCTTTTTGAGACAGGGTCTCCCTTTAGTCCCAGCTGGGCTGGAGTTCCTTATGTAGACCAGTCTGGTCTTGAACTCAGAGAGATCCACCTGCCTCTGCTTTGAGTGCTGGGATTAAAGGCAAGTGCCACTGTGCCCACGATTGCCACACAAACCTGGTTAATTTGTCAGGTGTGGTGGTGCGCACTTTTGATCCCAGAACTCTAGGCAGAGGCAGGCAGATCTCTGTGAGTTCAAGGCCAGCCTGGTCTACATAGTGAGTTTCAGGACATCTGAGGCTACAGACCCTGTCTCAACCCCTTCCCCCAAAAGAAGTATTTAAGTCATTCTTATCCCCATTACCGGTATTATGTGAACAATATTCATATATCATTAACATGGTAACAAAGAAATTGTTACTGTGAAGTTGGGACTAAGATGAGGAAGTGCAAATTTTCTTTTTGAAAGATTTCTATTTTTAAATTATGTTTATGTGTGTTTGTATGTGGGAATATTCAGGTATGATTGCAAATACCCACAGAAGCCAGAAGAGGGTGTCAGATCCACTGGAGCAAGAATTAAAGCTGGTCGTGAGTCCACTGGGTCTTTTGTAAGAACAGGACATGCTCTTAACCACTGAGCCATCTCTCCAGAGTACATATTTTTTTTTGTTTTTAAAAAAACATTTTTATTGAAGTTATGTGCATTTCATATATAATTTCTTAGTCCAATCTTAGATGGGTCTTCCACACCCCCCACCCCACCCGAGTTCATGCACCCCGTCATCCCTGCCCTGTATCTTTTTTTAAAACAGAGGATTACTGTCCTTGGGGGAACTTTACTGTTTCTGTCAGTTCCCTGTCTCAGTTCCTCTGCTGTTGTTGTTCCCTCCAATCTGTATTGCTTCAACATATGCATATAATATATATGTCACACCTATACTAAAATTATATCAACTGTATACAAACTGTCATTTCCATATCATAGTTCAGGATTCACATTTTTCCTTTTTAAATTTACTCTAAAAAATGCCTACATTCCCTCCACCCATATACCAAGATTACAAAGTCTAAAATAAGTGGTGGGTTAATTCTAGAGCCTGTTAAGGGATTTACATTATCAGAGCACAGTTGCTTTCAGGTAAAGGGGTGTAAACACTGATGTTGCTCAGTTTGCCTTACCTAGCTGCTAGGTGCTAGCATCCACAAATGAGGAATACCATTCATCCTTTGCTTTTCTGGTCTTGTGTTGCTTCATGTAGCATAATATCCTCTAGTTCCATCCATTTACCCACAAAGTTCATTAGGCCATCTTTCTTTACTGTTGCATAGAACTCCGTTGTGTAGATGTACCACATTTTCTCTATTCACTCTTTGGCTGAGGGGCATTTGGGTTGGTTCCAGCTCTTCACTATTGTGAAGAGAGCTGCAATGAACATGGCTGTGCATGTAACTCTGTGGTAGGATGAGTCTTATGGGTATATACCCAAGAGAGGTATGGCTGGGTCAGGTGGTAGGCTCATTTTGAGTCTCTTCAGAGTTCTCCATACTCCTTTCCATGGTGGTTGTATGAGTTTACATTCCCACCAGCAGTGGATGAGTGTTCCCCTTTTTTCACGATCTCTCCAGCATATGGTATCATTTATTTTCTTGATCCTAGCCAGTCTTATTGGAGTGAGATGATATCTGAGAGTGGTTTTATTTTTCATTCCCTTAATTAGCAATGTTGAGTACTTTTTTTTTTTTTTTTTGGTCTTTTCGAGACAATGTCTCCCTGTAGCCTCAGCTTTCTTGAAACTCACTCTGTAGACCAGGCTGGCCTTGAACTCACAAATATCTGACTGCCTCTGCCTCCCGAGTGCTAAGATTAAAGGCATGCCTGGCTTTGAGCACTTTTTAAGATGTTTCTCAGCCTCCTCATTTGTAAAGTCTGTTCAGCTCTTTACTCTAACTTTTGAGTGAGTCATTTGTTTTCTTCTTTGCTTTTCGAATTTTTTAAATTGTTTTTATGTGTATTGAGTGTAGTGCCTGCATGTAGGTTGCTGCACCTGTGTTGTGCAAGGTCAGAAGAGGGCGTTGTATTCCCCTGGAACTGGAGTTAAAGATGGTTCTTAGCCGCCATGTGGGTGCTGGGAATGGAACCCAGGTCCTCTGCAAGAGCAATTGGTGCTCTTAACTGCTGAGATATCTCTCCAGCCCTTTCTTTGCTTTTTGAGTAGTTTATATATTCTAGAAGTCAATGCTCTGTCAGACGTATCATTGGCGAAGGTTCCCTCCCACTCTGTGGGTTTTCTCTTCACTTCACTGATTGTTTCTTTAGCTATACAGAAGTTTTTGTGTTTAATGAGGTCCCACTTATAAAGTGTCCTCATCCCCCCCATGCAGCTGCTGTCTGATTCAGGAAGTCTTCTCCTAGGCCTGTGTCTTGTAAGCTGCTGCCAACATTTTGGTTTTTATTGAGACTTATCATGTTCCCATGATTGCTTTTCTAATATAAAATTTTTATTGGTGTTTTGTGTATTTCATACCTCATTTCTCAGTCCATTTTAGACACATTCCCTTTTCCATGTCTCTTACCAACCCCAGTTCATACATTCTGCCATACATGTCTTGCATCTTTTTCTCAGTCTTTTTCAAGTTTTCCTCTACAGAGGTTTATTGTTTGGGCAGAAGTTAACTGTTTCAGTCAGTTCTTTGACCCAGACCTTTTGTCATTGTTTTCTCTCCAATTTGTGTTGCTCCAAAATATCCCTATCCATGCGTCAAATATATATCAAAATTATGACCTCTGAAAATAAACCTTATGTTAACTCCAAAATATGTTTAGGAGTTCATATTTTTCCATTTAATTTTGTATTATGTTAAAATATGAATACATTCCCTCCACCCATATACCTCAATTACAAAGTCTGAAAATAAGTGATAAGTTAATTCTAGAGCCTGTTAAGGGATTCACATTATAACAGCACAGTTGCCTTCAGATCAAAAGAAATATAACATTAACTTTGTTCAGGTTGCCTTTCCAACTAGGGATTTGGTGCTAGCATCCACAAATGAGGGATGCCATTCTTCGTTTGTTTCTCTGGGACTGTATTACTTCACTTAGCATAATAGCTTTGAGTTCCATACATTTACCTGCAAAGTTCATGATGTCATCTTTCTTTACCACTGCATAGAATTCCATTGTGTAGATGTACCACATTTTCTGTATCTATGGTTTACACCTGTAGACCTACTGCTATCCTGTAATAGCAATAACAGGATCCTATATCAGCAAACCAATAGTTCATGAGTATTAACTAAAATCCCTTAGTTTCTTAAATTTCCCCTCATGTTTTTCCGTGTTATAGATTCTTCAGAATTAATTGCCATTCCTATGATGTATATGACTATCTCTCAGCTCTCTGTCTTGGTAGCTTTGATAGCTTTGAAGAATGATGGTATTTTGTAGAATATTCCTTATTATTCATTTTATTTTTAAATGCATAATTAGTTTTATTCTATTCTTCCCATGTACATTTTTATTTAATTTTGAGCACTTCATTCAAAACAACTTAATCATCATTGTACTCCCTCCTCAATCTGTACCTTCTCTAATGCTCCCCCCACCAGATTTCATGCATTCTGTCATATATGTTAAGGCCTACTGAGTCAGGTTTATGTACCCATCATCCATCTAATGTATGTCTGTCTGATATGAGATTTCTCTGATGATTTTACATTGACTAAATAAGTTATTTATCAGATTTAAGGGAAAGCTACAAGAAAAGCTGTGTCATCATAGTAAAGCAAGAGTACACATTACCAAGCTGGGTGTGGTGGCACACTTTTGATACCCGTGTTGAAAAAGTAGAGGGTGGCCGGATCTCTGTGACATCTAGGATAGTCTGCTATACATACTGAGTTCCTGGTCAGCTGCCTCAAAATTAAAAAAAATATGAGTACACATTACCAGTGTGACTTGTTATTAGTGATGCTGACCCTGAGAAGCAATAGCATAGCAATCAAACTGTTCTGCTTCAGAGACATAGTTTACTCTAAGCTCTTTAGATCTGTAGTCTTTATAAACATCCACACTTAAGGCACAAGGCCTTAACCTTACCTTTTTGAAATTGATATGTCTAGATTAACTATTTGTAATATTCATGGGAAATTTATACTGATTTAATTTATCTATAAAATAATTTACATCAGCATAGGGTCGTGAATATTTATTTTAAACGTTGGTCTGGAATCCAATATTTTTTCTCTGTTCAAGGTATGGAACTTTTAGCAATTTGGAAATATTATTAAAACTTTTAATATATTTGTTTGTGTAAGTTTTTTAGTGGGGGAACATGCATGCCACTGTAAGATTGTGAAAGTCAGAGGACAACTTATGGAGCTGGCTCTTTCCTTCCACTATGTGTGACAGTGGAAATGAACTTAGGTTCTTGGGCCTGTTGGCAGGTGCCTTCTCTTTAAGAACTATTCCTGGAGATTTCCCAAGACCACCTGAAGCACAGGTAAAGAGCACCCCCCTCCCCCGCCAACTGGGATTACAAAGGCATCTGAAGGAGGCAAGCAAAGCAAGCCTTCAACATAGTGAAGAGGCATTTGGGACTCACATTGGAATACAGGCAAGGAGAAGCCCATATGCCAGGAACACTAAGAAGAGACAATACAGTAAAGGTGCTGGATAATCCCACACCAAGCTCTACCAACCCTGTGGAAGATTCCTACAGTAGGGATCCCCCTGGGGATGGCCCAGGACACAGATATCAGAAACACAATCATGAACATACTTAAAGAAATGCAAGATTATAAAGAGCAAATCAAAGAATTAAGAAAAGAGAATGAAGAACTCAAGAAGGAAGTGGAAACACTGAAAAGATCCCATGTTGAAAAAGATAAGGAAACCAATCAGTGAAGCAAAGAGCTACAGGAAGGGATTGAGAAGCTCCAAAAGGAAGGGGAAATACTAAAGAAATCAGAAGAGAAAATGAAAAAGGAAATCAAACCCTCAACCAATCAAGAGGAAAGGAATGGAAAAAGCCTCAGAAGCAGAATGGAAGAAGCAGAACAAACAATATCAGAACTGGAAAATAACACAGAACAACTAAAAACTTCAAGGAAAGATTATAAAATTTAAAAATACACAAAAGTGGAACAACCAGGAACTATGGGACACTATGAAAAGATCAAAACTCTGCATCACAGGAATAGATGAAGGAGAAGAATCCCAAGAGAATGGTATTGATCAGATCTTCAACAGAACAATAGATGAAAATTTCCCCAAACTAAAAAAAGACAAACCAATACAAATACAAGAAACACATAGAACTCCAAACAGACAAGATCAGGAAAGAAACTCTCCATACCACATCATAGTTAAAATGCTAGACACCCAAAACAAAGACAAAGTCTTTAAAGTAACAAGAGAAAAACAACAAGTGACCTATAAAGGGAAACCTATCAGAATTACAACTGACTTCTCAGTGCAAACTATGAAAGCAAGAAAACGTGGAACAAAGCATCCCCAGTGTTAAAGGACAATAGATGCCAACCCAGGTTACTATACCCAGCAAAAATGTCGATTATAGTTGAAGGAGAGAAAAAAACCTTCCATGACATAAACAAGATGAAAGAATACATGTCCGGAAAACCAACCCTTCAGAGAATACTTGAAGAAATTCAAAGGACAGAAGAAAGGAGCAACCATCCCCAGGCACCTAAAAAGAGAAATCAATAAAAGCATAACTGTAGAAGCAAAAGCCTAAACCAAAACCACAAATGGATAATAAGGCAAAAGAATGCAACGCAAACCTATCAGTCATAACCTTAAATACTAATGGACTAAATTCCCCAATCAAAAGACATAGACTGGGAGTTTGGATTAGTAAACAGAACCCATCCATATGCTGTCTACAAGAAACACATCTTACCTTCAAGGACAGGCACCACCTTAAAGTGAAAGCATGGAAAAAATTCCAAGCAAATGGTACCCAAAAGAAAGCAGGTGTTGCTATTTTAATATCAGACAAAATAGACTTCAAAGTAAAAGAAATCAGAAGAGACAAAGAAGGCCATTACACTTTTATCAAAGGAGCAATTCATCAAGAAAATTTCATAATTATGAATATACATGCACCAAACTTTGGTGCACCAAACTTTATAAAGACAATTCTCCAAGATTGTCAGACAATTAACCCCAGTACACTCATAGGAGGGGACTTCAATACCCAATGAGCCCTTTGGACAGGTCAACACAACAAAGAATAAACAGAGAGACATCTGAACTGAATGATATGATACACCAAATGGAACTCAAACACCTTTACAGAATATTCCACCCTAATACCATAGAATACACTTTCTTTTCAGCACCCCACAGAACATTCTCCAAAATCGACCACATACTGGGACACAGAAGAAACCTCCACAAGTACAAAAAGATTGAAATAATTTCATGCATTCTATCAGACCACAGTGCAATAAAGCTCAACATCAACACCAAGATATGCCCTACTGCCTACAAGAACACATGGAGACTAAATAACATATTCTTGAATAATGAATGGGTCAAGGAAGAGATAAAGAAAGAAATAAAAGCATCCCTGGAACTGAAAGACAATGACAATTCAACACAGCAAAACCTATGGGATACCTTAAAAGCAGTACTAAGAGGGAAGTTTATAGCCCTGGGTGCCTACATTAGAAAAACAGAAAGAGCACAAGTGAATGATCTAACACTGCACCTAAAAGCACTTGAGAGGCAACAACAGATGAACCCTAAACTCAAAAGACAGGAAGAAATAACAAAAATCAGAGCAGAAATCAATGATATAGAAACAAAGAAAACAATACCAAAAAAATCAATGAATCCAAAAGTTGGTTCTTTGAAAGAATAAACAAGATAGACTGGCCTCTAGCCCAGTTAACCAAAAGAAAGAAGAAACAACTCCAAATCAATACAATCCATGATTAAAAGGGAAATATCACAACAAACAATGAAAAGATCCAGAAAATCATATGGGAATACTTCAAAAACCTATACTCTACCAAGTTTGAAAATCTAGAAGAAATGGATGAATATGTAAAATCCTGGGAGTCACCAAAGCTCAACCAATAAGACAGCCTAATAAGACCAATAATACATGATGAAATTGAGGATGTAATAATAAACCTCCCAACTAAAAAAAGCCCAGGCCCAGATGGTTTCATGCCAGAATTCTATAAAACATTTTCAAAAGACTTACAACCATTATTACTGAAATTGTTTAGAAGGATACAAACAGAGGGAATTCTCCCAAATTCCTTCTATGAAGGCAGCATCACTCTATTATGAAAACCAGGCAAAGATACAGCCAAAAAAGGAGAACTATAGACCCATCTCCCTAATGAACACAGATGCTAAACTTCTAAACAGGATACTGGCAAATCGCATACAGACTCACATCAAGAAGATCATCCATCATGACCAAGTTGGATTCATACCAGAGATGCAGGGATGGTTCAACATATGAAAATCAATAAACATCATCAAGCACATAAATGGAATGAAAGACAAAAACCACACCATCATCTCAATTGACACTGAAAAAGCCTTTGACAATATCCAGCATCTCTTCATGTCTAAAGTCCTAGAGGGAATTGGATTGGAGGGATCATTCCTCAATGTAATCAAAGCCATATACAGGAAACACACAGCCAATATCATCCTAAATGGGGAAACGACATAAACATTCCCTTTAAAGGTAGGAACTCGGCAAAGTTGCCCCCTGTCACCACTCCTCTTCAATGTAGTGTTTGAAACACTTGCTAGAGCAATAAGGCAAGAAAAGGATATTAAAGGAGTACTAATTGGAAAAGAGGAAGTCAAACTATCCCTATTTGCTGATGATATGATTGTTTACTTAAGGGATGCAAAAAACTCCACCAGAAAACTCCTAGAAACGATTAACAGCTTCAGCAAAGTGGCAGGATACAAAATTAACCTTAAAAAATCAATGGCCTTTCTTTACACCAAGAACAAGCAACTGGAGAAAGAATTCAAAGAGACCTTCCCACTCACAATAGCCTCAAAAACAATAAGATACCTAGGAACAAACCTAACCAAAGACACCAAAGACCTCTACAACAAAAATTTTAAACCCTTAAAGAAAGAAATTGAAGAAGACCTCAGAAGATGGAAAAACCTCCCATGCTCATGGATTGGGAAAATTAACATTGTAAAAATGTCCATTTTACCAAAACTCTTGTATAGATTTAATGCAATCCCAATCAAAATCCCCAAGAGTTTCTTCACAGGCTTGGAAACAAAAGTTCTTAAATTCATTTGGAAAAACAAAAGACCCCGAATAGCCAAATCAATCCTGAGTGAAAAGAGCTACACAGGAGGGATCTCTATACCAGATTTTAAACTATACTACAGGGCTATAGTCATAAAAACAGCCTGGTACTGGCACAAAAACAGACCTGTTGACCAATGGAACAAAACCGAAGATCCAAATCTGAGCACATACAATTTCAGCCATCTCATATTTGACAAGGGGGCCAAGAAACCACAATGGAGAAAAGACAGCATCTTCAGCAAGTGGTGTTGGCAAAACTGGATCACCACTTGTAGAAGAATGAAATTAAACCCCTACCTCTCACCCTGTACAAAAGTCAACTCCAGATGGATTAAAGACCTCAACGTGAAACCCCAAACTCTGAAGGTGATAGAAGAAAAAGTTGGCAGCAGACTACAAGACATAGGCGTAGGAAAAGACTTCCTAAATCAGACAGCAGCTGCACAAGAATTAAGGTCGACAATTGACAAATGGGACCTCATCAAACTCAAAAGCTTCTGTACATCAAAAGAAACAATCAAGGAAGTGAAGAGAAATCCCACAGAGTGGGAGGAAACCTTCACTGCAGATACATCTGACAAAGCATTGATTTCCAGAATATATAAACTACTCAAAAAACAAAGAAAAAAGAAAACAAATGACCCGCTCAATAGATGGAGCAAAGAACTGAACAGAGACTTCACAAGCGAGGAATTAGAGATGTCTGAGAAACACCTCAAGAACTGCTCAACATCACTAATCATTAAGGAAATGCAAATGAAAACCACTTTAAGATATCATCTTACTCCAATAAGACTGGCTAGGATCAAGAAAACAAATGATACCAAGTGCTGGAGAGGTTGTGGGGAAAGGGGAACACTCATCCACTGCTGGTGGGAATGTAAACTCGTACAGCCACTATGGAAAGCAGTGTGGAGAACCCTTGGAAGACTTGGAATGAACTTGCCACCCGACCCAGCCATACCACTCCTGGGCATGTACCCTCAAGACTTACGCCACCACAGAGATACATGCACGGCCATGTTTATTTCAGCTCTCTTCACAATAGCAAAGAGCTGGAACCAACCTAAATGCCCCTCAACTGACGAATGGATAGAGAAAATGTGGTACATCTACACAATGGAGTTCTATGCAGCAGTAAAGAAAGATGACATCACGAGCTTTGCAGGAAAATGGCTGGAGCTAGAGGACATCATGCTGAGTGAAGTAACACAGTCCCAGAAAAACAAATGATGAATGGTATCCCTCATCTGTGGATGCTAGTGCCAATTACCTAGTTTTAAGTATTTCTTGTGCACAGCCCCTGGAGCTTTTGTCCAAGAAGTTGGGAGTGATGCATATTGGAAACAACAACAGCAACAACAGAAAGGACTGCATCAAAGAACTGACTGAAATAGTGAACTTCTGCTCAAAACAGTCAACTTCCACATGGAGAATATCACGAAAGACTGAGCAAGAGATTAAAAGCATTTTTGGCAGAATACATGAGCTCTGGTGAGGTGGGGGCACAGGGTGGGGGACATGGGCCTAGATTTGATAATCTTGTACAAAATATATATTAAAAAAAATAGAAAAGAATTATTCCTCTATGCCTGGAAACATCTTTTGGTGATGCCTAAGTTCTTTTGAGATATCAAATCATCAATATTGTAGTTTGTTTGAAACATCATTCCTTTCTGTCAGTAAAATATACTATAGCTTATATGGATATTTTTCTATTCAGCCTTACAGATAGCCATGTTTCCATGGAATTCTGGTTCCCTTAACTATGGGTGTTAGAAACCACAAGTTGAATACTAGTCATATGCTTTACTACAGCATGTTATTGATTTTTGGAGACTCCATCTGACAAAAAAAGAAATATATAAAATTGCCTTTTATCTAACCAAATGTATACATAGAGCAAAGCACTTAAATATTTATTTTGCTGTTATCAACAGACTATCCCCAATTACATAGGTCTCCACCTCTCACCTCCTTTAAGTGAGATTGTTGTACATTTGTAATACTAATTACTTGGTCACATTGAACTTAACTTGTGATTGTGACCTCTCAGTTTATAAAATTTGCATACATTAAGTTCCACTTGATGTTTAGTAAAGGTCTAAAGATTTTTACAAAGGCATAGTCGTATGTCCCTATTACAGTAGCCTATAGCATATTTTATTATTCTAAATATTTCTAGACATTCACCTATTCAGCCCCTTCCATTTTGCAAGAATAAATTACAAAGTCCATTTTTCTATAATCCAACTGACACTTTCTATCTTAAAATATTTTACAATTAGCCAGATATGTTGGCATATACCTTTAATCACAAAACTTTGGTGGCAGAGGCAGGTGGATTGTTTTGAGATTGATGTCAGCCTGTGATAGCAGCTCTATGTCAGGTAGGACTACATAGTGAGACCCTGCCTCAAAAGGCAAACAACAAAAACAATCAAACAAACAAACAAGCAAGCAAGAAAATTCCTTCTCCATTTTTCCCAACTAAAACAGACCTAAATTTCAATTTTTGTTGGAGATGTAGTGTTACAACCTGAAATCTGGGACTGGAGAGATAGCTCACCAGTTAAGAACACTGCTCTTGCAAGGACCTGGTTTTGATTGCCAGTACCAACATGGCATCTAACAACTGTTGTCCCTAACTCCAATTCCAGAGGATTCAATGACTTATTTTGACCTCCACTGGCATTACACACATGCAGGCAACACACACACACACACACACACACACACACACACACACACACAAACACTGTGGTGCTTTGAATGAGAATGTCCCCCATAGGCTTTAAGTATTCAGACATTTTGTCTCTAGTTTGTGGCACTGTTCTTGGCGGTCTTAGAAGGTGTGGCTGTGCTGGAGGAAGTACGTCATTGGGGGTAGGCTTAGTGAGTTTAACAAGCCTTGTGGTCTCCAGTATCTCTTCTCTCTCTCTCTCTCTCTCTTGACTTCCTGTGCTCATTGCGAGACATGACCCTCGGCTTGCTGCTCCAGTCCCAGCCACCATGCCTCCGGCCACCATGGACTCTGTTTCCCTGGAACCATCAATAGTAAGCTCAGAAAAACTCTTCTTTTTATAAGTTCCCTTGCTCTTGGTGGTTTATCTTGCCTTTGCTTTTATTTGACTAACACTGAAGACAATCTTAATACTGTATTATGATCTGCAAGGAAACTGACAACACTGAAATAGATGTTGGTGTTCCATGAACATTAAATTACAATATAATGATAAAGGATTGCAACATTGTGAACTCCAGAATACTGGTATTAGGGGCTTAAATACAGCAGTGATTGATGCCTATTATTAACAATTTAGAAACCTGTAATAAGGTCAAGCAACAAAAGAAGAGCAGATAAAAACTAAAATGTAACCAAATAACAAAAACAAACACCTAGTTGCTTAAGAGCTAAGAAATCCACAAGAGAGCAAATGAAGAGGAAAAAAAGTCATCAGATCTAAGATTCCCATAGTG
Source organism: Rhizomys pruinosus (assembly GCA_009823505.1). Classification (NCBI taxonomy): domain Eukaryota; kingdom Metazoa; phylum Chordata; class Mammalia; order Rodentia; family Spalacidae; genus Rhizomys; species Rhizomys pruinosus. The sequence continues at coordinate 250,576 of VZQC01003771.1, read as the reverse complement.
ATTCTTCCTCAATTTAGATTGCTAAGTATATTAGGAATTAAATAACACCTTTGTGTACAGAATGCCATATTTGAAGCTGACTGTTGCTAAGTTAGAAAGTGAGTGGTTGGGAAAGAAAGTAGCTCCTGATTAAATATTTAGCTCCATTATTTCATATTTGTTTACAAGAAAAGGTACAGGGGCTGGAGAGATGGCTGAGCAGTTAAGAGCGCCAACTGCTCTTGCAGAGGACCCAGGTTCGAATTCCTAAGCAATGCCAACAATGGTGGCAGGAATTTGTCTTTAACTCGAGTTCCAGGGCAACCGACACCGCTCTTTATGACCTCCGCGGGCATTGCAGTGACCAGGGTGCACAAACCTACATGTCAGCATTACACTCATACACCATAAAAACTACACATAAAAATAAAACAAAAAGACAAAGGTATAGTGTGGTGGCACCCATGCCTTTAATCCTAGCATTTGGGAGGGCAGAGTCAAGGTGAATCTTTTGAGTTCACAGGCCAGCCTGGTCTACAGAGTGTGAATTATTCCAGGCCATCTGGGGCTACAGGGAGACCCTGTCTCGAAAAGACAAAAAAAAAAAAAAAAACAAAAAAAAGAAAAGAAAAGGTAATAGATTAAAACCAACTAAACCACCATATGCAGAAAACTTGGTTATTGTCATTTGTCATACTAATTATATAAAACTCAATAAATATTTCTTAAATTTGAATAATACTGAAGAAACTTATCTAGGCACTGGGATTATAAAATGCCAGTGGATATATTTGTGTATATATTCAGATTCATATGTATCATTGTTTTACAGTTATGTACACCATTAATTGTAGTCCTGTGCTGTACAATTTTAGACCTTGGAACAGTAGGCTGTACCACCGAGTCTAGGCACTCAGCAGGTTAGACCACCCACATTTCTAGTACACTCATGGTGTTCATACAGTCATGGTGTTCTAGTTTGTCTTCCCTTGCTATGATAAAACATCCTGATGGACACCAACTTGGGGGAGGAAAGGGGTTTATTCAGCTTAACATCTCACTGGGTCACAATTCATCACCTCCTAGGTGCCCAAGGCAGGAACTCGAGGAAGGAACTGGGGAGCAGGACCGAAGCAAGCAGGCCATGGAGGAATGCTTGTTCATCGGCTTGCTCCCTGGCTCATGCC
>VZQC01003771.1:0-247378 GCA_009823505.1 Rhizomys pruinosus | reverse complement strand
CTGTGTGCTGACCCTGAAGAAATTCTTCCCAGAAGATTTCACCACAGTGACACTGGTCTCTTGTTACTTACAGCTGATTTTTCAGCTCCAGCTAACCAGCATCAATTGTCCCAGTACAACAAAGATTTCACTTCAGGTTCAGGTCTCTTGTTACTTATAGCTGATTCTTCAGCCCCAGCTGACCAGAACCCACAGATTAAACAGTCCTGATGATCTCTGCTTCCCTTTGAACTAGAAACTTCACAAGCCAGGCCTCCATCTTCTACAACTCTTTCAGCAAAACTGTTCCAAGTTCCACAGCCATGATCTTTAGGCATTCAATGATTTTTCTAGCCCAAAGTTCCAAACACTTCCCCAAAACACCAAAGTCAGGTCTGTCACAGTAATAGCCCACTCTCTGATACAAATTTCTGTTCTAGTTTGTCTTCCATTGCTATGACAAAACACTCTGACCAACACCAACTTGGGGAGGAAAGGGTTTATTCAGCTTACATCTCCTGGGTCACAGTTCATCACTTAGGGAGCCCAAGGCAGGAACTCAGGGCAGGAACCTGGAAGCAGGAGCTGAAGCACAGGCCATGGAGGAATGCTGTTCACTGGCTTGCTCCCCCAGCTCATGCCCAGCATACTGTATACCACAACCTGCCCAGGGTGGCACCACTCATTGTGGGCTGGGCCCTCCCACACTGCTTGACAATCAAGACAATACTCCACAGATGTGGCCACAGGCCAATCCAATGGAGCCAATTCCCCAACTGAGGCTCCCTCAACCCAGGTGTGTCAAGTTGACACTAAAACTATCCAGCACAGATGGAATCACTTAATGATAAAGTATTTAGAATGTATCACCATCACTGAGTGAGTGACACATGGCTGTGAGATTAGATATGTGCATACTCATTTTCAAATATAAATCTGGGGTCCGGGGATAAGTAAATGACAAGCTAACATATTCTTATTGTGTAATATATGGGAAGACTGGCTTCTCATTTCCCATTAACTTTTATTATAATATCATGAACTGTGTGTACTCTGATAATTAAGTACATGATATACAATTCCAATTGGTAAAATTTTTTTCTTTTTAAAATTTATTTACTATTTTTTATTTTTATTTTTAATTAATTTATTTTTTAATAATAGGTAATAAGTAATGAATACAAGCATCCTTCACGTAAAACCAATTGACAAGCAGCTATGCCCAAACTTATACAGCCCGAGGCCCCCATTGTCCAGCTGGAGGAGCTTGTATGTACTACCATGTTGATCAAATAAGAGTCCAGTCTATGTTTCTGTAGTTTCGTAGTTCACCCCAATCATAGCCCTTACATTCTACCATGCCCCCTCTTCTGCAGATTGTTCCCTAGGCTTTAGAAAAGGGGCACAAGTGGGCAAGAAGCAAAGCAGTGTACTTTCTCTGGAGATGTTGTTTTGGACTCTGATCAGTTCAGGCTGTTTCCTTTCATGGGTTGGCAGTTTATCCAGGAATAACCTTTTACTCCCACTGATGAAGCACAGGCAATTAGATATACAGGCCTTTAAACAGTACTAATTATTATGGTAGGTTACATTGGTATAGACACAGATGTTTGGATGGTATGCCAATCCATGGACTATAGCTTTTCTATAAAAGCTGACAAGGTCTTACTGTGGCTTATAACATCTCCTAACCACTAGAGGACTTAAGCTTGTGGCATCAGCTGTGAATTATTCCTACGAGAGAGCTAATAGCCAATTAGATTTGGGATATACAGACATTTGGCTGCCACTGCTGCACAGTATTTTCAGGCAGGTGAGGAATATTTTTTAAATAGAGTGGCACCTTTGTTTGTAAACAGTTCCTTCTTTTCCTTTATCTTTTTAATTTCATTATTTTATTTTTGTGTATGGGTGTATTGCCTGCATGTGTGTATGTGTATCTATGCCATTGCAATGCCCACAAAGATCTGAAGACTCTGGATTTCCCTGGAACTGGAGTCACATATGGTTGTTAGCCACCATGTGGGTGCTGGGGAATGAACCTGGGTCCTCTGCAAGAGCAGCCAGTGCTCTTAACTGCTGAGCCATCTCTCCAGCCCCATGAATATATATATATATATATATATATATATATTATATCTATATATATATTTTGTCTTTTCGAGACATGGTCTCCCTATAGTCCCAGCTGTCCTGGAACTCACTCTGTAGACCAGGCTAACCTTGAACTCACAAAGATCTGCCTGCCTCTGCTTCCCAAGTGCTAGGATTAAAGGCGTGCGCCACCACGCCTGGCTCCATGAATATTTTTTAACATCTCATGAATTGAGTGAAATCATTGATTCTAGGTGACCAAAGAGTGCCAGATGTTTGGTAATGGCTCTTAACTTAAAATATATGATAGGTGAATGAAAAAATCTTATGGTTTATACAACACCTGTATAAAAAATTTCTGTGTTCTGATTTGCCTTTAGAAATGCAAGCTTTGAACCTAAGATTTCATTTATTTTTTTACCTTCTATTTTTTTTACACTGACACCAGGAACTATGTTTGTTTACTGCAGAATAAATGCGGTTTTCTTTAAACACTTCAAAAACACACAGAAGTTCAGGTTTTATGATTTTAGAAGGGTTTCTTTAGGTAGGAGTTCTGACTCACAGAGGAGCCCCACATGACACCAGCCGTGAACAATCCAGAGTCCTGGCTGATGATGATCGCTCCTGGCAGGCTTCTAGTGCAGTTCTGGCAGAACTATAGTGATACATTAGTCATTTTCACAGAGAAGATACTGGTCTGTGCCAGTCTCTTATTTGGGGTGCCATCTGCACCACTTTTTGTCAGTAAATTTGAAAAGAAAATATATCCTCTGGTGGATACTCTTTCTATTTTGAAGTCATTGTTCGAGGTAAGCTATACCACCATTCTCAGAGTAAAGTGAAGAGTAAACGTAACTAAAATTGCTTCTAGGAACTAGAATATCCACAGTAAAATCACTCCAATGAGACTTAAAACTTATTTTTATCTTAAATTGCTCATAATTTATTATCTCTTGATTTCTTGATTGAAAATCAGAGGAAGGAGTTAGCTCTACTTTTGCTTGTTAGTGATGGAGCAACTCATTTAACCCTCATTGTCTGGGGCTCCTTGTCTGTAAATACGTAAGGTGGACACATAGTATTTGAATGGTTGTTTGGTGTGACTGTTAATGTCAGCAAATTATTCTAAATGTCAGTGATAACATATTGGGGTAGGCTTTTTAATTTTTGCTGACTGGACTAAATGTCTATGATAATGATATGAGTTAAGCATAGCTTACACGTTCTTTGAAGAGAAAGGTTGTATTGTGCTGCTGCTTTGAACAGAGCAAGCATTCACTAGATATTTGTTGTGCTGAACTGGAGCACAGATGGACCTGCTGTAATGGCTTCAGAGAAGCTTCTGTAACAGTCAGGGAGTTAGCAGACATCATTGGTGTAAAATAAAACTGGGAAAAATGGTTGCTCATCACTGCTATTTGTGGGGAATAAGAAAAATGTCTTATCTGAGTATCAGTTTGAGAAAAGTAGTAGTTTTGATGATTGGTTAAGGGTCATAACAAAATATTTCTTTAGAACAATGACTAAAGAGACATAGCTCTTGCTGGTAAATAAGTTTTCTTGAAATTTGCTTTGTATAGGACAATATGAAACATTTTATTTCTGTTATCACATTTAAGCCTCAAAATGATCTTTCAGATAAATGCATTCTTTATTTTCATTTAAACAGTAGCTAAACAAATCCTGGTTCTATTTTTGTGATTATCCTCTTTTCAGTGAATAGTTTTGAGGCACGTATTATTCATGATGCCAGCCTTGGAGTGTAACTGTAGCTCATAAGTGTATATCAAAAATACATTTAGTAAGGGGCCAGATTTTTTACATAGGATTAAGAATATAGCTATGGCTACCCATAAAAGATTTGCATACACACATATACACACACATACATACATACATACACACACACACACACACACACACACACACGAGAGAGAGAGAGAGAGAGAGAGAGAGAGAGGTGAGAGAGACAGAAAAAAAGAAAGACAGAGACAGAGAGAAAGAAAGGTGAGAGGAGGAATAGATGGGAAGAAGATAATCAGTAAGAGTGGGAGATGGGTGAGAGGTGACATGTAATTAACAAAATAATAAAAAAATAAAAAAATTATACATGGAATTCTGAGAAAAGTTAATGTCTAACCAAGTACACAGCTTTCTGATATTTTATGTGTGATAATTCTAATCATAGTGAAAACCTCCCTTAAAGGAAAAAAAAATCAACCTTTTGCCTAGTTGTGTTTACATATTCCATGTAGCCAACCCTCACATCTAGCCTCAAAAATAAGCATTTGAAACATCAGAGACAAATTTGGAGTAAATTTCTTGGAGAAAATGCATTGCCATTATTTCCAATTACAAATCTCAAGTTTGGATTATGTCAGCAAAATTATATTATACAGAGAGATATTTTGTTGTTCAATTTTGAAGGTGAATAAATGAAGTTTCTCTGTGTGAAAATTTGTGCAACTTAAAGTGCTTATTGTCCTAAAGATTTATGAGAGTTGATGGTTTACTGATTATCTAAGGTCTGGAACTAGGTTTCCCTCGTACCAGTCCAGATGTATGTATGTATATACAGTTGGCTTACAGGGAAAAGAGGAGGCAGACCGTTAAGCAAAATAAGCCAGACTCAGAAAGAAAGCTAAAGCTTTGCACATTCTCTTTCATACATGGAAATTTTCAATGTCAACTTGAAATCAACTTGCAAGTGGAAGAATAATTACTAGGAAGAGGAAATGGACATGATCCATGTACAATACATACATTATTGGAAATAACACACTGAACTCCATTAATATGAGCAGCTAATATATTAATATTATGTTATGATAATATTAAAAAATACCCACAAAAGAGAAAGAGACAAAAAATAAAGACAGTGTTGTTAGGAGTTCAAACGTTCCGAGGTAACCACACATTTTTTTTTTCAAATTTGCACTGTTTATTTAATTTCATCCAAACAATGGAATATTACTCTATGTGCCTATTGTTAAATAATATTTTTTTGGAGTTTTGGAATTTTTAAAGTACTTTTATTGATGATTTGTGTATTTTGTACATTATATTTCAGTCCAATTTAGACAAATTCCCTTCTCCCAGCCCCCCACCCCACCCCAGTTCATGCCATTTTTATATGTTGACAAACTACCTACCAAGAGAGAAAAATTAAGTTGGTGAAAGATATAAACTTGAATTTTACAAGTTAAACAATAAACACTGGGAAAATATTTAATGCAATTTACATTCATACTCTGGACTAATGCTTTATGTAATCAATTTTCAGAGTCATTGTAACTTTAATCACTAAAGAAATATTTTAAGATCCTATATGCCCATATCCATTACCCTTTAAGCCTTTATATGAAGGCATTCTATCTCTCCTCCCTTGAAACCTGTACTTCCATTGGCTGTGCTATGCAGTGGTAAAGAAAGATGACATCATGACTGTTGCAGGTAAACGGATGGAACTAGAAGCCATTATGCTAAGTGAAGCAACTAGAAGCCATTATGCTAAGTGAAGCAACAGTCCCAGAAAAACAATGTATGGTGGATGTATAGTGTCCCTGATTTGTGCATCCTAGCACCAAATCTCTATTTGTAAGGCAAACCGAGTAATTCTTTTTTTTAGTAAATATAATACCTGATGCTACTCATCAACTTGCTATGTAATGTAGGAATGTAAAGTAATATGCTTTCTTTTTTTAATTTTAATTTTTATTTATTTCTGTATGTGTATGAATGTACTGTCTGCATGCAAGTTTGTGCACCCCTGTCGTGCAATGCGGCAGAGGTCAGAAGAGGGTGTCGGATTCCCCTGGTACTGGAGTTCTCCTGGAATTGGAGTTTCAGACGCTCGGCCGCCATGTGGGTGCTGGGGATCGAACCCGGGTCCTCTGTAAGAGCGGTCGGCCCTCTTAACCACTAGGCCATCTCTCCAGCCCCAGTGATATGCTTTCTTTACCTGCATACAACTCTACTGTCAAAATGTGAATCCCTAAACATGTTTTGGAATTAACCTATAGTTTAGTTTCAGACATCATAATTTTGGTATATATGTGGCATGTATATATGCATATTTTGGAGTGATACAGGCAGATCTCTTTCTCAGGTGAGTTCAAGGCCAGCATGGTCTACAGAGTAAGTTCCAGGTCCACTGAGAGGGAGACCCTGTCTCAAAAAGACCAAAAAAAAAGAAAGGACTGGGTGAAAAAGAACTGACTGAAACAGTAAACTTCTGCCCTCCAAAAGTAAACTTCTGCATGGAAAAATTTTAAAAAGACTGAGAAAAAGATGTAAGAAATGTATGGTAGAATGCATGAGCTCTGGCGGGGTGGCAAGCAAGGAAAGAGAAATAGGTCTGAACTAATTAAGAACTGTTGTATGAATGCACAAAACTTCAGTAAAAAAAAAAAAGACCAACAAGAATATTCTGAGTGAAAATTACATCTGCAAATGTGATATAGGAATATTAACATCACAAGGCTGTGTTAATTAATGAAATTATAACTATAATTTATGTGGTTACATTTTTCAAATTGTGTTGATTTATGGGTTGTGAATATTCTTAATTTACAATATGATATAATTTTATAATTAAATAAACATATGTGCGCACATTCTTTATAAAATATTGTTTTATTGAATTTTCTGCATTTTCTGCATCTTAGTCATATTTAGGCCCCACCCCTTTTTGCATGCCCCTATTTCTTCCACACTTGATTTCATACACACATTCTGCATATAAATTAAGGCCTAGTAAGTCCAGTGTATGTACCCTGATGTCCCTTGGCTTGAGTTCATCCACTGGAACCATTTTAGCCTATCAAACATCACTCCATTAAAGAAGACTAACTGTCCTTCACCCATCAGTAATCATTTGCTAATGGTGTCTCAGTTAAGGCTGGGACTGGCTACTCATTTCTTCTCTTATATGCTGGGATTTTGTCTGGTTTGAGTTAGTATGGGCCTTGTGCATGCTATCAAAATTCCTGTAAGTTCACATGAACAAGCATCCATTGCTTGGAAAATTCTGTTTCCTTGTGGTTGTCCTCCAGCTCTGCCTTTGACAGTCTTTTCATCTCCTCTTCCACATTGGTCACTGAGCCCTGGGTGACAGAAGTTACCCAGGTTCCTATCCTAGGACACACAACTTGCAGTCTCTTATTCTCTACACCTTGGCCAGTTGTGGCATTCTGTGTTAATTGTCCTATGCTGCATGTGGAAGCTTCCCTGGCGAGAGTTGAGAGGTGCATTAATATTTTCTCACCCCCTGTTCCAGTATATTCCCTGAGCTTTAGGTGTAGAGGCTGCATTTTAAACATGCCACTTAGGGCTGGGCATCTCAAAGACTGTGTGTGTGTGTGTGTGTGTGTGTGTGTGTGTGTGTGTTTGTGTGTAACTCTCCATTTGTTTTCCAAGGAAGCTTCTTTGATGATTGGTGGGAGGTGTACTTGTCTGTAAGTATAAAGATACATATTTAGGATACAGTAAACCATTAATTACATTTGTCTAGGGATGTGACAGACATAGGGTTTTCTCCAGGATCTATGACCTCTCTAGCCACATGTATTTGACTGTTTACTTCCCATTCAGCAGGCTTTAAGCCCAATTAGATAGATGCACTGGTCATTCTCAAAATAAAAATAATAAAACACACAAAATGATTCTATGTCAAAGTTCAAGTTTAATTTAAAATTAAATTACTATAGTTTCTATTCCAGTTAAAGAACTTACTGTTTACCTCTTATAAGAGGATAATTTGAGGAAAAAACAGTGTTTAAAAAAATGGAAAAGACAACTTTAGCAGGTAGAACATTTGCTTAGCATGCACAAGGCCTTAGGCCTGATCTCTCCAACCAAACACACACACACTCACACACACACATACACACACGCTCAAACTTAATCTTACTATATCCTTTAATATTTCCCAGGTGAAGATTATGAATTAAAATGCTTTACTTGTATATAAAAGTAAAAAAAATGCTTTTTTGATAATTTTTTTGGTCTTTTTTGAGAGAGGGTCTCCCTGTAGTACCAGCTGGCCTGAAACTGGCTCTATAGACCAGGCTGGCCTTGAACTCTCAAGTGCTGGGATTAAAGCTGTGTGCCACCATGCCCAGCTATTGATAAACATTTTTTAAACTAAATTTTTATTTGTTTATTTATTTATTTTTATGTGTCTGAATGTACTGTCTGCATACAAGTCTGTGCACCCATGTCATGCAATGCTGTGGAGGTCAGAAGAGGGTGTCGGATTCACCTGGAACTGGAGTTCTCCTGGAATTGGAGTTAAAGATGGTTCTCAGCTGCCATGTGGGTGCTGGGGATCGAACCCGGGTCCTCTGCAAGAGTAGTCAGGACTCTCAACCACTAGGCCATCTCTCCAGCCCCAATAAACTTTTTAAGTAAACATGTTGCTATTACTGACTGATTCATAATAAAATTGTCATCATTTTAAATTCTCTTGTTTTAATCTAAACATTTCACAAAACTTGTATGTGATTTTTCAATAGTGGCGTTAATGGCTTTAGATTGTGTCCCATGCTATTTGATGCTTAGCCCGTCATCTAGTTAAACAGAGAAACTTTTCAACTCATACTAACATGAGTCAAAATAAAATTAATATGGAAAGGAAAGTTTTGTTACATTAAGAAATCATGATGAACCTGTCTTATAAAAATTCAAATTGCATTTTGTATAATTTTTCTATAGTTATAGAGTTTGGAATCACAGTACCCACAGAGTGGGAGGACACAAATGAACACCTACACTGATGCATGCTACAAGAACAGAACATCCAGCTTGCTATGCAGTAGAAAAAAAAAAAAGAAGTGGAAGGCTGACTTTAAGTGGCACTTAGGTTTGTAAGCTCAGCAAACACTTAAACTGAAACTTGATATCTGACAAAGGTAAACTCCTTTATTGTCATGTTCAAGAGCTGCCTTGTGGTGCCATTTATCTCAATGAAATGATAGACCTAGAAATGTTAATTAGATCTTTTAGACTGATCAATATTGAAGAGCCTTTAATTTATGTTTCCACTTTGAAATATCCTCATTTACTTATGAGAACACTGGTGCTGGAATTCTTCATGTTTGTTTGCTTGATTGTTTTTGGCTTTGTGGTTCACTTTTTAAAAAAAATTGGTTTGCTAAAAGATTTTATTTAATGTATAAATTTCCTGGCATAAATCTATTATGTATGGCAATGAGTCTCACAAGACATTGTATAAAAGCACATCATGTAATGTGATGGTACCCAAACTTCTGCCATCCTCCTTCTTGCTATCTATTCCCTTTCATCCTGCAGCGAGCCTCACTTCTGCTTTGTCATATGTTTAAATTAGTTTATGTATCTCTATGGAGTCCAGAACCCACAAACCAGGGAGAACATGACTTTTGGTACCTTAAGTCTTTCTTAATATAATGAACACTAGTTGTATCCATTTCCTTACAAAATAAGAAATAATTTTGTTCTTCCTTATGGACAATTAAAATTCCAACATGCTGCTATGTTTTATCACATGCACAAAAAAAATAAAATTCCAACATGTATAAACATCACATTTTTGGTCCATTCCTCTCTTGGAGAGTAGTGACATATATGGGTCATATAGGAATTCTATTTTTAGTTTTGGGAAGAACTATACTCTAAAAAGTAAATATCAAAATTGAACAACACAGCTGATACATGGGGTAATGAAGAAACAGAGGTCTTTTTTTTTTTTTCCTGGTCTTTTCAAGACAGCGTCTCCTCCCTGTAGCCCCAGCTGACCTGGAACTCACTCTGTAGACCAGGCTGGCCTTGAACTCACAAAGATCCGTCTGCCTCTGCTTCCTGAGTGCTAGGATTAAAGGTGTGTGCCACCATGCCCGGCTCAAACAAAGCTCTTAAAAGATGGAAATACCCATAGCAGCTGTGCTATTACCTAAAGTAGACCTGCAGCATACATTATTTTGAAAACTATAACAATGAACATATAAAATTCATCTCCAAATTAAACATCATAAGAATCAATTTCTTGAGTATTCATGATAATTCAGTTGAAGATGTTATGCAATATGTTATTTACTTGATTAAAGTAAGTTGTATTTGTGATATTCTATTAGTCCTATGACTAGCTCTAAAAGTCACATCATCCTTCTATGCAGTTAACAATCTTCATTTTGAAATTCATTCCTAGACTGTAGGTCTCAAATCTATCTATCTATCTATCTATCTATCTATCTATCTATCTATCTATCATCTATCTAAAATATCTTATTTCAGATATATACAAGTATCTATCATCTATTTATGTAAACTCTCTTGGGAAAGATAAGATGCATTTATCATCATTTATCATTATGGGAATTCATTTAACAAATTATTATTTATGCAAACATTGAAAAAGACCTTTACAGGGGTAGGCACATGGTAAATATACTTTATTTCAGAAAAGAATCAAAAGCAGTCTAAGTGGGGATGCTAAATATTCTTTAAGAACAGTGTGACAACACCTTTTACCTGTAAGATCTTTCCATTTGGGTTCTATATTTATGTTCAACATCTTTATTAAGATAATAACAACAGAACATGTTGATGCTATTTTATATAACTGTCACTATATTACTTAAAAACAAAATACTGATAAGTTGCCTTCAAATGTAAGAAAAATTCAAAATAAATCAGTTCAAATACATATTTTTTCACTCTTCTTTTTGCCTGGGTTAAATTTATGTACTCAGTTTAGAAATTACTAAAATAAGTAGAAATGATTAAATAATGATCAACTTAGAACTGACTAAAAGTAAGTAAAAGAATGAAGAGGAGAAAGAGGAAGAAGAGGATAGATGAAGAGGAGAGAAGGGGGAGTAGAACAGGAGGAAGAAGAGAAGGGGACAGTGGAGGTGGCTGCAGGGTCCACCTCCACTCCCAGGGTAGAGATGGGTGTTGTCTTGACCAGGTCACTATTGACTTCTTTTAATAAACATAATCTTAAACTCTTGAAAAGTCCGAATCCTGTTAAAATATGCAAAATTACTTCCTCTACTTGGCTTTTCCCCTGCTTTTAGAAGGTTGCTTGTGCTCATTTTCTAGAGTTATTTTTTACTCTTTATATGTGTTGTGCACTGGTTTCTGAACCAGATCTCAGAAATGCCATTGCTTGAGGGTACATGCCCAGGAGTAGTATGGCTGGGTCGGGTGGCAAGTTCATTCCAAGTTTTCCAAGGTTTCTCCACACTGCTTTCCATAGTGGCTGTACGAGTTTACATTCCCACCAGCAGTGGATGAGTGTTCCCTTTCCCCACAACCTCTCCAGCACTTGGTATCATTTGTTTTCTTGATCCTAACCAGTCTTATTGGAGTAAGATGATATCTTAAAGTGGTTTTCATTTGCATTTCCTTAATGATTAGTGATGTTGAACAGTTCTTGAGGTGTTTCTCAGACATCTCTAATTCCTCACTTGTGAAGTCTCTGTTCAGTTCTTTGCTCCATCTATTGAGTGGGTCATTTGTTTTCTTTTTTCTTTGTTTTTTGAGTAGTTTATATATTCTGGAAATCAATGCGTTGTCAGATGTATCTGCAGTGAAGGTTTCCTCCCACTCTGTGGGATTTCTCTTCACTTCCTTGATTGTTTCTTTTGATGTACAGAAGCTTTTGAGTTTGATGAAGTCCCATTTGTCAATTGTCGACCTTAATTCTTGTGCAGACCTCAACGTGAAACCCCAAACTCTGAAGGTGATAGAAGAAAAAGTTGGCAGCAGACTACAAGACATAGGCATAGGAAAAGACTTCCTAAATCAGAATAAAGATATTTTACAAGCAAATTAACTAGGAAACAAGCGCCACCACAGAGATACATGCACGGCCATGTTTATTGCAGCTCTCTTCACAATAGCAAGGAGCTGGAACTAACCTAAATGCCCCTCAACTGACGAGTGGATGGAGAGAATGTGGTACATCTACACGATGGAGTTCTATGCAGCGGTGAAGAAAGACGGCATCACGAGCTTTGAAGGAAAATGGCTGGATCTAGAGGACATCATGCTGAGTGAAGTAGCACAGTCCCAGAAAAACAAACGACGAATGGTATCCCTCATCTGTGGATGCTAGTGCCAATTACCCAGTTGTAAGTATTTCTTGTGTAGGGCCCCCTGAGCTTTTGTACAAAGCAGTTGGGTGTAATGCATTTTGGAAACAACAACAGAAAAGACTGCATCAAAGAACTGAGTGAAACAGTGAACTTCTGCTCAAAACAGTCAACTTCCCCATGGAAAATATTGAGAAAGACTAAGAGATGAAAAGCATGTTTGGCAGAATGCATGAGCTCTGGCGGGGTGGGGGAATGGACGGGAACATGAGTCTAGATTTGTTAAAAATAAATAAATTAATTAATTAAAAAAAAAAAAGAAATATCATTGCTGATTTCTAACTTGACAAACTCAGTAGATGCTTGCCAGTATACTCTGTACTACTTGTGTTGTTATTCTTTCATTTATTTTTCCTATCAATTCTATAGTGCTCCCTGATCCCAATATCTCTCTGTCTCTCTCTGTCTCTGTCTCTGTCTCTCTCTTTCTCTTTCTCTCTCTGCCACATACCAAACCAAATCCTTGTCAGGCCCTTTTGCCTCTGCATGGCCATTATCAACATGATCACCTCAGCATTTCAGTCTCCTTTTCTCACTCTTTTTATTTTCCAAAACTGTTTGAAGTTTACCTATTACAGTGGTTTGAATGAGGTGTCCCCCTTAGGCTCAAGAATTTGAATGCTAGGCCTCAGTTGTGGTTGCTATTTCCAGAGATTTTGGAGGTGTGGCCTTACTGGAGAAAGCCTGGGAGTAGAGCAGTATTTGAGAGTTCACTGCCAGGCTCCATTTCCAGTTTCCTGCTTCCTGTGTCTCTTTGAAGATGGGTGCTCAGCTTTCTGCCATGTTTATAGACTCTCATCCCTCTGCAGCTGGAAGCCAAATAAATTCTTCCTTTGTTCACATTGTTTTATCACAGCAACACAAAAGTAACTAATATACCCAGTATTCCTGTTAACTATTCCAATAAGGGAAATGGGCCTCATAAAGGTCAGCCTCTGAGCACAGGTAAAACAGTATACTGAATAAAAGCCTAAACCCTAATGCAATAGAGAACAGCAGCACTTACCCTCAGTGTTCTATGATTAGGACATAGAGACTTATTTCAATCCATCATCTTCTCTCACTCTATGCCAGGCACTGTAAGCAAGTGCACATGGAAGACTATATAAAACAAATAGAAAACGTCTTGATACTCTGCTTGTCTGGCTACATCTGCCCATAGGAATGATTGAATAACCATTTGCTAATTGCTCAAGTCTACTAAATAGGTCATAGGAAGTTCATCTTCTTTAGTGACTTCCTAGTATTACCCAAGAACAATAATGAAAGAGACAAGAACAGATGCTGTTGCACAGGTCAGGCCAAGAAAATATGACATTTCCAAGCTTTCATTTCCCTCTGACTGCCATCATTACTTCTTCAAATTTCAAAGTTAATGTTTGTCAGTTTAGCTCAATGCTAAGGGGTCATCATATTGTATAAGAGTAAAATGACAAAATCATCTCTAAAGAGTCAACCTGTAAAAAAAGTAGCTTAAAATTATTTCATCAGTATGTGAATGCCATCCTTGTTTAAGAGATTAGTAGGATGCAACCCCAGATCATATTATTCAACAATTTATTGGGTCTTCTAGAGCTATAGATTAGTATGAATAAGTTACATGTGATACTTGTGGCTATTTCCCCAAGGGCATAGTTCATTTATGAAAAGAAGTAATAAGATATGAAAATCAGAGGGTTAGAAACAAATAAAATTAGTAACAGTATTTGTATTTTGAAGGATCAGAGTCAAATAAACTTTCCCAGGACATGGTATTCCTCTTCCTGAACTTTTGCAGATGGGTCTCCTATCTCTAGCTGCGCCTTCCATGAGACCTATGACTACCCAGACCAGAAAATAAGAGCGGACTATACAAACGAAAGATAACTTACATAGAAAACGTAAATGAATCAGTGTCACAGAGGTCTTAATGGTCTTCCTGTCCACTGTTTAATTCTCTAAGTTTCTTGAATGTCCATATATATATAATCTTAAGATGATATTATTTTCTTTCAATAAAAGACATGTTTTGTTTGAACTGTAACACATTGTCCTGTGACATATAAATATGTATTTTCTGCCTATAATTCCCTTTCTTAAAGCCCATCTTATCAGGAGAATCTTGTTCCATCTTTCAAAACCAGAAACTCTGCTTTTGTGGTCCTCAATCACACTCTGTTCCTTTGCTTTCTATGGAAGCTACAATATTCTTACTCTCCACCTAATGTCTATAGTCTACAAGACATTAGTAATTGACCAGACCTTGGTGAATGGCAGGTCTCCTTTGGCAGGTTTCAGTCTGGCAGCAGATCATTCCAACTCAAGTTCCTTTATTTTCAATTATAAAACCGTTGAAAATGTTTCCCACTAATTTAGGTCAACAATAAAGGTGTAAAACCAAAGGATGCACAGAGAGAAGCCTAGCCCTAGAGTAACTGCTTCTTCAACTTCATTCTAATAGTGCCTTAAACTTTCTCGGACTTTCTGAGCCAATTTTATCCATATTTTCACGAGTTTGTTGAAACTGAGTTTTATTAAGCTTGTCATACTTATCAAACAAAAAATCAGGTTGTGAGTTATATTTAACTATCAAGTTAACATTTTTAGGAAGCTTTCTTTTTAGGCCAAATAGGGACCACGCGGCCCTGCTAAAGGGGATAGGGACACAGTGCCTGCTGGCCTCTCAGTGCAGAGACCAGCTGGTTACTTCCTGTAGCCCAGCCTAAGTGGTAATTCCAACTTGGGCTCTTAGCCTGGACCCACGAGTCAGGGTTCCACTCTTGGCCGTGGACTTCTCACCTGCTCAGAGCCTGGACAGGAATTTCAGGCTGATGGCTGATCACCTCCTTTCAGCCAATACCCACTCACAACATCAGCTACCCAGATTGGTGATCTGAAAAGGAATCTCTTTCCAACCCACTGGCCACCCAAACGAAATGCAGGTCTACCTTAGCCTGTATGTGCGCAATAATTAATAAAAATAATGGCTGGGAATTTCAGGATGATGTTATTATGAAATTCAAGTTTACTCCTTGCCACAGCTTGCTTTTTTTTCTTTTTAAATTAATTATTTATTTTCTATGTGTATGAATGTACTGTCTGCATGTAGGTTTGTGTACCTGTGTCATTCAGTGCTGCAGAGGTCAGAAGAGGGTGTCAGATTCTCCCGGAACTGGAGTTCTCCTGGAATTGGAGTTACAGACGGTTCTCAGCCGCCATGTGGGTGCTGAGGATCGAACCCGGGTCCTCTGCAAGTGCAGTCGGCGCTCTTAACCGCTAAGCTATCTATCCAGCCCCCATGGCTTGCTTTTATAAACCAAATGACATCAGTTCTCAGGACCAATCATAAGTCTTCCAATTCCACGCCACTGCACACCTTGCCCCACCCAGCATCATGCACCTAGGCCATGCTGCTTGCTCCTCCTTGGGGTGGGGCCAGACCCTCAGCCATTTGGTGCCCTGAAGCATTCTACAAACATTAATATTGCACTATTTAGCATACTCTTTTTTGGAGCGTATTCTTATACTAAAACTGTCCTTGTTCTTATGACATTGCAATGTAACTGGACACCCTATATTTTAACTGTAAAGATAGTTGTGATCATTTATGAACAGACTAATCCAATTGATTTCTGTGACTTTCAACAAACGAGAATAATGTAATACAACATTTTAACCATACATTTTTAAAATTTTTGAGACAGTGCCTCTCTCCCTTTAGGCCCAGCTGGCCTAGAACTCACTATGTAGACCAGGGTGGCCTTAAACTCACAGAGATCCACCCGCTTCTGCCTCCTGAGTGCTGGGATTAAAGGCATGTGCCACCATGCCCAGCTTTAACCGTACATTTTTATTGCTACTAAACAGGAACACAGGAAGTACTTTCACTCATTCTAGGAAAACTCTTGTAACCTAAATGTCATTCAGTAACTGAGTCTGTTTAACTTTCAGAAATATTTTTTTTTCTATATAGTGAAAGAGTAATATCAAAATTGTGCATCTATTTGACCAGGGAGCCCTCATATGGATTAGATGGTAAGGCTCTGAATAATGGATTTCAAGTTGTCTCAGCCCCAAAATTCAGAAACTCTTGAATGACAAAAGCCAAGGGAAGTCTCCTGGAGAAACCAATGCATCTCATTTATTCAGTTTCCTTATCTTTAAGCTGTAAGGTAGTAATTCTTTACAGATTCCAAAAGTGTCACAGTGATTCACATTTGTGGACTATTTTGAATGCGAAAATTCAATTTCTTGCCTAGCTTAAGAAGATGGTAAATAATATATAATTATGCATATGCTGGAATAATTTAAAAAGGACATAGATTTTTACAGGAATTATTTCAATTTGATAAAATCCTTTGTTTTAGTATCATAGTCACAGGAATGGTTATTTGAAAACAGGAGAAGAAAAGGTAATTTTTTTAAACATGTAGGCTGTTAGCAATGTTTCTTCATAAAACTCTGCATGTTCATAGTTATAAATGGTCAAACATTTCCCTTTCAAATGAGGTCTACCATTAAGATTGCTTTTGAAAGCACGCATTAAGAAGGAGGATGGGAAGTTACTATAATTTTCAGTTCATGTTACTTCTTGAGTACTGTCACTTCTCTCTATAAAGCTACAGAAAGTGAACATTAGCCCTCTAAAGGAGTCATATTTCAAGGATCAGGTGGGAAAGACAGAAGTGTTGGATGTACCTCACTGCACTGCTGTTCATCCCCAACACTTTGCACAATGTGAGAATGTTTAATAATTCCAGCCCAACCTACAGATAAGAATCTCTGGTGTCACATCACAACTGACAGTGCTGGTGTGAGATTTGCAGTAAAACAATATTCCAGCTGTAGCTTTCATTTACAGAAATAAAACAGCAGAAGTGGAGGGAAAGAGCCAGGGGAAGATAAACACTTTCTTCGTGCAACAGCACTGACAATAAATTATAATAGCTACAATAAAGCGAGGAAAGAAAGTCTAAACTCAGGTCCCAAAACTAATAGATACCACATTATTTGGCATCTATCCTTTAATCTATTTTTAGGCTAGCTGGTTAATGTTTAGTTATCCAGAGCTATCTCCAAATATAAATAAGCTCTTTTTCAAATAAGGTCTATGGCAACTGTTGGACAGGCGGCCTTATTTTTCTCCCATTAATCACTAGAAACTTCACACGGCGTGAAAGTCCCAGGGGATAATTCTGGCTGGGAAAAAGATCCTCCCTCCTCAGTTCTAATCAGTCCATCCCATCTGTAATGGCTTTAGAAAATTGTTAATGACATAAAGTGACAGTCCAAGGGCTTTTTGGTCTGTCAGTGTAGGGTTACTATGAGCTCTCTAACAGACTACTCCATGCAGGTCTCAAAGATGCTGGAACATGATCTGGATTATGAAGGAATAAATTTGATATGTTAGCAATCACAAGCAGGAATTGAGAAGAAAGGCTTCCTTAATACAGTTCTTTGAGGCTATAATGGGAAATACGAAGATAAATCTGGCACAGAGACAAACCCACATAAGACTGCTGCAAGCACACAGAATATAGATCTTGGTTATGAGATGTGTAAAATACAATGGCCTGAATAAGGAGCTAAGTATATAAGTGCAAACAAACCCGTTTTTATAGTTAGCATGGCATTTTGAATGGAGTTTGGAGTCTAAAGGACACTCTGCTACTTGCGGATGAAGATGGGAAATGTAACAGTAAGTACTGCGCTTTTATATATAGAATCTAATAAAATGTTCCAGAAGATTAGGAGCCTAAAGCAAATTAAATCTGGAATTGGCTTGCCTCGTAAAAATCGGAATACCTTTGCTCACTCTGCTCTAAAATATTGTTTCTCTTCCAGTTCCCTTACCTTGTTTTGGACTTACAGAAATCTTGAGCAGTGAGTGAGAATGATTGCAATTTGATGCAGCTGTTAAATACAGCAACATGACATCATAAGGTCTAATCTCATTCCTTGCATTTTAGAAAGTTCTGCATAGAACTGATAAATAAATGTTTACTTGGGATTTGAATCAGTTAAAAATAGGCAATAATAGAAATTTAAGTAGAGATCATAGGATTTTTTAAGGCTGATTTTATTCTTATGCATTAAACCATTTTCTTTCATGTACTTTTTTTTTCAATTTCGACAATATTCACCTCATTAGGGTGTCACAGGAAGTGACAATGTAAACAGTTTCCCACACTTCTCCTGTAGGTTGTGCTAAGGGCTATAAAAATAGTGTGTTCTGACAATTTCATGTATTTTGAAAGATTAGGTAAAAGATTTTCCCTAGTTATACAGAGTTTGTACTCAGAAGTCCAGAACAGCTGCATGCTATTATCCAGGATGCTACTACAGTCAGTGGGATACATGAGAGGAAGGTTTGTCTCTGTATAAAGAAATCGCAGGCATTTAGAAGCAGAGTTATTTCTCGTCAGGCTCAGATAATTTGAGAAAGGCACTGCCTAAAAACTCCATTACTAATAGATGGCTTCAAAGGAAAACTTTCAGGCCCTTCTTTCTATAATTAGACACAATTCCTCTTGGACATCATTGGGTAGGAATAGACACCCAGCTAACAAACCCTACCTACTCTGCAGTCATGCATTACAAACAAGAATGCAGTGATAAAAGAGCAAGGATAATTTGTCAGGAAATAATTCTGTGTGAGCTAGGTAGTGGAATTCAATTGGTTACATTTTCTTTGTTGTATGTTGTACATTCTTTCTGAGAATTAGAGTTAGGACCAGGAAATCACTGTCCTACTGAGTTCACCATTTGGCTTTGTAGTAGACCATAGACTTTGGATACCCACACTAATTCTTTCAGACTACCAGGAAGTCATCTCATAAATATCTATTTCAGTGCTTCTAAAATTATTAAATGACATCATGATGACCTGATTTAAAGAAAATGTTACAAGAGGCCCTTAAATGGTACCCTGGTGGCCTAGAAGAGTTAATGCAGTTTTCTTAAGTGTCCAATTCAGTTTTAGTTTGCAATGTACAGAGCAGGGAACATGTCTCAATAACTCACTGATAGTTCCATCTATTAAGGATATTAAGGGGAGATAAGATTTTTGAAGGAATCTATCACAGAGTAGCTGGTCATTCTGAGTAATTCAGCTCTGCTAAAGGAAAGAGGGAGAATGTTTATTCTATTTCATGAAATGAAGTGTTACCCAATTCTAGGATTGAAAATAAATCCAATTAGCATTGTTAAAAGGAAAAAAGAAAGTTGAAGCCATTAGAAATTCAAAAATCATACCAAGAAATATTGAAGTAGTGTTCTTTTATCAAGAGATAGGAAACTGACATGAAAGTAGAGAAGGCTTGAGGAGGTTCAAACAAGAGGTGGTGAAACAGAGAATCTGTTATATAGATGTATGAAGCTGTCAAACAATCAATTTCAAAATATTAAAAGAATATTTTTATATATGATGTATATGGTTTTCTTCTCACATGTACCTGAAATTTATACATATCCCACACTGGAAGCAAATAATTCTTATTTTCTTAAAGCAGGAGTGTGAAACTAAGGAAATCTTTGTCCCATTTGTCATTGTTCTTTATATCATAGAACTATATGTATATCAGAAAAGCTATAAACTGAACTTATATTACATGACATATATATGTTTCTTATATTTTAATTGTTACAATGGATGTGAAAACCTATAATCATTTTGAATGGAGTTTAATATCATTTCAAATTATACGTCATGTTGGGTATGGGAAATGGCATGAGAACATGGGAATGGAAGCAGTGATGATCAGAAGATGGTTTGGGATACAGGGTAGAAAACATCTCTGGCATGTAAAGACTGTTTGACCAACTCTGGCTGGAAAGGTGACTCCAGGGTTAAGCATACATAGTATTCTCCAGGCAATCCAAATTTAGTTCACAGTACCCATATTAGACAGCTCACAACCGTCTGTAACTCTAGGTCCACAGGGTCCTAGCACTTGCACTCATGTGTACACACACATATACATGGTTACAATTAATAAAAAATGAATGAGTATTTTTTGTTTTGTTTTTCTGAGACAGGATCTCCCTCCAACCCCAGCTGGCCTGCAGTTCACTATATAGACCAGGTTGCTCTCCATCTCAAGGAGTTTTGCCTAACTCTGCTTCCCAGGAGCTGGAATTAAAGGTTTGTAGCACTACATTAGGGTTATAAAAACAAACTTTAAAGATAACTTAGTTGAGTGAATAAATCCATTGATAAAAACACACTAACATAGAAGGAAAAGGATTAACCATTAGGCTTAAATTACCTTGAAAGTTTTATGCACATAAGAATGTCTAAATTTCTTAAGTTTAGAAATAGCCCAAGTAGAAATGTATTTCAGTATGAGCATATTATACAATAGAAAGAAACCTTTCAAACTGATGAGTGAGTAAAGGATTATGAAGTCAATATAATTAGTTTTGAAGAGAATAAACTCTGGGGTTATAGCTCTGTATTCTTAGCCCAGTTTATAAGCATCACAGTTATAACACCTTGAGAAATTGGCAAAATTGTTCATTTCACTTGTGTGCAACATGTTAACAGTACCTACATTGTTGAGTTGTTCACTATGACAGAGCACAATGAATGATAGTTATTTCTATTTTTAATAACTTGGATTGAAACAATTTATTAACCACATAGGAAGCAACAGTCATTTGCCTGCTAAAGCTTATACAATAAGAAAAGTTGGGGCTGAAGATATGGCTCAGTGGTTAAGATTGCCTACTGCTCTTGCAGAGGACCCAGATTAGATTCCCAGCTAAGAACCATCTTTAGCTCCAGTTCCAGGGGAATCTGACACCCTTTTCCCACCTCCATGGCATTGCACGACACAGGTGCACAAACCTACATACAGACAGTACAATCATACACTTAAAAAATAAAATTTGAAAAAAAGAAAAGTTGATGAATTAAGAGTTAAGTAGAAAGAGAGAACCATTGTTGTGTAATGTTTCCTTGGGAACCACAAATGTGTACTGCAGGTGAGGAACTAATGACAGAGCAAAGTAGCAATTCCACCGAAGTCTAACACAGTGAACCAGTTAGTTTATTGTTATTACTTATAGTAGCATATATAAGGGGTTACTTAGAGAAGGATGACTGAATGGCAGCTGAATCAAGGGAAAATGAACCCCAGCCTGGGTGATAAATGGCCTCCTGGGAGCTCTTTGCAGGGATTGTTGGCAGCAGGACAGTTCAATGCATCTCTTGGAGAAGGCCAGGCTGATTGAAGAGTCTCTCTTCCTTAGTAGTCCTTACTGCTTATATAGCCTTGGGAGTTGACTCGTGAATCTCGTTACTTAAAGAAATTTCTTTAGGACTTGTGAACTGTTTACTTCCTGAGTCTCATGAGCCTCCTTTCTCCATCCAGGAACCAATGCTTTATTTAATTTCCAGGAAATTGTTATACAACAACCATAAAAGGAGAAAAGAAATATATTTGGATGTGTATGTGGGAAAATGCAGAAAGTACAATGATCGAGCTAGAGAAGCTTGTTAAAAAGTTTTAACTTCTGATGGAGAGCTAAATATAAAAATAAAAGACACAGAAAATAAGAAAAAATTATTTCTACTACATAGTAAAAAGAAATAATATAATGTTCATGAAGAATTGAAAACATCAAAATTTCTACATGTAATTCAATAGGTATGCACACCACAGGTCATATGTGTGCTCACTTTATTGTTAATTCTATTTTCAGAGCTTTCTTCTACTTTATCTTCTGTCATTTTTCTACCTGTATCAAGGTACCAGGTTAATCGTTACCCCAGCAAGGCCTAGTCTGTGTTTCAGTTTAAATTGATTCCCTAAATTTCTTCCTCATGTCTAAAGCTCGTATTCTTTACCATAGATTTGTGACTACTGGTCGATATCTCTTCCCTCATTTGACAGTAGTTCACAGGATCAGGCAGCAGGTGTTGGCCACTCTATAAGCACTGACATAGAGCAAATGTTGAAATAGTGAAAGGGAAGATATTAATAATCCTGAATACCATCTCAAGCCTTTAAGCCTTTACATCTACTGTTGTGATTTGAATAAGAATCATCCCCTATAGGCTCATATATTTGAACACTTTGTCCCCAGTTTCTGGTTCTGTTTGGATTGGGTAAAGAACCTTTGTGAAATAAAGCTTTGTTAGAGGAAAGCTTTGAATGTTGATAGTCTTTCCTCACTTCTCCTTCTAGTGCATCTTGTGTGTGAATAAAGTGTGATCAACCAGCTTCCTATTCCTGCTGCCATGCCCTCCCCACCATTATGGAACCTATCCCACTGGAATGGTAAGCCAAAATAACCCTTTCTCACACCTGTATTTTCTTTTTTTTTTTTTAGCCTACAGCACCAGGTATTCCCAGGCGGTATCCCATCCAAGTATTAACCAGGCCTGACCCTGCTTAGCTTCCGAGATCAGAGGAGATCGGGTGCGTTCAGGGTGGTATGGGCATAGACCTGTATTTTCTTATAACAACAAAAAGTAACAAATAAAGTAACTAATACAAAAATTAGTAACACACACACACACACACACACACACACACACACACACACACACGCACGGGTTGTTTAGGTGAAGAAAACTGACCATGCTAATTTTTCAGAAGAATGTGGAAGACTTTGGAACTGTGGATTAGAAAACTTACTGAATGCTGCAAACAGAGTTTAAAGTGCTCTAGGAGCCTAAAAGATATTAGTGTTGTGGATAGGGAGGCCTGGCTCAGGAGATTTTGGACAACAAGGACTTTACCTGAAGTGGGACTAGATGCCATTCATGTGATATTTTGGCAAAGACTATAGCTCAGTTTTTCACAAATGTTAAAATTTGCATGAGACTGAATTTTAAAGTATCTGACTAATTTCTTTGGCAGAAGAAATTTCAGGACAACATAATTTTGGCTCTGTGGAATGGCTATTACTGATTATTCTTATGTAGGTCTACAGTAAAAAAGTGCAACCATGGAGCAAAAGAAACAAAAAAAAACAGCTTGGAGAGGAAAAGATGAGTGATAATTTTAATTAGGTCATATGAAGAAAAGTGACAGTGATTGCTAAAGACATTAGTGTCATTAAAGAGAAGCCTCCTTTCTCTGTCTTGGAATAGAAGAGGTATCCTGACCTCAAGACCCCAACCATTTAAGTCTCTAAGGGTGTAAAAGAGTCTAGGGGTTGCTTGCTCTTAGAACCCAATTGCCTAGCAAAGTTCCTTACCACTTCAGTGTACAGAAGCTGCTGCAACTGTAGTCCAAGGGGCTAAGGGTTCATCACAAGCTGATATCAGAACTTGGCAGTGTCTTCCATTAGGGCATAGAGACTACTTCTGTGGTTTCAGATTCTGATAAAAGATGATGAATGGCAGGGTTGGAGTTCCTACAAGGATTCTCTGAGAGACTATTGCATGAAGTAAGCTGTTTGAGTGAACTCTGGGTTTCAGTGGAGATCCCAAGGTGATGGGATGGCAGATCTTGGGTCATCTGCTAAGGAGATATTGAACCAGCCCAAGAGAAAAAATGTATACTGGAGGAGCAAACCTGAAAGGACAGAACCATCTAAGCCTATTGAAATTGAAACCCCAGACACCAGAACTGGAGCTACAGAATTTAATGTGTCCCCTGCTGGGTTTCAGTACTGCTCATGGAATGAGAATATTTGGAATGAGAATATTTGGAATATTTTGTACAATTTTATGCTGTAATTAAAAAAACAAAAACTTACAAGGGGTCACAGTTCAGAGATTACTTTGAGCCTCAGAGGAGAATTTTGAGTTTTGAATAGTCTTGAGATTGTTAAAGACTATGGGGACTTTTGAGTTGGACTAAATACATTTCACATCATGAGATGGCCATTGGCCTATGGAGGCCAGGGCTGGAAAATGGATGTTTGAATAGGAAACGTCCCCCAAACTGTCAAGCATTAGGACACTTGCTCTCTAGTTGGTGGTAATGTTTGGGGAGATTATGGAACCCTTATGAGAAAAAGCCCTTGCTGGAGGAAGTACATCCCTGGGGAGCGGGGTTTGAGGGTTGATAATTTTGTCCCACATCCTTTTCTTTCTCTGTTGCTTCCTGTGTGTGGACAGAATGGGATCATCCTACTTCCTGCTCCTACTGTTCCAGTTCCCCGCCATTATGGAATTTATCCCTCAGGAATCAGAGCCAAAATAAACCCTTTGCTTCCCTAGTTTGCTTTATGTCAGGGCATTTTATCACAGCAGCAGAAAGGTAGCTAATACCATCATAGAAGTATTTTCATCAGGCCAAACCATTCTGCTAAAGAATGAGCTAGAAAGAACTAGACTCTAGGAAGTCCATTGGAAATGACAGTGCACCATCCAAGAGAGTTTGAAGATAAAATGCAAGGATCTTTAGTGGCAATAAAATAATTATTCAGAAAGTATCTACAATATGACTGTTTTAACTTTGATAGAGTGTATATACAGGGAAGTAATGAAAGAGAAATTTGGTTCTAGACTTTATGGCAGATTGTAAACTTTTTTAAATGGTATATCAAGATATTTGTATTTCTTTTTCTGAGTAGTCTAAAACCAATTAAAATTTGAACATAAGATTTTGTTTGTTTTTTGCTTTTGTCTGTTTATTTGTGTGCTTTAAGTGAGCTTGACTGTGAGGGAAATGTTATTTGGACATTTGGTTACTCTTCTAAAGACCAAAGTAAAGTTAAATTTTCAAATTATGCTGTTTGTCTGTAGAATCAAGTTCTCCTTAATAAAAATACTTTGGGACTCTGATAGTATTGTCAAATGAATTGCCTTTATTTACTTCCACCATCACTACAACTATAGTAAGTGCAATGAAGACTGCAACATAAACAGACTTTTATTGAACATCTTATGCATAAGACATTGCAGTAGAGTTTGACTAGGTAAACATCTGATTTAGTCTGTGACATGAAGATGTAGAATACATGCATTAAAATGTCCCTAGTCACGTAGAATAGCTGGTTTAAAATGGTTTAAAATGAATACGAGGGAAGTCACAGCTTCTGTGGTTTAAAGAGAGGGTTGAAAGACCGATAGGTGTTCAGGACTGTGCTGGATAGCTTTAGTGTCAACGTGACACACTTGGGTTGAGGGAGCCTCGATTGGGGAATTGGCTCCATTGGACTGGCCTGTGGCCACATCTATGGAGTATTGTCTTGATTACTGGGCAATGTGGGAGGGCCCAGCCCACTGTGGGTGGTGCCACCCTGGGCAGGTTGTTGTGTACAGTATAAGAGGGCAGGCTGGGCGTGGACCAGAGGAGCAAGCCAGTAAACAGCATTCCTCCATGGCCTGTGCTTCAGCTCCTGCCTCCAGGTTCCTGCCCTGAGTTCCTGCCTTGGGCTCCCTAAGTGGTAAACTGTGACCCAGGAGATATAAGCTGAATAAACCCTTTCTTCCCCAAGTTGGTGTGGGTCAGAGTGTTTTGTCACAGCAATGGAAGACAAACTAGAATAAGGACAAAGCTTCTTGTAATAGGTGATAATTCAGATATTTAAGGAGGGAAATTTTTAACATAAATGCAAGTATTCACACAGAAATATTGGGGAAGCAGATACAGGTAGATATGTATTCAAATTACTGTTTTGACCAAAAATTGCAAGCTCATAGAGATAAATGCAAACGTAGTCAGAGAGCTGGTTGGAAACACAGAGCAAGGTATATTCAGTGTCAAATTAAAGATGGTTTATTTTCAGGAAATAAAGACCACTTAAAAGCTTTGAACATGGTAGCTACTGTGGAAAGTTCTTTTAAGGAATTAGTATGGAGAGCATGTTCTGGGTGGATTTAGTGGTGAAAGCTTAGGTTGAGCAGGGGCTGGGAAGATGACTCAACAGTTAGGAGCTTGCTCAGGACCCAAGTTCAACTCCCAGCCCTCAGATTGGGGAGTTCACCACCATCTGTAGCTCCACCTTCAGGATATCAGACACCTTCTTGCAGCCTTCGTGGGTGCATGCACAGCCACAATTGGCATACACTGACACAGATCCATACACACATATACACAAATAAAAATTTTAAATTCAGGTTGAGTTTAGCAGTATGATCTTTTTACTTTTTATTGTGAAATGTTTCAATGGAAAAAAGGAGAATATAATGAATTGTAAACAGTTCCAACACATGTTAAATCTTCAGAGCATAATCAATCATCTAAATGCATAGTTATTTTGCTACCAGGTTTTACCAACCAACCATCATTTAATTATAATTAATTATATTTGAATATGGATCTTTTTGTACATTTAAAATTTTTTTTTATTTATTTCTGTATATGTAGGAATGTACTGTCTGCATGCAGGTTTGTGCACCCATGTTGCGCAATGCGGTGGAGGTCAGAAGATGGTGTCGGATTCCCCTGGAACTGGAGTTCTCCTGGAATTGGAGTTTCAGATGGTTCTCGGCCACCATGAGGGTGCTGGGGATTGAACCCGGGTCCTCTGTAAGAGCGGTCGGCACTCTTAACCACTAGGCCATCTCTCCAGCCCCCTTTTTGTACATTATTGATTAAACCCAGGGTCTGTGCATGCTAGACAAACACATGATACCAAGCCATATCCAATGGCCCTTTGATATGGATTTCTAAAAGAAAAATGCTCATTGAAAAATAACTTTCACAATATTAATATATTGCCTAGAAATCAACAAATTTGCAAAAGAATTCCAAATATTGTACTGGTGTTTAAGTTTAAATAATTTTACATAAAATGTATTTGTAATTCATTGGTGAATCATTATCAAATAAGGTTCATTATTTTCAATTATTTCTGAACTTTTAGGTGTTAACTTCATTATTCAATTTTTAATTGAAATTTATTCACTAAAGAGACATAATTCTTTTTTATTTTCTGAATTCCTATGTTACTTAAATTTTATTTTTCAGAATATGATGATAAAACTTAGTACCTTAATTAGACATTCTTTTACTATGAATTGTTTATTGCTTATGTTGTATATACTACTGAAGGTTCATGATATTTGGTTCCATTTTTCTAGGTTTGCCATAGAATTTATTATAATATTATGATATTCTAATTTAATCACTCACATTTATTAACAGAAGTATTACTTTGAAGAGAATTTTCCATCCATAATTCACACAGAAAATTTTCCTTCTATAAACTGGTTTGGAAACTGTATTAATTCTTAGCATGGTTCAAAGCTGGCTAATGAATATTTTTTGTTTTTTTTTTTAACAGAGCTATTATTAAATCATGGTTTAAAGTATGTTTTATATTTCAGTCTATTGTAAACATCCTTATTTATGTCCAATTTGTCTAATATTTGCCCATGGAAATCCTCTCTAATTTGACTTCTGAAGCTTTCTAGTATCACCGATTTACTAATGTTAAAAGCTTTTCTGGATTTTTATGTCAAGGTGTCCCAATGTATTATAATGGTTGACATTGATTATACAGTTGTTAACTTCAGAGCATCTACAATCACTTAGACCACAAGCTTCTAAGAACACCTGTGAGGAATTATCTCTATTAGGTTAATAAAGGTGAGAAGACTCACACTATAGGAAGGCAACACCATTCCCTAGGCTTTTGTCTGGATTGCACAAAATGGAGGAAAGTAGCTGAGGAAAAGCATTCATCTCTCTTCTTGATGACACCTGTAATGTGACCAATGGCTTCATGCTCCTTTTGTCTTGACTTCTCTGCCACGATAGACTGTAGCTTTATTGTGATCCATAATAAACCCCCTCTTTTTTTACATTACTTTTCTAACGGTATTTTATCACAGCAATGAGCAAGGTTTAAATTTAAATTATGGCTTAAATTTCCTATGTAGAATCAGGAATCATTTCTCTCAGGAGCCTTTATCCCAGTATAATGTATCATGATATTTAGAGTCCACATGATGGATACAAGAGATCTCATAACTGAAGAACTGAACATTGATTTTTATATATTTTGAGAGGTTAGAGATATGAAATGTACTTTTAAGTACAGAATTCATTTTAATTAATGATAATACACCACAATTTAACAGTATATGTTAACATTTTCTGTTTAAACATATTATCTTTATTTCCTGATTTTTTCATATCAGAAATCCTTGTTTTCAATGACTCTTATATAGTCATTTCCCTAACCTCAGCATACAGTCTGTACTATATTTGATGCTGATTGTCAGTTTGACAGAACTGAGAATTATCTGGGAGGTTAGTCTCTGCATATGCCTATGGGAGATTATCTTGAGATTATCTTGAGTACACTAAATGATGTGGGATGAGCAATCTTAATGGCAGGTGGGGCCATTCCCTGTGTGCAGCTCCCATATGCCATAAAATGTAGAAAATTATCCCAGCACTTGGGAGGCAGAGGCAGGCAGGTATCTGTGAGTTCAAGGTCAGCCTGGTACATAGTGAGCCCCAGGACAGCTGGGGCTACAGGGAAATCCTGTCTCAAAAAGAGAAATTAAAAAAAAAGTAGGAAATGTGGTGACAACTATTGTGGTTCTTATTCTTAATGGTGGGTGAACTGTTACAAGCTGCTTCAGGCTACTTCCTGCTTAACTTCCCACCATGATGGGCTGTAGGCTTCAAATGAGCAGATAATAACCATTTCTCCTTTTGGTGAGTTTATCATATTATTTTAACATTGCAACTAAAAAAAGAAACCAGAATAATATCTATGTTATTGTTGCATACAATAAAAAATTTAAAACTACTTAATGTCCTAATGTCCTTTCTGCCCCCAAATTATTGTTTTAAATAATTGTTTTATATTTACTATATGCAACTCCTATCAGTGTGTTATACAACTTGTTTGTTTTTGTGGGTGTATTTATTGCTTTTTCTGTTTCTGTTTATTTATTCACTTGTGTCACTGAAACTTAATCCCAGGGATTTACACATTTAGGAATCATTCTAGCTGATAAATATTTCCTAAAATGACTAAATTATAGTAAGCATATAATATAGTGTCTCATTCTTACTTTTTGCTTATTAGAAATTAACAATTTTGTTCACAGCACTCTTCATTTTTCCACTGGTTAGAGTGTATCCAGTTTTGGGAAAAGCAAAACAAAAAAATATTAGTAATACTTTAATGGAAGTATTGAATGTCATTCCATTTGGCTATTTAGATGTGCGTGTGTTTCCAAAAATTTAAAGCCCTTCAATATAAGGAACACTATGAAATGTGAAAACATAGGACTGAAATACTGAAATATGACAGGAATTCTAGAGGAAACCAGGATACAGCCTCTTTCATAGGATAATATTTATTGTTTTATGGAGATTTCATCCCTTGAAGAAGTTTACAGAGGATAAAGTTGACCTTGTTTCCCTGTTTTATTCCTTAATTTTTAAAAAAATTATTGTCTTATGTGTATGAGTGTACTGTCTGCATGTAGGTAGGTGCACCCGTGTCATGTAATGCTGCAGTCAGAAGAGGGTGTCTGATTCCCGGAACTGGAGTTAAAGATAGTTCTTAATCACTGCCATGTGGACGCTGGGAATCGATCCTCTGCAAGAGCAGTCAGTGCTCTTAACTGCTGAGCCATCTCTCCAGCCTGTTATTCCTTAATATTAATAGTAATTAAATATGTCAATCAAATCACACAGGACTAGAAACAGCTATCTCTATGTGGATATGGGTCTGTGCTGTAGGAATGAGAGGAAAGAGTGGTGGGATTATTGTCATAGTTTGATTTCATGTTCAGTTATTTCGGTCATAATTCAGATAAGCTACTGTTGTGAGTCAAGCTGGAAAAGTACCTCATAGGCTCAAGTGTTTGTTTTCCAGTTGGTGGTGCTGCCTGGGAAAGTTGTGGCATGCTTAGGAAGTAGAGCCATGCTGGAAGGAGTGTCACCCAGGCCAGACACTGAAGTGTTACAGCCAGGCTCCCCTTCCTGTTCATTTTCTGCTTCCTAATTGTGGGTGCAATGAGAGCGGTCAGCTTCCTGTTTCTGTCTCCAGCTTCCTTGCCTGTAACCAAGCCTTCCTTCCCATGATGAGCTGTATCCTCCAGGATACTGTGAGCCCATATAAATCCTTTCTTGAGTTGCTTTTGCCAGGACATTTAATCACAGCAACAGAAAAGAAACAGCTATAGCTTTTAATGTTTAATACTGTTGCAATGCTTCTATTCACTGACCAAAAATGTATTTCTTTCTTTTTGCTATAAACTATTACAGATCCTTTTGTCTTCTGTCTCCATAGATGTATATTTCAAACTACTTCATTTCAGTTCTGATCCCTACAGCTCGCTGAACATTTTCAAAAGGAAAAATCTTTAAGGATTACTCATGAGAAAAGAAAAGATTATTTCTGCTAGCTTGTGTATATATATAAAAAAACCCCTCATGTTAAAAGTCTTTGTGGTGGGGCTGGAGAGATGGCCTAGCGGTTAAGAGCGCCGACCGCTCTTACAGAGGACTCAGGTTCGATCCCCAGCACCCATATGGCGGCCAAGAACCGTCTGAAACTCCAATTCCAGGAGAATTCCAGTTCCAGGGGAATCCGAGACCCTCTTCTGACCTCCGCGGCATTGCATGACACGGGTGCACAGACTTGCATGCAGGCAGTACATTCATACACATACAGAAATAAAATAAAATAAAAAAATAGTTAAAAAAAGTCTTTGTGGTAATACAATTAGCCATATATGCTTCTCATTGTTCTTATGATGAAGTTTAAGTCACTTTTTATTACTGTGAGGATATGGTGCATGGATATATATATATATATATATATATATATATATATATGCAAAGAGGTGCACAGAGAACTTGGAAACAAAATTAATCTCTGAAGTGTCACTGAACAATTTTTATAATTTCTCCTTTTAAGCTCCTGTCTCAGGGTGAACAAAGGTCACATATTTCTTTTTCATATTGGAATAAGTACAATATTAAATCCTTAGTTTAAATTTTATTTCACTATGTATTTAATCAAGGAGAATTTCTTCTTCAATGGTTGAACACAACTAACTGAGGACCTCCACTCCACATTGTCACCAAAGTTTTATCCTTAGAAGACCTCTTATACACAATTCTTCTCTAGTTTAGCCCTGCAAGCAGGAAAAATCCTTTGTTCTCAATACTGCCAAAGCTTCCATCTTCCAGCAGTGACCTCAGTTTAGCACCTGTTCATAAGATGTGCTTGCACATCGTTGAGACCTTATAGTGACATACATATTCTCATCAGGAGACTGTCAGGAAATTCAAGGGATGTTAACATTTTTCATTCTCTGTGTAAAAGTGATGTTTCCTGTTAATTTTGTTCTCTTGTTGGATTCTCTAAGCAAAATCCTTCTGTGGGAGGCAGAATGATGTCACTATAGTCATAGCACAAAATTTTCAGCCTTTAGAGTGAGACATATTGTGGCATACATTTCATTACTTTTAAAAGGAGTGAAAGAAGAGCTTGGACAATGATAATATCAATTTTATATTTTCAAGTATGGAGTCTTGTAAAGACTTCAGAATGACACTAGGACTAATAGTTCCCTTGGCATATATGATTTTTTCATTGTCATTTTATAAGAATCAAGGCCATCTAGGGATGCATGTGTTCATAATACTAGAGATATAAGCTACTTAATTTCAGCAACATAGAGATAAGTGCAAACAAAGGAGTCTATCAGGGTGCTTAATTAAAGTGTCTTGATTTAAAAATGGAAGAAAATGGGCTGGAGAGATGGCCTAGCAGTTAAGAGCGCTGACTGCTCTTGTGGAGGACCTGGGTTCAATCCCCAGCACCCACATGGCGGCTGAGAACCGTTTTTAACTCCAGTTCCAGGGGAATCTGACACCCTCTTCTGACCTCCGCGGTATTGCACAACACGGGTGCACAAACCTACATGCAGACGCTACGCTCGTACACATAAAAAATAAATAAATTAAAAAAATGGAAGAAAATCAGATCTTTGATTTCAGCTCTGTATACATGAGGGGTCTCCAGGTAAGGAATCAAATGGAGAAAATTCAGACATGATATATAAGATATAACTGTAAAAACATACCTATATATTATGTAATAGGGGGTAGTCAAGGCACAATAAAACTTTGGGTCACTTTGATGGCAACATATAGAGGAGGTCTTCATTCAGTTAATTTCTCATTTATTTATATATGTTAATAGATATAATATATGAATATTTATATATTCTCCATCTTTCTTTTATAGACAAAGCTAAAGCACCAGATAAACTAGTCAGAATTCAAAACCTTGAGAACTGAGCTGGCAGTGTATTTCCCCAATTGACTCCAATGGCCTATCAATCCCAGAACTCTGGTATTTAAGAACAAAGAGATGTTTCAACTCTAAGCAAGAGGCTCCCATCTTTTGCCTTTTCATCTTACTCAGGTTCCGTCTCCATAGCTTAAATGAGTCCCATCTACTTTAGTGGAAGAAATCTTCATCCAGCCTTCTGAACAAATGCTAATCAGTTCTGTACCTACCCACCATGCAAACCTATAAATAAACATTTTCAGATATTAAGAAATCCCTTATCCTAGTTAATTTGTTGAAAAAAATTACAATCACTAACATGTAAAAAGCTTGACAGTTGCCATTTCCATCACTAGTATCAGGAAATGTTTGAACAGATGACTTTTCCTGAGCTTATCAGAGAACAGAGATAAGTGACATCACAAAATCCAGAGAGGTAGGACAATGCATTCCTTGGCTGTCATTTTGGAGAAGCATATCTTGGAGTTAATAAAGTGGAAAGGAGGCTTGCTGATGTTGATGAATTGTTGGAGGCTTAGAGGAGACTAGTGTCAGTAGAAAGTCTTGTGGCTGGTTATATATACTTCCAATTTTTCATATTTTACTTCCAGGAACCCTATAATACACCTTACAAACCCCTTGAAGATACAAATAAAGGGCTCTTCCAGGCTCTAGTAAGAGAAATGAAAAGTAGATTCTGTTAAACCATCCTAGAATGTTCTCTTGTTTACATAAGGGTGGAGAATGTTGTCCACACCAGCATCCTTTTTTCTTCTGTGACCTACCTAAGGTAACTGGAGGCTAAAGACTCAACCAAAATTTGAGATTTAATCATAATATTGTAAAATTCTGTCTTCTTGTAATCCTTGTCATTATATCTATGAGGATTGCATGATTCAAAGAGCTGTGAGACAGAGGATCTAAAAGAATGTTCTCAGGTAGTGATATTGTATGTGTAATTTGTCAGTAGGTTTTTGGATTTATACAATTCCCTTTGTTTATTTTTTTTTTACACTAGCTAGGCATTATGTATGGAGAGGTCATAGATTTTAGTTAAAACTCCAAGACTTTCACATATCTAGACAAAAGTAATTTTTTACTATGCACAAAATATCCTTATATTTACAGACAAGTTTCTCAGTCATCACTCATCAAAGAGGCTTCCTTTACAAGAGGTGGAGATTATTACAGAGTTCCAGTACTTGTCATACACAGAAATTGTCTGAATTGCTCAAGCCCAAGTATCATGTCTACAATGTAACCTTTACACCTAAGGCTTATGGAACATGGAATAAGGGGTAAAGAGAACAATAATATGTCTCTCAATTCTCATCAATGAATGACCTCATGCAACAGATAGCCAGAAAAACAAAAGGACACTAATGGACAAAACATAGTGAATAAGAGTCTACAGATTGTGGGTCCTTGGGCAGGACTCCTATATTAAACTTCACCCACATAAGGCTCAGTAACAATTGCAGAAATGGGGTGGAAAGATTGGAAATAGAGTTCTACAGTCTCCTGGAACCTTCTTCATGTCAACCTATAGCAATGATGTCAGCATGCACAAGATCCATGTAAACTCAAGCAGACAAAAACACAGCATTGAACTGTGGAAATGGGCAGCAGGTCCCAATCTTAGTCAAAGAATTATTGGCAGCTGATTTTTGCTGGTTGAAGAAGAACTGATCTCCTTAAACCTGTGGAGACTGGTCTATATAGACTAGACCCAAGTTGATGAACTTGTACTGAGAGACATCTGGGGACACTAACTTGACAGGATAGGCCTCAACACAAATGACAGAGTACATGGATTCCAGTGGGGAGGCTATGGGAGGGCACCAATGGGAGGGGTGTATAAGGGTGTCTAAGATGCTCTGTATGAAATACACAAAAACGTCAATAAAAGTTCATGAAAAAGAGAAATGTTCGCACATGTAGCAAATCTACAAGGGAGACCAAAACAAGGATATTAAAATAACTTGAAGTCTGTGATGCCTGTAGCTACAGCAACATTGAACATAGCACTGCTTATAGCCATGTCAGCATAAGACTTCACGCATAAGTCCATTTACCTCATTTTCTAATTATATGATACACCATGTCTAATTTCCAAAAAAACTACAATGTATGCTAAAGTCAGGACAGAACAGTCTAAAGTTAAAGAAAATATCAGACTGAATTCAGAAATGAGACAGACTCTGGAATTATCAGAAACAATAAACCATGTAAAAACAGTAAAATAACTGTGACATGCTTAGAATTTTGTAGAGAAAGTGGAGAGTATCCAAAAAAGAATGCATAAAATAAAGTAGTGCAGCTGGGTGTGGTGGTGCACACCTTTAATCCTAGCACTCGGGAGGCAGAGGCAGGTGGATATTTGTGAGTTCAAGGCCAACCTGGTCTACAGAGTGAGTTCCAGGACATCTGGACCTGTCTCAAAAAGACCAAAAAATAAAAATAAAAAAGTAGTGTGATGGAAACTCAAGAAATATTCAAATGGAAAAGGTAGAATGAAATCTCCGTGGCAGAGATGGGCAATGCACCAGGAGAGTTTACTAATTGAGAAAAATAAGCTTACTTGAAATAGGCTATTATAAATTGTCACATAGATGCACACATAAAATGATAATCATACTATTAGCGGAAGATTCAGTATACACCTTATAATTTACATGTAATGGAAGAATAATAAACATGGTAAGGAATAAAAGAAACAGTAGAAGCAGTAACTGCTGGAAGTTCTACAAACCAAACAGTGTGCATTAAACTACAGGTGTGAGAATCTCAGAGAACACCAACAGAAAAACACTCAGAAGAAAATAATAAATTTAAATTTAAATTTAAAGAATTCTCTTCACGTCCCTTGCTGCAGAAAGGAAAGCGAAGAATATTCAAAGTTTGGAATATAAAATTAAATATAACCAGAATTTACAATGGCGTTATGCTTATTTGTGAAAATGTAATAGTAAACCTCCCAACTAAAGAAAGCCCAGGCCCACATGGTTTCACAGCAGAATTCTGTAAAATATTTAAAGAGGACTCACAACTACTATTACTAAAACTGTTCGGAAGGATACAAGCAGATGGAAATCTCCCAAATTCCTTCTACGGAGCCAACATTACTCTAATACCAAAACCAGGGAAAGACACAACCAAAAATGAAAACTATCCACCCATCTCATTAATGAACACAGATGCAAAAATTCTCAACAAAATACTTGTGAATCACATACAGACCCACATCTAAAAGATCAGCCATCATGATTAGGTTGGATTCATACCAGAGATGCAGGGGTGGTTCAACATATGTAAATCAATAAATATCATAAAACACAATGACTGAAAGACAAAAATCACACAGTCATCTCAATTGATGCAGAAAAAGCCTCTGACAAGATCCAACATCCCTTCATGTTTAAAGTTCTAGAGGGAATTGGACTGAAGGGATCATTCCTCAATGTAATCAAAGCCATATACAGGAAACCCACAGCCAATATCATCCTAAATGGAGAAAAATTAGAAACATCTCCTTAAAGGTGGGAACCCAGCAAGGCTGAATCCTGTTGCCACTCCTCCTCAATATAGAGGTTGAAAGTCACAGGCCAGGCGTGGTGGCACATGCCTTTAATCCTAGCACTTAGGAGGCAGAGGCATGTAGATCTTTGTGAGTTCAAGGCCAGCCTGGTCTACAGAGTTAGTTCCAGGAAAGCTGGGGCTACAGGGAGACCCTGTCTCAAAAAGACCAAAAAAAAAAAAAAAAGAGAGAGAAAGAATGTCTTGCAAGAAAGGGAAATTAAAGGAGTACTAATTGGAAAAGAGGAAGTCCAACTATCCCTGTTTGCAGATGGTATGATAGTTTACCTGAGGGATGCTAAAAACTCCACCAGAAAACTCCTAGAAACAATTAAGAGTTTCAGTAAAGTGGCAGGATACAAAATTAACCTACAAAAATCAGTAGCCGTTCTTTATACCAACAATAAGCAACTGGAGAAGGAATATTAGGAGACCTTCGCACTCACAATAGCCTCAAAAAAATAAAATAAATAAAATACCTGGGTATAAATCTAACTAAAGACACCAAAGATCTCTACAATGAATACTGTATTTTTAAAGCCTTCTCTCAACCAACTCTTTCCATGTCCTCACCCTGTTTTCTCTCAAGTTCATGTGTAACAATAATAATTGTAGAAGAGGTCAATGACATCTTTAAAAGTAAGGAAAATAAAGATCTTTAACGGACAAATATTGAAAAATATCATCAATAGGAGAAACACTAAAAATTTCCTGTGGAGAAGGAAAAGTATATGGTTTAGAAACTCAGATCTATAGAAATAACATCAAAGAATAATAAATGTATATGTTATGTATGACACATTAGTTCACTTATTTTAACTAATCTGAAATTTAGTTCAAAAGTAAAAATGGTAACAACATAGAGTAATTATCACCCATATGTAACTGACATAAATAACTGCAGCGGCATAATGGGAGATAAGTTAGACTGCCTAGGATAACAGACTTTCACAAGGCTTCTGCAGTACATATTACAAACAGCTGTCTAATGGTAGGTAGACTAGTTAACAGTTATGGAAAGATGTATGATAACCAGAAATAAAAAGTAAATATAGTTGATGACATAAAAAGGGATGAAATTCAAGTCATAGATAATGCTGAACATAACAGAAAGAGCAGGAATAACAGAAACAAAAAACAGTAAATGGAAGACATAAACGTGGTAGTTCTTTTTAAGCCAACTAGATAAAATAATTTAAAATGTGAATGGTTTAATTATGACAGTTAAAAGGTGAATTACTCATGTGAAAACACCAGTGACAGTCCTCACAGCACTCAAGAATTCATAAAGAATCACAGAATACTTTGAATAGCCAAGGCCATCTTGAGGAAAAGAAAAAAAAAAAAGACATGAGGCATTACCCTATCAACTTCAAAACTTACTAATAGCATAAATGAAGGTATAGACTTAAACCCACATTTGACCCACCCATTTGATTTTTTTTGACAGGGGTGCTAAGGAAAGCACATTGGAGAGAATATAATCTCTCCCATAGATGGTGCTTAGTAAACTGGTTGTCAGTATATCAAAAAATGAAGCTAAGGCCTATGATAAAATCAATTCAAAAGTGGATTAGAAATGGAAATATAAGACCTGAAACTACTAGAAGAAAATATAGAGAAAATAGTTCATGAAATTAGAATAGGCAAAAGATTTTTTTTAAGATTTCAAATTTCAGAAAAAAACAAAAATAAAAACAAATGAGATTAAATGTAACCAAAAAGCTCTTCTATAGAAAAGTAAACAATCAACAAAATGAAGAGAAAATATACAGAGACTTTGCAGAATTAGAGAAGATAGACCAAAGTGGTTGTGAATTCCTGTCTACTAGCACTTGGTAAACAAAGATAGGAGGAAGCAGGATTCAAATGTGCTTGAGCTGCATACCATGAATCTCTGCCTCAAAAAAAAACTGAGAAAGTATTTGTCAAGTGCACATTGTTACTAAGGTTAGTAACAATGGTTACTAAGGACTCCAAGATCTCAATAGTGAAACAAACAAAACCAAAACAAATAGAAAATCCATAAGTAATCTGATTAGAAAATGGAAGTAAATAGACATTTGTTAGAAAAAAAACATGCAAATGGACAATAGTATATGAAAAATGTTCAAGTATCCATATCACTAAAAATCACCTTACTCATATCCAGAAAGATAGCAAGTTCTGAGTAGCATGTGGAAACTTGGCTAAATCTTCAGTGTTGGTTTTTAATGAAAAAAAAAAAAAAACAGTGTGAAAGGATACAATCTATCTTATTTAAAGTATATGATATACTGATAAAGGAAAATCTACAGGTATAGTAAATAATTAGTTATTGTTGGAAGAGAAAGGAACAATTGTATCAATGAAACAGAAGATTTACAATTTGGTGAAACTATTTACCTTAACCCTGCAAGCTTCAATGCATACTTTATGTTTATCAAAACCTACAGAAGTCCAAAGAGTAAAGTACAATTAAAAACAATTTAAATATTAAAAAAATATTTTAAGAGCTTCTGAGTCCCATGATGGACTTCAGTGTGTGACAAAATGTAAATTATTTGCAAATATTTAAAATAATTTTTTTGGAACTGGTAGGGATAAAAGGTACCAAGTGAGTCATTTTGGAAATGAATGTATGAGACTCAATGTAAGAGAACTGTGAATAAGCACTACAGTACTGGTAGTAAGATGTTCTTACCATTGCAGTGTGGGTCAGCAATTCTTATGTTGGGCATGGGTACTGGCATAAAATAGGTAAAAAGATAAGAGATTGTGCCAGCTTTCTTTCTAATGGAAGGAAAATTTATAAATAATCACAAAAGGAGGCTGAAACAGTCAGTTGGCAGATGATTAAAGATGAATATATGTGTCTCCTTAATAGAGATACAGGTTCATCTATAATAATCTTCATAGTCATTTGTTTGTAAATGGATTGACATGCAGAGATTCACTCATTTTGTCTGAAATTGCCATACAAATGACTGTCCATTAACATCAAAAAAGCACACCTCTTGGCTACATTTTGATTTTTAATGTCATTTTGCAATTAAAGGAAGCAGAATTCCACAGAGAAATGAGAGCAATGACTGGTGGTTAGCTTAGGGTAGAAAATACATAAGAGGCAACTGAATCCTTTTATCACACCAGGAATGAAGAAAATTTGTGTGTCTCTCTCACACACATAGTGATGGGGATGTGACCAAGTAACATGGTACTCAACAGAAAGAGCTCTCAAAGACCAATGCTAAGAATAAGAAGCAAAGAAAAATTTTGTATGAAATACACTAAGCTTCAATAAAAGTTGGCTTTGAAAAAAAGGAAAAACAAAACTTGCACTAGGTATAACCATGAAAAAAAAGCAGAGAAAGTTGTATTGGATTTTAGCAAAATATAAAAAACATACTCACAAATCAGTACTGATTTAAAGTAAATTATTGAACAAAGAAACAAAGAGAATAGGCAAATATTATTTCCTGAAGAATTTTAGTCTGTAACAACTTCACTCTGAAGAATGCAGAACATAATTCCACATGCCTCATGGCTCCCTCCCAGAATATAATACCCCCCAGGTATGAAAAGGGGCAAAAGAAATCACCAGAGAGAGAGGGGCGACTTAATCATGACCTCAGCCAGAGTTCAGGCCAGCACACCTAAAGGGAGAAGTTTTGCTGACAGTGGGCCTCGCTGGTAAGGTGGGGTGAAAATGATATCCTGCTTCTATGGTCTTCCTGGCTCACCAGAACAGGGAATTTGAGTTTAATAGTAAAGAGAGTATTAGACAAATACTTCTAGGGAGCATTTTGCAAATCATTCAGTCCTCAATTTAAAACCGCAAAGTCATAAAAGAGAACAGGTAATGGTCAGAGTGGAACCTAACCCAAGGAAAACTGGCAACTATATATAATTCACTCTTATTATATGATTAATACTCATTGATTGCTAAAATTGGAAAGTATAAAGAAGAAAATAGCCATTCACATTTAAAATATCAGGGATAACAGGTTTGTTATGTGAGTTATTTTTTTCTGATCATAAAAATAGAAATAAAATTTCAAAAGATTCAAATCTATTAAAAGAATGATCACTGAGTATAACCTTTGTAATGCTATTTATATTACATGTTGTAAAACTTTTGTTTGCACAAATGCCCTGCTGTATCCAGAGCTTGAAGTCGTTGGCCTAGAGCTGCCCATCCATTTCCTACATATTCTTTGCTCCTATTCTTTTAAGACTAGACAAATAAATATGAAATACTATGAGGTCCAATGTCAGCCAAAGGGGAAAGACATAGTAATCTTGCCTTAGATTAACAACCAATCAAACTTCTGGCTCAGGTATGCTTGTTCTGTCTTAGTGATGCAACACACCCTTTTGCACAAGTCACAGCTGCCTTGCTTGGTTACATTTGCTTATTATTCTGTGTGATATCTGTGGGCTTCAGATTTTATTTCTAAAATAGATATCATCAGATGAAGCCTAGCAAATGTAACGGTTAGAAACCACACGATGCCTTCTCTTAGACCTCAATAGGATTAAACTAAGCATCAATTACAGAAAGATAGCTAAGTGGCTAGAGAAATGACTCAGAGGTTAAGAGCACTGGGGTGTTTTCTTGCAGAAGATTGGGGCTTGATTCCCAAGACTGACATGGTGGCTAAAAACCATCTGTAACTCTAGTTCTAGAGGATTGAATGCCCTCTTCTGATTCACCAGGTATTTTATGACATGGGTGCACTTACATATATGCAAGCAATTCACTCATACATGTAAAAAATAAAAATGATAAATGAAATATTTTTAAAATTTAGTAATAAAAACCACGAATACTTGGAAGTTAAACAAAAACTTCTAAATAAGAAGAAAATCTCAAGAATATTTTTTATTTTTTATTGAACTTTTGCACATTTCATACAACATTTTTTAATCAATAGAACTATCCCCCCTTCCATGTCCCCCAACCCATACATGTCTTGCATCATTTTCTCAGTCTTTTTAAAAATTTTCAATACAGAACTTTACTGTTTTGGGTAGAAGTTTATTGTTTCAGTTCTGTGAAAAGGTCTTTTTTGTTTTTGTTGGTCCCTTTAATTTTATATTTACTCCAAAATATGCATGTATATACCAAAATTATGACATCTGAAAATAAACTACAGGTTAATTCCAAAACATGTTTGCCTTTTAACAGTAGAGTCATATGCAGGTAAAAAGAAATAGTACTTTGCATTACTAAATTACATAGCAAGTCGATATATGTTTTAATATAATTTTTATAGTAGCATCAGGTATTATATTTACTAAAAACGAAAAAAAATACTCAATTTGCCTTAACAAATAAGGATTGGGTGCTAGGATCCACAAATGGGGGATACCATTCACTTAAGCATAAAGGCCTCTAGTTCCAAACATTTACCTGCAAATTTCATGATGCCATCTTTCTTTACTGCTGCATAGAACTCCATCATGTAGATGTACCACATTTTCTTTATCCACTCATCAGTTGAGGGACATTTGGGTTGCTTCCAGCTCTTCACTATGTGAAGAGAGCTGAAATAAACATGTTTGTGCACTTATCTCTACAATAGGATGAGTCTTGTGGGTACATACTGAGGAGTGTTATGACTGGATCAGGTGGAAGGTTCATCTTGAGTCTTTTAAGAGTTCCCCCCACTGCTTTCCATAGGGGTTGCATGAGTTTGCATTCCCATCAGCAGCGAATGAGTGTCAATCTTTCCCCACAACATCTCCAACATTTCGTGTTTTTTATTTTTTTTATTTATTTTTTTTTTGTTTTCTTGATCATAGCCAGTCTTACAGGGTAAGATGAAATATTAAAATGGCTTTAATTTGCACTTCCTTATTTATTAGCGAAAGTGAACAATTTTTAAGATGTTTGTCAGTGATTTTTACTTCTTCATTTGTGAAGTCTCTGTTCAGCTCTTTGCTCCATCTTTTGATTGGGTCATTTGTTTTCTTGCTTCTTTGTTTTTGAGTAATTTATATTTGTGGGATGCTAGTCCTCTATCAGATGTATCACTGGTGACAGTTTCCTCCCACTCTGTGGGTTTTCTATTCACTTCTTTGATTTTTCTTTCATTGTATAGAAGCTTCTGAGTTTAATGAGGTTCTACTTGCTAATTGTTGACCTTATTTTCTGTGCAGCTGCTGTCTGATTTAGAAAGTATTTTCCTATGCCTATATTGTTTAGGTTACTTCCAACGTTTGCTGCTATCATTTTCAGAGATTCGTGTTTCATATTGAGGTCTTTGATCCATTTGGAGTTGATTTTTGTACAGATTGAAAGGTCGTGAGATTTAGTTTTATTTTTCTACAAGTGGTGATCCAGTTTTGCCAGCACCACTTGCTGAAGATGCTGTCTTTCCTTCATTGAGTCTTCTTGGCCCTGTTTTTTATTTATTATTAATTATTCCAATCCATGAGCATGGGGGTTCCTTCCATCTGGTGTCTTCTTCAATCTCCGTCTTCGAGGGTTTAAATTTTTCATCGTAGAGATCTTTGGCCAGGTTTGTTACTAGATATTAATTTGTTTCAAGGCAATTGTGAATGGGAAGTTCTCCTTGTACTCCTTTTCCAATTGCTTGTTGTTACTATAAAGAAAGGCTACTGATTTTTCTAGGTTAATTTTGTATCCCACCACTTTACTGAAACTATTAATAGTTTCTAAGAATTTTCTGGCGGAGTTTTTAGCCTCCCTTAGGTAAACTATCATGTCATCTGCAAAAAGGGATAATTCGACCTCCTCTTTTTCCAATTAGTATTCCTTTAATTTCCCTTTCTTTTCTTATTGCTAGAGGGAACACTTCAAGCACTATATTGAAATGGAGTGGAGATAGGGGGTAGCCTTGCTGGGTTACTGACTTTAAAGGGAATGCTTCTAATTTTTCCCTGTTTAGAATGATGTTGGCTGTGGGTTTGGTGTATATGGCTTTTATTATATTGAGGACTGTTTCTTCCAGTCCAATTCCCTCTAGGACTTTAAACATGAAATCATGTTGAATTTTATTGAAGGTCTTTTCTGCATTAATTGAGATGACCATGTGGTTTTTGTCTTTCAGTGCTTTATGAAATTTATTGATTTACATATGTTGAACCATCCCCGCATCTCTGGTATAAATCCTACTTGGTCATGATGGATGACTTTTTTGATGTGTGCCTGTATGTGGTTTGTAAGTATTTTGTTGAGAATTTTTGCATCTATGCTCATTAATGTAATGGGTCTATAGTTTTCTTTTTTGGTTGTATCTTTGCCTAGTTTGGGTATGAGAGGGATGCTGGCTTCATAGAAGGAATTTGGGATATTTCCCTCTGTTTCTATCCTTTTGAAGAATTTGAATAATAATGGTTGTAGGTCCTCTTTAAATGTTTTATAGAATTCCGGGCTGGAGAGATGGCCTAGCAGTTAAGAGCACCCACTGCTCTTGCAGAGGACCCGGGTTCAATCCCCAGCACCCACGTGGCGGCTGAGAACCATCTGTAACTCCAATTCCAGGAGAACTCCAGTTCCAGGGGAATCCGAGACCCTCTTCTGACCTCCGCGGCATTGCACGACACGGGTGCACAGACCTACATGCATTCATACACATAAATAAATAAATAAAAATTAAAAAAATAAAATCTTTAATATTAAAAAAAAGAACTCTGCCGT
Source organism: Rhizomys pruinosus (assembly GCA_009823505.1). Taxonomy (NCBI): domain Eukaryota; kingdom Metazoa; phylum Chordata; class Mammalia; order Rodentia; family Spalacidae; genus Rhizomys; species Rhizomys pruinosus. The sequence goes on along the minus strand of VZQC01003771.1, from coordinate 203,782 downwards.
ACATCCACACAGGCCTGTGCTCTTTTTAGTTGGGAGGTTTTGAATTACTGTTTCAATTTCCTCATATTTTATGATTCTGTTTAAACTGTCGTCTTGGTTAGGCTTTGGTGATTTCCATGGTTTGAGATGTTCATCCATTTCTCTCAGGCTTTCAAGTTTAGTAGAGTATAGGTTTTTAAAGTATTCTCGTATGATTATCTGGATCTTTTTGTTCTCTGTTGTGATGTTTCCCTTTTATCTCCAATTTTATTGATTTGGAGTTTCTCTTTCTTTTGGTTAAACGGTCTAGCTATCTTGTTTATCCTTTCAAAGACCCAACTCTTTGATTCATTGATTCCTTATATTATTTTCTTTGTTTCTATTTCAATGATTTCCACTCTGATTTTTGTTATTTTATCTTATCTTTTGGGTTTAGGATCCATTTCTTGTTGACTCTCAAGTACATTTTTAAAAGCTTAAATTTTATTTTTTGTTGTTTTATGTGTATGAGTATTTTATTTGCAAGAATATAAATGCAGCCATGTGTGCAATGCTTATGGAGGCCAGAAATGGGCATTGAATCTCATGGAACTGAAGTTACAGATTGTTGGTTGCAACCATGTGGGTGCTGGGAACCAAGCTCTGTCTTTCACAAGAGCAGTCAGTACTTACTCCAGCCCCCAAAATCTCAAGAAATTTTAAATATATATTTTTAAATTTAACTTATTTTTATTATACGTATGAGTATTTTGCTTGCATGTATGTAAGTGAGCCACATGTGTATAAGTCCCACAGAGACCATAAGAGGGCATCAGATCCCCCTGGAACTGGACTTATAGATGATTATTAGTTCTTGTGTGAGCTCTGGGAACTAAACCCAGGGCCACTGCAAAAATAAACTTGCTGTTAACTGCTGACCCATTAAAATATGTTAAACTGGGCTGGAGAGATAGCCTAATGGTTAAGAGCACCGATTGCTCTTGCAGAGGTCCTGGGTTCGATCCCCAGCACCCACATGGCGGCTGAGAACTGTCTGTAACTCCAATTCCAGGAGAACTCCAGCTCCAGGGGAATCTAAGACCCTCTTCTGACCTCCGCGGCATTGCACAACACGGGTTCACAAATCTACATGCATACAGTACATTCATACACATACAAAAATAAATAAAATTTTAAAATTCATTAAAAAATAAAATAAGTAAAATAAGTTAAACTACTTGAAAACTAAAGTACAATTTATCAAGATGTGTAAAATATAGCAGGTAATTCAATACTATGAACCTGTTTATTATAAAAGAAGTAAAGTCTAACCACCTGAGCTTCCATCTAGAAAATTAGCAAAAGAAGGTCAAATTAAATATGTTAGCAGAAAAAAACATGAATTAAAACTAGAAGGAAAGTCAGTTAAATTAGCTAGTCATAGGATTGCACACCTGCAGTCTTAGCATTCAGCAGCCTGAGCGACGGGGATATTGAGCTCAAATCCAATCTGTCCTATACAAGTTCCAGGATGGCTTAACATGTCCATAGAAAGACTGTGCATATGCAGTTGTGTGTGTGTGCATGTGTCTGTGTTTGGTTAAAGAGAATTAACTGAATATTAAAATTAAAATACCATGAAATCAAATTTTCTGAAAGGAATAAAGCTGATAGCTTCTAGTCAGTAATTTTTTTTATGACTCTTCTTTTTTTTTTTTTTTTTTTTTTTGGTCTTTTTGAGACAGGGTCTCCCTGTAGTCCCAGGTGTCCTGGAACTCACTCTGTAGACCAGGCTGGCCTCGAACTCACAAAGATCCACCTGCCTCTGCCTCCCAAGTGCTAGGATTAAAGGCGTGCGCCACCATACTTGGCTGTCAGTAATTTTTTTTTTAAATATAAGATAAAATATACAATGCTAATGCCAGAAATCAAGGACATTACTACAGATACAATGGATAACAAAATATATTCAAGGAATACTGTAATTTTTCTATGTACACAATGATCATCTGAGTGAAATAAGCCCATTAATTAAAAGAGAAATCTGCCAAAAGTTCTATGATTTAAACACTGAAGACTGTCTGTTAAAGAAATTGAATTTTTATGTAAGATTCCTGTAAAATATAAAGCAATAAACCTATACTAATTCTTTAAACATTTTTTCCAAAGACAGAAGCAGAGAAAGTACTTTTTAGTTAATTCTGAGTCTGGACAAATACATCTATTAAAACCAAAATCGTTATAAATGAAGGTATAGATTAATGTTTCTCGGGAATGTAGATGCAAATTCCAAAATTTCAGTGAATCGAATCCAATAATTTACAAAAATAAATGTATATCCTAACCAAGCGAGATTCATTCTAGTTATGTAAAACCAGTGGAGTATTGGAAAATTAATTAATATGATCTGTCATACAAACAAACTAAAAAATTGCACAATCATATCAGTAGCTGAAGAAACTACATTGAGGAAACCCAGCATCCATGTATTTGTAGAGCTCTCAGAAAACTAGGAACAAAGGGAACGTCCTCGACTAGCCCAGCATTACATAAACACCGTGGCCATTTGAAGGCCAGAATCAGGGAAGGCCATTTCCTAAGAGCATTGCACTGGGCACCCTAAACAATGTAATAAGACAAGAGAAGGCAATAAAAGACACATAAGTGGAGGAACGAGGATGAAACTGCCTTTGACTACAAATGACACAATTATGTCTGTAAAAATCCAAAAAGATTGACACAAAAATCTTAGAACTAATAAGAAATTTTAGCAAGGTGGTGGGAAGCAAATTTAGCATAATAAAAGACAATTGCTTTCCTGTGGTATGAAAAGTGGAATGTGAATTTTAAATATATTACAATTTACACTATTATTAGAATAATGAAATGCTTATGTATAACTTTAATGAAATGTCTTCATAAAATTCTCTGTGAGGAAAACTCCAAAACTCCAATGAAAATTACAAAGAAATGAATAAAGGAGGAGGTGGCTCATGTACATGAACATGAAGACTCACTATTGGCAAGATGTCAGTGCATCCTGATTTGATCTATAGACAGTGAATCTCAGTCTAAAACTACAGTAAGTCAGTTTTGGGGAAGCTTACAAACTGAGCTTAAAGTTTATATGAAAATGCAAATATTATAGATAATGAATTTACTTTAGAGGAGAAAAACAAGATCAAGGATGGGTGTAATGGAAAGCACACAGTTACCAATAATCCAGTCATTAAGCATGGTAGAACTACCACAGTGATAACTCTATATTTATTTATTCATATATATTTATTTAAATATTTGGTTCATTATTTTTATATTACATGTATGAGTGTTAAACATGCATGTAGGTAGGTCCACCTGTGTTATGCAATGTCCACAGATGTCAGAAGAACTGGAATTACAGATGGTTAATTTCCATGTGAGTGCTGGGAATCGATACTGGGTCCTCTGCAAGAATAGTCAGTGTTCTTAACCTCTGAGCCATCTCTTGAGGCCGATAATTACATATGTAAAAAATTAAGGGAGAATTTGAATGTTTCCATCATAAAAATGAATGTTTGAGGAGACGATATGTTATACTTGACTTACAATATGTTGTGCATGTATCAAGACAATATGTGATATCTGTTATAGGCATAATTAAATATGCATTTATATGACATTTATTTATTATTATTTTGTGTGCATGATGTATTTGTGCATATGTGTGATGTGTGTGTTTGTACACATGTGTGATGTATGTGTGTGATCTCTGGGAATGTTGTGTGTGTGTGTGTGTGTGTGTGATATGTTCAAGCATGCTGTGTGTGTATGTATGTCTGAGTATGTGTGATGACAGTTCATCACACATACTCAGACATACATACACACATAATGTACTTCCACGCATACACTATCACATCCACACACACACATGCACACACACGCACACAAATAAGGAAAAAAAAAACTTCTGCTTGATGAAAAGCAATGTAAATAGCATAAACAGACAAAATATATTAGAGAAAATGAAAGTAAACAAAAGGTGTATAAACAGGAGAAAATAAGTAAAATTGCCTTTGATTGCATACTACATAAATGGCAGTTGACAAACTGAAAAGGCAAGGAGGAAACAAGAACATATTTTTACGCAAAGGAAGTTACACTCTATTTCATCATTTAATTGGAGTAATTTACTACACAGCTTTACTTGTTTAGTTATTCTCTCTCTCTCTCTCTATATATATATATATATAGATATCTATATATGTATCTATATATATCTATATCTATCTATCTATCTATCTATCTATATATATATGGTATTGCTGGAAGTATGATATATACGATATTTTCTCAAATGTATAATATCCTGAAATACAAAAATCATAGCAACAGTAAAGTTTTAATGATTTACAGACTTTATTAATGATTCCAAGAGAGAGTTTATTGGGAAAATAAGACAAGGATGATCTAGAACACAGATTATGGGGCAATGAATCCCTTCTGTGTGATAGTAATGTTGAGTATGTCACCATGCACCATAGATTACACAGCACCAGAAATGGCCCACAATGGACACTATGGGCTTTGGCAAAAACATGTTACTGTGGGGTCCTTGACAGAAAGAATTTTACCACCATGGGTGGTTGACTGTGGAGGAGAATGCTCCTGTGTGAGAGCAGAGGGAGAAGGGGAATTCTACAATTACTGTTTAAATTTTCCAACAACAAAATTTATATATTCTAAAAGCATATTTGTGTAGAATCTAATACTTTGATGGACAAAGTCAACAAATTTGATTTTTTTTCAGAATTGAAATTGTGCATCACAAGACAATATAATACTATATAATATGGAGGTAAAGAAACACAATTACATTTAGATTTATAATTAGGTTTGATATGTATATAAGAGACAGTAGGATATTGTGACTTCCTTAAAAAATGAAGTCTTCTTACTGTAAAGCATAGGTCAGGTAGTAGGAGCAACTGAGATGAAACTGAAACTGAACACAAGGTGTGTTGCAAAGAAACAGCAGAGCTTAGAAAAGGTAGGCAGAAGCTGATATGGGAGACAAGGTTCGTGCTTTACAGTTCAATTTGGAAATGGTAGGTCAATATTATTAGTAACAATTTTTTGTCTTTCTGAATCAGGTTCTCATTCTGTAGCCCCATCTAGCTTAGAACAGGTTGAACTTGATCTCACAGAGATTGCCTCTGCCTGCAAGGGCTGGGATGCAAAGCATGAGACACTACATCTCAGGCAGATTTACTTTTAATTTTGCAGTTTATACTCATTGGAATGAAGCAATACATGGTGAGTTTTGTTTGTTTGTTTGTTTGTTTGTTTGTTTATTTTACAGTTTTACAGTGTTGGTTAAGGGGTTCTGTTTGAAGCCTAATGCCATCCTTAAAGCCAGGGACTATTCGTTCTGTTCAAAGGAAAATGATGCAGTTGTATAATTATTGATAAACCCTACTTTCTTTTAACACTTTTTATTTCTACCTGTCTTCTCATATGCTTTCCTTCCAATATAGTCACATCGAAGATTATAGGTTTTATATTTTCTTCTAGGGTGGAGCTAGTTAGCTGATGATATTTAAGGATAAAGCACTAAATTAGTGGGATTTGCCAAGCAGATGACATTCTTGTCTAATTTTGTTATGGGGCCTCTCACAATCAAGTATGACATAGAGAATGCCCAAGTTCTTTGTCTAGTTTCCCATACAATGATTGCTTCCTCAGTGCTTGCTATGTGCTAGGTGCTATTCTGGGATATAATATTGCACCAAAGAAAGATGATTCTTTCCCGTGACAATTTAATGTAGATGGCAAGATATAAGAATTTAGGATGACACAGATGGGCGAGGGGCAGTGGGTGAGGGCAGTCAGTGAGCAAGGGGCCCATGGAAGTCAGGAGAACATCTGGAATTGAAAAATGAGCGAAGCCAAAGATGAGAGCCAGGCATGGTGGTGCCAGTCTTTAATCCTGGCACTTGGGAGGCAGAGGCAGGTGGCTCTCTTTGAGATTGAGGTCAGTCTGTTCTTCATAAAAAGTTTCAGACCAGCTATGGGTACAGTGAGAGCTCTTCTCAGTATCTCAAAAAGACCAAAAGAAAAAATAAGTAGATATCACCGTTGGAAGAAGGCGCTTATCTCTGGACAAAAAAATAAAAATATTTACTTACATATAATGACATAGACATGGCTTAATATGAATTTACTGTCAACAAATAACACTAAAGGACACAGTAATTGTGTGTACAAATGCTATGACTGACTTTGCATTAAATATGTATTTCAATACTAAAATGACTAAATTGGTTCTATTATGGATATGTAATTATGAGTGGGTCATTTTGGGTTTTCTAATAGTAGTTAAAATACTTTCATATAATAGAAATATTTTGCAAAAATAAGTAGTTGAATTGCTTTATTGTGTTTTACCAAATAGCTCATATCTTTGTTCCTTTATTTCTAAATAAATCTAACATTCATCATCCTATTTTTTCATCGATGCAAAATGATTTTCTGAAATATTTTCTTTTGTACTTTCCTTTTACAACATGCCCTTCTTGACACAGAAGTCGACCTTATGAGGAAAGGGTACTGTGGCCTCAGAGGGCTCTCTTGACCAGTCTGAATGCTCATTATCAGTCCAATTATCCCCTGATAATTGGCTGCTTTGGGAAGAAAAAGTTAGGATGACTTCACTCAACACTGACATATTCTCAGCATCCGACTCACTACATTTCGAACTCCTTAACCTTTCCCTAAATAAGGGTATAATCTGAGTCTAGGTGCTAGTACATTTTATTTGTTCAACAGTTAATTTCTGACACTGAAGGGCTTCTCATCTGAAATTCAGGGAGTCCTCCTTGCAATAAACTTTTCAGCTTTCTCATTTTGTCTTATACAGCATTGTCAACAAATAAACAAGAAATCTCCCTTGCTGGGCTCTGTGAAAGTTACTCATAGGATAACACCCTTCCTATTGAATGACTTGGCTTGTTATTCCTCGCCTGAATTTCAACACTTCTAGCTGGCTGGCTGATGTCCAAATGAGTCCAGGGAATGGCCAAGGAGAGAAATAGTGATGGAACTTTTCAGAGGATAGGGTACTTGCTTTTGTGTGTTTCTTGAAATAATTAGGTGGAATTAGGTCTATGTTCATCCTATGAGGCTTTAGAGTTTCCAGTTTGAGATTCAAATGTCCTCATTTTTATACTTCTAGTGTGCTAGAAAATTTGTGAGTGGGATAAGGATGTTTGTATTCTTTAAAACCCCCTTTTCAAAAAGCTGTATAAATTTCTACATTTAATAAATAGTTCACACACTGGCCAGAAACCAAGTGGACAAACTGTACTCGCTAACCCTTTAATACTTGGCTCTTTGTATAGTGACCCAGCCCATTATTAGATAATGAAAGAGTGTATGAGAAAGTGGGAGATTATTTATGATGGAAACAAAATGAAACTAATGGGACAAGATTTGTAAGCTGTGATGCATGAAAGGTGCTGTGCAGGCAGCTCTGGCACCATGACAAACGGAGATAAAGGCTCAGTGGGAAGCAACAGTGTGAACATGACTATGAAGAAGAAAGAATGGATTTCCTGAATGAATCCTTGCCATCTGGTGTTTGTTTAATACACAATGAAGGTCAAATGGCTACTGATCCTTTTCTCTATAGTCCAGTGACTACAAGAATGAGGGAAATCAATGAGTTTATCGATATGTCTGGAAATGACTCGCCATATGATCTCACTGAGTCAATAAAATACAAGGAACTCTCCATCATACTTCAATCATGTTTCAGCTCTGTGACTACAATACTCTGAGGTTTTTAGGTTTTGTTGTTTTTGTTTTACTAGTTTGCTGAGCCAAATATGATAGGTATCTTTTTTCAAAGTTAATGATGTAAATCATTTAACTTTATATGAGTGTAAGTTTCCAAAGAAAGATCAGGATAAAAGGCTAAAAAATGTAATATTTCTCTCATCCTCAAATTCAATGTTAATCATTTGTTTTTGTTGAAATGTGGTAGATTAAAAGAAAAATTTCCACTGTGCCTTTTCTATGTACAAGATTGATTACACACCTAGTTTATGTAATTATTCCTAAGGGACATATTAACTTTTGGTGAAATGTGTTTGCTAAGCATTATATGTAAATAGCATATGCTTGGAAAGCCACATGTGATTAGAACATATCGTTTTACATGCGTTCTCTTTTCTGAAGGCTGGTCCAATAATGCTCTTCCATAGTCTGCTCTCAGAACTCTTACCCTGGACTGCTGAAGTTGCAGGGCTTTCTGTTGAGTTATTTTTCAAGGACTAAAATAAAGATACTTTTCTCACATTAATATTTCTCAGCTGCCATGAAAACAGGGGTAGGAGAAGCCAAAAATAGAGGAGCCAGCTGTGGGAGGCTGATTTTTTTTTCCAGGACAACTCAGAAAAGTCTTTCAAATTCATTTCATAAGGAGTGTATTAATGCAAATACTGTTTCACGTGCCTTCATGCTGTAGTTTCAAGGCCTTGGCACAGTGTGTGTGTCATCTCCACTGTGACAACAAGAATGTTATCTGTTGTTAAAGTAATAGGATTATAAAGCCCATCTTGGAGTAGATACACTTAATATTTTGTGTTTCTTTTCATTTTGAGAAGACTCTTATCCGACCTCAGTAAAATAGAAGTGGGCTGACTATCAAAATGATCTCTTTGTCCTCTAATATGCTCACTGTGCTCTAATCTAGGTCCCAAACATTTTGTTGATGTTTTGACCCCCCCCCGCCTTGAATCAAGGTGTAACATGTTCCCTTGATTATACCCCCTCTGAAAAGTTACCCATCATTGTAGTCTGTGCAGTAGATTAAAATATTGGCCTCTTTATGTTTTCTGTCCATTTTAACGTAATTCAGATAATATTGTAACATAAATTTATGACTGCAATTTTTGGCTAGTGTAGACACTATCATTTTGTGCATATCAAGGGTTCTTTGGCCCTCTCTTTTAACCAGATATCTTGGCTGTGATGTTGTGCATAGCATGGTACTTGTATATTTTTATTTTCCAGCTGAGAAACCTCAGATAGAAGGAACCTACATTTAATATTTCTTGTGCAACATAAAAATATTTTACAATATAAAAATATGCTCCTAATGACTATGCTACTGACAACAGTCATTTGCTTGACAATTCAAAATTACCAATCTACTGGGGATTTTAAAACAAAGCATTGACACAACAGAAATCTAAAAAAATTTTTATAAGAATCAGTAAAAATTTGAATTATAGAACATAAAAGGGCCTTAAAATTTCAAGATACTAATATTCTGTTTGACTGACAGATTAGCTGCTTAATGGCTTTGCATGCTTAGCCCTGAAGTATAATCACAGTGAAGGCACATGGCTTATTTCTTGACATAAAGTAATGTTAGCTAACTGGTTTTCATTTAGAGAACCAGTCCTCTGAATTTTTTATAGCAATTTCATTCATGTTGCTTGACAGTCCAAGAGTCTATGGATGTTCTGCTTCTACATTGAGTTAACTTAGAAGATAACTGGATTCAACTGGGACTTGTAAATCCTGAGGGTAGAAATGACTTCCAGATTAATTGTGTTGGATTTTTCAAGGTGAAAGGTGCAATAGAAATGTCACAATGTGATTACTGTTATTATATTTTTCTGTTATCAACCAATAGCTTTACTTCTTGGAAATCATTTGTACTAAAGTTGGCACAGAATAAGATGCGGGTTTGTATTCAGACTTCAAATAAAGAAAAGGTAAATTTGGAATTTATTCAGACAAAATAGATGTCATCGTATGTGCTTTCTTTTTAATCCATGAATTTTAACTGTATGGCTATTTTGCCTACTGTTCTTTTTTGAGGCAAGAAAATATGCGGGTACACATTGTTTTAACATACGGATGTTGGGATTATGCAAATATATAGTCATTTTAACGGTGGGAAATCTTTATTTTGTCTCTGCTATCTTTGCTTCTCATTTTTATAGGACATGATCATTAGATGGAAATGTGATTCTTCAGCTATTTTATGCTGTTTTCCTTTTGTAAAAACTGACATTAAAAACATTTACTCCCCACTTAATAACAAGACATTGTTAAATATTTTTTTTTTCTGAATCACTGGATTACAGAACTTCTTCCTGACATACAAATGGTATAAACTCTTAGTTAAAGTCACTTACGATGTCCCCTTTTCAGAGTTGGTGTCCCACCTACTTCCACTACTTTATAGCTTCTATAAACCAAGAATACCTCTTACCATTAAATACATTGAAAATGTCCCACAAAAACAACTACAAGAGAAATAGCCTTGATCTCTGCCCATGACTGATTTTGTTAGTCCCAGTATGTGAATATGTAAACCCAGCCTAAAGGGATAGGTGTCTGGAGCTTATGGAGTGACACTTTATACTAACAAATCACAAAGGTTACCAATTCCAGGTTAGAAGATCACTGGTTTGCATTATTTCTATCCTCTGCCACTCATGACGGTATTTTTTAAAATTTATTTATTATTTTTATTTTTATTTTTTGTTCTTTTTGAGACATGGTCTCCCTGTGGCTCTGGCTGTCCTGGAACTCTATATGTAGACCAGGCTAGCCTTGAACTCACAAAGATCCATCTGCCTCTGCCTCCCAAGTGCTGGGATTAAAGGTGTGTGCCACCACGCCTAGCAAACAGTATTTTATTCAAACAGGTAAGACATATAAAAATGGACTCTGTTGAATACTTTGTTATCATTTTCATTATTGTACATGGATTAAGCCTCAAAGATCAAAGAAACATGTTTTTTTTTCTGGGGTAATGTATCTGTATAATTACATTTTTAAGCAGTTGTGGATGACTCTATGGTTGGAAAAGATAGACTACATAACTGGGTATCAAATCACTATGGCAAATCTACACTTGCAAGTATTGATAAAGCTAAGTATCAACTTAAGATTTTACCCTAAATAAATCTGAATTTTCTATTTAGTCCATTTAATTCTATGAACACAAGTATTAATCATTTTTTTATACTTTACTTTCTCATATACTATTTTTTGTTGAATTTTTGCAAATTTCATAAAATGTGGTTTGATAATATTTAGATGCCCTCCCCTATCCGCACCTCCCCCCACTGGACCCTGTCCAATTTAATGTACTCTCATTCATTATAGATGATGGTCTATTTAATGTACTATCATATATCTATATCCATATCAATATCTATCATCTATCATCCATCTATCTATCACCTATCTATCTATCTATCTATCTATCTATCTATCTATCTATCTATCTATGATGACCTACAGAGTCTTGTTTGATTCTCCAAATGCTCTTCAGTGTGGAGTCTTCCACTGGGTCAACCAAGAGTCCCATCATTTTAAGACAATGTCTCTCCCGCTCCCAGCAGCTGTCAATTGTCAAAATTCCTTGTTAGTATTGAGAATATTTAGCTACTTCTTCATGTCTATGCTGGAATTTTGTCTGGTTGGAGCTTGCATAAGACTTTGTGCATACTGTTACCCTTTCTATGAGTTTATATGAATAACTTAGCAGCTGTCTGGAAGACGGTTTTCTTGTGCTCATCCACCCCCTCTGGCTCTTACAGTCTTTCTGCCTCCTCTTCCTCAATGATCCCGGAGCCTTGGGAGGCAGAAGTTTGGAATAGGTGTCCTATTTAAGGATGATCACTCTATTGCTCTTCTTCTCTGCACACTGGCTAAATGTGGGTTTCTGTGTTAATCACCATTTGTTGCATAAGAAAACACTGGTGAGAGTTGAGATTCATTCAACCACAGGGCATGTCTTTAATCCTAGCACTTGGGAGGCAGAGGCAGGTGGATCTCTGTGAGTTCAAGGCCATCCTGGTGTACATAGTCAGTTCCAGGACAGCTGGAGCTGCAGGGCAACCCTGTCTCAAAACAGAGCTAAATAAATAAATAAATAAATAAATAAATAAATAAATAAATAAATAAATAAGATGCACTCATCCTCTGTGTAGATTTAAGATTTGTCACTTAATTTAAGTGACACATTATTTAAGATATGTCACTTAAAGTTTAGAGTCTCAGGGACACATATTCTCTGTGTTTAACAAGTTCTGGAACTCTGCAATAGTCTCCATATGTGTCAAAAAAGCTTCTTTGATGAAGGGCGAACAGTATATTTGTCTGCAAATATAAGTATGCAATTTAGAATAAAGTAAGAAATTATATTTTTTAGGCATGTGGCAAAATAGATTTTTCTCTAGCATCTATGACCTCTCCAGCCATGTTTACAGTACCACACATGAGTTCCTTCCCATTTAGTGAGCTTTAAGTCCAATTAGACACATGTTGATTACCCCCAATATAAAAGTGACACTGCTGCACAAATACTGATAGTTTTCTGGATCAGTCATCTTCGTTTTTTAGGCTTTATAGCTAGGTAGGACTACTGGTTGATTTTTCTCCCTTGGCAGCTTGACTCAGCAGGAGGACTAGCCTTTAGTTATACACATGACTCATATATAAATTATATATGTATTTTTAGTAGTACCTTGAACTAACATACTTACCTTTGGTTTTTCATACCATCTAACCATTCTTTTACATTTTTATGGCCTCAAAAAAGATAAGCAGGTTTTGAGAAGGTGGCTTAGTTGTTAAAGTGCTTACTAGGACAGAATGAGGACTTTAATTAAATCCTCAAGTCTTAAATGAAAAAGCCCAACGTGGCAGGTCATACTTGTACTTCCACTGCTGAAGAGACAGAGATGAAAAGGGATTGCTCATGAGTAGTCCAGCCAAATTGATAATCTCCAAGCTTTGTAAGATACACTATCTTAAAATATAAGGTGGAACTTAATTTTGGGAGACACTAACATCAATCTCTTGTATACACACACATGCATACAGGTATATGTAGACATATGAAAGCCCACAAATTATTAGGAAATTCAGAGATGTTGAAGAATATTTGAATAGTTTGGGCCATTAATGGAATCCTATTGAAATTACACAATTAAGGCAAAATCAAATCTTTACTTATACAAATGAAAATGCGCATTTAAAATATTTAACTTTAAAATTGTTATAAAAACACTCTTTTAATAAGAACCATATATTTTATTCAGATATTATGACTTTGGAGTTACATGTATTGTTTCACAATATAATATTTCCTTAAATAAGAAACTGAGAAGTTTATGGCCCTCAATTGTAAATCACTTGGCTCAGATTTTGGACAGAATATTTTAAATACTTTGTCAAATTGTATGATACATCTAATTTTATGTTAAGATTGAAAGGAAGGCTATTTCCCTGAACTATGTACACATACATATAAAATATTTCCTATGTGTATATAAGTATCTAAAAGACAGCGCCCTCTGTTAGCCTGGCGTTTGCTCAATTAGGGTCTGACTAACAGGCAAGCAGCGAAACCAGCACGTGGAAACAGCACAAAGGGCTTGAGTAGGAAGATGGCCAAAGAGGACCAGACAATTAACCCCAAGGAGTTGGGTTCAGTGCCTTTATTGGAGGATTAGAGAGATAAAATAAGGTCATTTCTCTTGTATAGAGGAAGACAGAAAGGTCAAGAACCGAGAATCATGGACAGGGAAAAGATGAGGAAAACATATGGTGTGATTCTTCGTTTCCTGCTCTGTGAGAAAGGTCAAAACGATTCCACTCTCTGAACTCTGAAGCCAATCTTCCTGTGCAGGGTCAGTTCCCTAAGCTTCATTCACTGATTTCCTTCACCTACTACTGAGTATTTAAGAAGTTTGTTCTAAAACTCCAGAGTCCTTGGCTCCATGCTGAGCGGGTCCCAGCCAATCTAAAGCCTTGGAGAATAACCCCGAGTGATCTGCTAGATCAAATGTGTACTGAGCCATGTGTTTGATTTGCAACATACTTTATCCTCCCAGCATAGATGTCAAGTGGCAATCATTGTGCCAAAAAATGATGCACACAGTTTCAGTCTGTTTGCGTCATAACCACCTCTATTCAATATTTTCTAGGTATTTCAATTTAGAGAGGGGTATGACCTTTTCTGGTTCACTTTAACTACATTACCTATAATGTCACAAATATTACTTTTTTGGTCACAAAGCAGTGTATTCTATTTGACTTAAAGACAAATCCTCATTTTATCCTGCTCATTATTGCATTCAGGCATTAAAGCTTTATTTAAGACTAAATAAATTTAGACATGAAAAACCCATTGATTCTCTGAGTTCTCATTATTCATAGTCTTACAATAAAGGTGCTCTGTCTCATATACATAATTTTAGATATATCTATAGATATATATGCATGCATATAGATAGAAAATACTTTTTTTTGGTGTTTTAGAGACAGGGTCTCCGTATAGCCCCAGCTGTCCTGGAACTCACTCTGTAGACCAGGCTGGCCTTGAACTCACAAAGATTCACCTGCCTCTGCCTTCCAAGTGCTAGGATTAAAGGCGTGCGAAAATACTTTTTATATTTCATAACTACAATGTTTCTAACTTGAATTAAAAGAAATTAGTAGATTCTAAATAACAGAAATAAAAGCAGATATTCTTCCCATTTGCAGTGATGGAGAGACACTTGCATGGGACTGGAGTGTCTGGTTTCTATACATAACAATAAATTCTAGCATCTACATTTGGTCCCTGTGTTTTACATATTCTAATATTATTAAGCAAGAGTCTATTGGTAAAAATATTTTTTCAAATATCACAGACTTGAAGACAATAATATTTCTTATCAAGTCAAAGTGGAAATTAAGCTTAGAAATTCTGCATATATTACATATCTGGCATGGATGGTGACCATTTCCCGTATTCCCAACATTGAGCAGGAAGGATAGATAATTCAAGGCCAACCTAGGCTGCTTAGCAGGACCCCATCGCAACACAACACAAAACAAATCAAAAAGAAGGAGGAGGAGGAGGAGGAGGAGGAGGAGGAGGAGGAGAAGGAGGAGGAAGGGAAGAAGAGACTGTATATTTTATGGAATTCTAGTGGTGTAGACAGGTACTAATTTCATTTCTTTCTTGTCTTGTTTGAGATCTATGTAAATTAATATACTTCATTTTTTCATCCAGGGAAATTTTGTGACTTCGATTTTAGAAATGAGCTCAACTACAGTTCTCCCTTGATTAAGTGACTAAGACAGTGATTTTACCGTGGTATGTGGTGGAAGAGGAGGAAATATGGATGAGGCATGGAAAGTTTTAATGAAAGCACAGACCTGACTCTACTCAGTGACTCATTTGTGACTTTTCTCTCTCTGCTTCTTGAAGTGTTTCATTCCCCACCGCCCATCCCTCACAGCAAGAGAATAAGGGCTGGAAAACTCTGAATATATTATTTCCTTACTTTGGAAAAGACAGACAGTGAAGGACTACTCTCATAAAGGAGGCTTTTCTTCACCGAGGCCCGGTAGAATTCCCTCCTTTACATCATGAAGCTACTGCAATTATACAGTCTCAGCTCAGGTTTTTCCATCTTGTCTCAGGGATTTATTGTGGTAAAAATTAAAGCACTGATTTTCTGATTCTTCCAGTGTTCTTGAGGTAATTAGCGAGATGTTTCTGTGAGCAAACTGCCCCCATCTTGCCTCCTTTCCTTCCTGGCAACTCAGGTTATATTGGACTTATGCTAAACTGTTATGGGCCTGTTTTCTGATAGTGGTGGATAGTTAATAAAAATATCATCCAAATTAATGAGCATCTTCTGCTATTTTAACATTGTCTTAACATATTTTGAAAAATATAGTTGTCACATCCAATGTAAGTGGCCCAATTCTTGTTTTCCAATAGCATCTGAACCATTAAAATTATACATATACATAAAATGAATTTTCCTACTCTGAAAAATATGAGCTTTAGTAAGTACGATAGGGATTTCTCTTGATTTTATGTCACATGGGATGATTATAATATGAAAATATTGCATTGAAGAGTGTCAGGAGGGAAATATACTTGGCAAACACTAAGGTTCTTTTATGGATTGTGAAGCTGTGTTTTGCATTGCAGATGATATAAATAGAAAGATAATAAAATTACCTGTTTAGTTGTCAGGTCATACTAACAAATTACAAAACATCTTAACCTGGAAAAGTCAAATACATGTATTTGGAACATAATATTGTTATTCTAGCATGTAACAAATATACTAGATACCTTGAATACCTCTTCAGTTCTAATAATGATGCATCAATTTGGAATATATAGCCAACAGTTAGGGAGAGTGACTGACATTTTTGAGGTCAGATATATTTTTAAGAAATATAAATTAAAGGAAGATACATACAAATGAGCTTCATTTATATTTGCTATGCAATGGTGTTTCTTATTTATAATCCTTGCAATAGCATAAAACCTCACCAAAAATGAAGTTTGAGTGGCATTGAAAATAGCTTTTGATACTAGATACAGAAATAAACAAATCAACTGAACTCAAGTGTATGCTAATTGGCCAACACACCTCTCATTTAAACAACAGTGAGTGATTCCACACTATCTGAAAGCAAACGGGTGACTCTGTAGGTGTAAATGCATCTCTAAATTAATTTTCCAATAATAGACAACCTCTAACAAACAAAAACTTGGAAAAATAAACAAGCATAAGGGCAGAAGGATATTTTGTGTGTGATTTTAACAAGTGTTCTAGTTTTCGTGTTTAGATGCTGTGGAATTCTAAACCACACAAAGCATAACAAAAGTAAACTCTGACTAAGGTTTCCTACGCACAGCCAGCTTTTGTGTCACTACAAATAATTAATTCTCCTTAACTAAAAGCCACATTATTATAAGGACTAATATCTATTCCATTTATCTTATTATAAAGAAGTTTTAGTTTTTTCCCAGGATAATTATGAATTCTAAAAATATGAGAGCCATTTCTTAATATATTAACTAACTTTCTATATATTTGTTTAGCTGTTTTCCTAAAGGTTTGCTAGACCAAGACAAAATTTCCATCAATAAATTATAAATAAAATACAGGGACACATAAAAATAAGTGATGTTATGGTCTAGTCAACTTAATCTCTTAATAAATAGTATTATGGTCTATCTGTAGATTCATAGAGATTAGAGAGTTCCTAGAATATTTTAATAAAATCTTTTTTTAAATTATACATGAGAAAACTGTAATTAAGCCAGTTGGTTACTGTCATATAATTAGCTAAATCTTGATCTAAAAGAAATAATATTTTACCTTTATGTGACATACAGAGGATTAAAATACAAATAGAAACAAATTTCTAATGTTTAAATCAAATGTTGTTTCCAAATAAGATATTACTAGAACATTGAGTGTATTGATAGTCTCAATTTTGTTCTATTTGTCCAAGTTTTACCCAAAAGAGTATCTTTGATGTCTATGAGAACAAAAATGTCAGCTTCATTATTTACTACATCAAATATTGAAATTTTACTTCAAAAATATACATGGTAATGTTTTCTAAAATAAAGAAAATAGCAGCCACAGATAATAGAGGTTAGACGTGGAGTCTTCCTCTGTGTTGAATGCTCGTAGGGCTCTTACACATTCTTATGTTTTAATCCAGACAGCAGAATCCAGACAGAATATAGAAATAGCACTGTGAATGTGGATTCTTGAAAATGAGTTTGAATGAAGAAATAAATTGGAAAATGTTTTACTAGAATTAGCAATATTTAAGAATTTCATTATTTTACCCCTTATTCATAATTCTGACTTCCTCTTTATTAGAAGTTTTTGTGGTAATGAGTTTGCTATTATTAATGTAGTATAAACCATGCTTTAGGAAGAACAGCAGTGCTTTTGCAGACATTACAAGTACTGATGTTAAATTTATTAATATCTATCCAGTCACAGGCAAGCTCA
Source organism: Rhizomys pruinosus (assembly GCA_009823505.1). Classification (NCBI taxonomy): domain Eukaryota; kingdom Metazoa; phylum Chordata; class Mammalia; order Rodentia; family Spalacidae; genus Rhizomys; species Rhizomys pruinosus. Next base: position 185,978 of record VZQC01003771.1, on the reverse strand, counting down.
CTGAAGTGCCAAGATTATGAACAGCATGGTAGGAAATGTGGACCTTACTTATATATCATCCTTCTTTGCCTGTGGACATACACCTGCCACCCTCCCCCACATGAACACACACACACATACACACATGCAGGCACTCACGCGCGTGCGTGCGCACACACACGTTTGCCATTGGTAATTAATGGCTACTGGTGCTTGTGTCACACAGAAATTTGAAAGCATCAAACAGTTTTTAAATGACTCTTGCATTATGACAAGTGGACTGAAGAATATATTTACTTTAAATTCGCTTCACTATCAGGGGCAAACTGGTTGGCAGATGACACAGCAGATGTTAATTCCAGCCCTCTCTTCTTCCTTCCAACCTAGAAATTTCAAAGCAATTGGAGGTCTGAGGGTGCTGAAATAGTTCAATCAATAGTTAGACTCTATTTCTAGCAGTCATACATGCACTATTTCTCATAGTAGACATAACTCTTTTGTAAGAGCTTAAGGAAACAGATTTCTCAAATATTTCTTTGAAAGCATTTTTTGGGGGAAATTGATGAGTGTCTCAGATTTTTAATACTGTTCCATGCATTGGTTAACGATAAAATATTAGCACGTTAAGTGGTATTTTCAGGTTAAGTCTGAAAAAAAAAAGTGTTAAAGGAAGGTAATTAGTGACCAGTGGCTAAGAAGCCCTCTGTCTTGAGAGGTTATGCTTCAGCCTCTTGAAGATTCCCCATGTAAACAAGTCAGGCTGCTGTCACTCACTGTCCCCCTTTGTTTACTCTGAGAAAGGTTCAAACTATTTAACGAGGGGATTACCCATACTTCAGCTCTGTTGAAAAAAGATTAATTGATATTTTCCTGTTGGAGATTTTGCTACTTGGATTTGGCTTCCACTTTCCTATTGTTATTGGTGCTGTGATCAACAGAGCAAAGTTGCTTAAAGGTTATCCAAATTTCATAGCTTAACAGTACTCAAGCTAATTATATTTTTTTCCTTAGTAATACACAATTAGTTACAAGGAGTATTAACTTTTTTGAAGAGGCTTTTTTAAAAATTTCAGTTGTCAGATTAAAAAAATGACTAAAATCTGGATATTTTGGACAATATTGTTAGCTGTATTATAGATGAAGTAGAGTGTCTACTCAAAATGGATTATTAGTACATAGAGCCAAATTTCTCTTAAACCTAAAAATACTGTATTTTTCCACTTTAGTATATATAGAAGATTGTGAAACATAATTTCAACATCATACCATCTTCATGGTAACACAATATAAAAAAACAAGACTCCTACCATTTTGAGATATAATTCTGTGATAGAAATCTTTATAAAATTTTCCCCCCAAAATGTGTGTATTATGGACATATGGCTGCATATTTGGATAACACCATTTGCATTTTTCAAACTTGCATTTTTTTAAGCACTAGCTTGGCTTTTGCTGTCAGAATGGCAAACTGCTAGTATATTCATCTGAAATTCTTAGTATAACTCTTTGTCACTTTAAGATTTTATATGATGCTAAAATGTGCACCTTTTCCTTTAAAAGTAACCTAACATGTTAGAGGCAGTAAAATAAGAAACCCTCTTCAAACCACGAAATTTGATAAAGAAGTCATATTGTAGTGTGGAAAATAAAGAAGATAGTGTCAAAATCCAATCTTAGCAAAAAGAGCTTTTAAAAAATTGCTGGTGGTTGGGGAAGCATGTTAAAATGATTTCATTTCAGATGAATTCCCTGGAAGGATTTGCGACTTTTATAGTTTTCTGGGATTCTTTTGTAAAAGGCAATTTTTAGTTCCTGAACATTTAAACATACCATCCTAGAATACAGAACACTAAAGAAAAAGACAACGAGAAAATCAAATGAAAAGCAAGGCTGGCATTAATAACTTAGAGACACTGGACTTTGAAGTGAAATGAATCTTGATTTGCTGCCTGATTTCTAACATCTGTCCTTATGTTTTTATGATATATTTTTATATTAAAAATGTGACATATTTTGCACATGGCTTTTCCACATGAATGTAAAACATGCTTATTCTCATACCTTCATCCTCACAAAAAGCAATCTTATTTACAGGCATCAGTACCCACTTAGGGTTGAATAATTTACCTGTCTTGTATAATTTACACATATCTAAAATTATGTTATCTAAGGAACATGTTTTGACTTGATGAAATATCATATGAACTACACCTTCAAATTGATATTATCAGTAATTTTTAAAATTTTAGATAACCATCATAAAGGTCCATGTTCCATCTTCTATATATGTTAAATTATGCACTATTTTAAATTTTGCAATATTGTGCATATATTTGGACATATTGCAGACATATTTGGACATATTGTGGACATATTTGAATATTTCAGCTTTTCTCTTAATTGACATACTATATGGCTACTTATATTCCCAAGCCATTTCAATCTGCTTATTTCAAATTATGTTTTTGCAATGTGTTTATCTAATTATTACTTATTTATTAGTTTTGGCAGAAGTATTTAATTAATTAGCAATTTATGCAAAGATAAAAGTAAATACCATCACTTAAGTTATGCCATTGAATAAGTGCAAATTTCATTGGTCTGAATGTGAATGAAATGCAATTTAACTTATTGATTTAGTTGATTATAATAAAACAACACAACAAAAATACTTTATCACAAGGCAATGCAATATGACCATTGTGTCAGCTATTTTATCCCTCAAAAATTATCTACTACTAGCCTAACATTGAATGCACTGGTTGTTTTCAATAGTCATGCTATCATAAGTGTGACATTAGGTGATTAGGGTAGAAACGTAATTAGAGGATGTGCTTTGGAAGATAATATTTCTTTATTCTTCATGAAACATACAGCAAGAGGAGCCATGGAGAAGCAATAGTGGCTAAACTGATGTTATAGAATCTGTTCGAAATGATAACGTACTGATACTTAGATGATGGCCTACCTTTTAAATAAGAGTTGCCATATTTGAGATGATTCTCAGAGCTAATTATAATTTTTAAATATTTCAGAAATCTCTTTAAGAACTATTTGTTAAACCATTCAATATGTATTTTCATTATTCATTATGTGTTAGGCAAAATGCTAGGTGCTAGGTAAATGACTGTTAGAAGAGATTCTAACTCACAGCCTAAAAGCAAAGTACCTATTCTGAGTTTCACAAATATTATCTAGTTACAAACAATTTGGAAAAAATATCAAGATCAAAGCAAAATTGTATAAAGAATATAAATTTCCAGTTGTTTAGCCCACAGGACATCTTTCTTCCAGTTTAAATTTACTGAAATTTCATAAAACCACAGCAGTTATTGGCAGATAATAAGCATGATCATATTCTATTAATATATTTAAAAAAATGTACTTAATCCAGCTATTAAAAGGCATAACCTAAACAGAAGGAACATAAGATTTAAACAAAGCAGAAGACAGCTGTCCAGAAATTATCAATTGCTAAAGCACACAGATTGTGATTAAATTTTAATGTGGCTTTTAAGCAAGGATTCTTGCTTATCAGAGAGGAAAAGTCACAGAGAAAATATTGTTATTGATTTCATCATTTAAAATGTAACTGATGCTTTAAGTAATTTTTCTTGCATTCAGCATCACGTTTTAAAGACTGCTTATACTGGGCAAATCATTTGGGATTGTGTTCATTTAAAATTCTTAGCCAAATCATGAATTGTTCTTCAGTGCACTCTAAGTCACATCTGTTGAAAACAACACACAGCACTCAATCAATCCATTGAGAAGAAACAAAACACAACTGTAGGAGAGTTGAGTAGTCAAATCATGTAAATTAAATGATATTGAAAATGATATTTCATTGATTTTTTAAGAACTGTGGTCTTTGCAATTAATATACATTGATTACCTTTTATGTAACCTAAAATAACAGTAAGGCAAATGGGTCCACTCAAGTTATCACATGAGTTTCAGAGACAGGGAACAGGTTACACACAGGCTTTGTAACTGAAAGAATGTCTCTCCCGCTTTGGTTCTATGGATAAGGTCACAACCCCCAGCCAAAAAAAGCAGTAAAATAATTTTTCAATAAAGCTACTTATTTAAAATGAGAAACCATGATAATTACTATGCATCTCTGAATGATAACTATTGAACAGTGTGTTAGTCTATGCTAGTCAAAAAATAGCTTGAGTTTATTGCCTCCCTGGATATGAGTCTTTGTCTGCTATCTAAAATTGAGTTTAAACTTAAGAAACATACATGCATTTAGTTATATGATAATTTGTTTTTATTTGCTAATTCATTTGATAAATATTGAATATGAAAAAGTGCTATAGTTAAGATGGGTAGCAGAATATGTATACAAATTTACATGTTCTCATAAGTCTGTGTATGGGCTTGCAAATGAGGCATAAATATTGACTTAGACATTTTCTTTAATGCATATTAATGAGCAGGTCATTAATCAATGCAAAGTTAACCAACAAAATCTATGTAATGCAATAGCTGATTATGATAGTCAATATTTTTGTTTTTGAAAGTATAGCTTTTAAAGAAAATAGGTTTTACTGTGACCAAAACATGGCCTTGATTTGAATTTATTTCTCCAAATTAGAGAGTATTTCTCCGAATTAGAGAGTATTTCTCCAAAAACATTCAAATTTTTATTATCCTATTTGCTTTCATTCCTCTTGGCCAATTATTCTCAACCAAAAGGCTTGGGAGATTTCTTAGTAGGTAAAGTACCTACTACATTAGCATAAAAATCTAGTTCTTCAAGGAAGAGGGGGTGGAAAGTTTGTCAGAGCCAGGGAAGAGGTGCATGAGCATATGGAAATAGAGTCCTACAGGCTCCTAGGACTCTGCTCATATGAACTTACAGCGATGGTGTCAGCATGTCACCATGCAAACTCAAGCAGACAAAAACCCAGCATTGAACTGTGGAAAAGGGCAGCAGGGCCCAATCTTTTCAGACATTTATTGGTAGCTGAATACTGCTGGCTGAGAAAGAGCTGATCTTCTTGAATGAAAAGAATATAGACAGGCTGAATAGACCCCAGTGGATGAATTTCCACTGAGGGACATCTAGGGACACTAACTTCACAGGATAGGCCTTAACAATGGCAATTCGAATGTAAGAATTCCAGTGGGGGGGCTATGGGAGAGTCCTAATGGGGAAGGGGTTATAAAAATGATTAAGATTGAATAAGATATTCTCTATGAAAGTCACAAAAATTGAGTAAAATATTCTGAAAAAAAAAAATGAACCTGAATTCTGATCCCAAGTAACCAAATAAGGTAACAGGTTTTGTGTTTCTCAAGATCAAGTGTTGGAGTGTGGGGGATCCATGGAGCTCATGGCTAGTCAGGCTATCTGAATTCCAGGTTCAGTTAGACACAGTGTCTCAAAAATATAAGATGTAGTGTGATAGAAGAAGACACTAACATCAATTTATGGCCTCCTCATGCAATGCACATACATGCATTCACAAAAGCATTCATACAACACATAGCCTACACAGAGTCAATTGATCAATTTACTGTTGATCTAATGAGCAATGTTGATTTGGAAGAGTCTAGCAGGTAGAGTATTTCTATGACTCCCAAACATTTGAAAGTATAAATAGGTAAAGATACAGATACTAGCATGTATATAGAATTATGTTTTCACACAAAGAAGAAAGGGGAATTAGATAATTTATTGATGGTTAATTTACAAAACACAAAATTTGAGACAATGTATCTTCTGCTAAAAAATATACTTTAGTGGATTATAAATCCTATTTTCCCTAATCTTCAAACTTAATATTTCATTACAAAGAGGGTGCTTCCTGACCACAGAAGTGTGCTATTGGTGGAAGCAAGAAGGAAATGTTGCTTTTTTTTTTTCCCAACTACACAACCCATCTATCTAGGATGAATCATATGATGTGGTCCTTTTGAGTGCAAAGATAGAAATTTGAAAGGCAAAAATGAGTTAAACCCAATGAAAGTAAACCGTGGGAATCACCATTAATATTTTTCCCTTACTGAGACTGGTATTTTTCTCTTGAGTTGGTTCTTGCTATATTGTCTATAAAGTTGAAGCCTAGAATTTTTTTAATTTTATTTATTAAATTTTATTTATTTTTGTATGTATATGAATGTACTGTCTGCTGCATGTAGGTTTGTGCACCCGTGTCATGCAGAGCCGCGGAGGTCAGAAGAGGGTTTCAGATTCCCCTGGAACTGGAGTTAAAGACGGTTCTTAGCCGCCACGTGGGTGCTCGGGATCGAACCCGGGTCCTCTGCAAAAGCAGTCAGTGCTCTTAACCGCTAGGCCATCCCTCCAGCCCCAGAAGCCTATAACTTTTATGAGAAGACATCTGCAATAATAATAATATTGAATACATTTGAAAATTTATTTTACTTTATGTGATATCCTGATACAAATCAATTTTATCTTCAAATTATGTTATTGTCACAATTCCAGAAAAGATAGGGCAGAGGTAACCCCTTACCTAGCTGAAGAGCTATTGACAGCTGATGCTTGCTGGGGACTCAAGAATGCGTCCATTTGGCCCCTGATAGGCTGCCCGTGCTCTGGGGGATGGTCCTACATGCATTCATATACAGACAGCACTAAACGAACTCAGTGAGTTCGTTTAGTGCTGTCTGTATATGATAAACAAAACAGACATGAAGTGGAGAGGGGATATGGTGGGAGATGACTGAAGTTGAAAGTAGAAAGCTGGTGTGGTTATGAGCAAAAACACTGTATACTTATAAAGACTTCTCAAAGAATAAATAAAATATATTAAAAAATCCTATAGTGACTTCATGCACATTATGGGACATAAGTCATGTAGCTAGAGTTTGTAAGTGACACTTCAATTTCAACATTAGATGGGTGATTGTCAAGGAGTACAATTTAGTAAATAAGCAGATTACATTTTCAAGCACAAGCTTGGGAACTTGATATGTTTGTATCATAATGGTTACTTTTTTGTTTCTATTTGGTATGAATCCCTCTGTATTATCTACCTAAATTGGAAAGTGAGCATAAAGCTGCAGGTAGTGGTACAAAGCAGTGTTGCCGTCTTCTCAGGAAGAGGATGGGCTTGGAATCCATCTGAAAAATATAGGAATTCCAAGAAAACATAAAAGGTCTGGAAGTGTAGCTCAGTGATTGAGTACAGTCTTAGCATGCTTGAGGTCTTGGGTTTAATTCCCAGCACTGGTAAAGAAAAGTGACTCAAAAACAGTGAGTCAAGTAGGTACTGAGTACATGTAACTTATTAATAAAATATATGTCACAACACATGACAAGGCCAATGTTTTATTCAACTCTTTAACACATACATCCCTTTGTGGGTGTTTATCTTTCAGGAATAAGGAAGCTGATTGCTTGAAAAGAAGTTGAACCCTTCAGGCTGGTCCAGAGAAAATCTGCAGTAAATCAAGTATTAGAAAACTAATATGTGGAACTAAACAGATGGCACAATGTTTAAGAGTGTGTACTGTTCTTGCAGAGGACCAGACTTAACTGCCCAGCACCCACATTGAGCAGCTCATAACTGCCTGTGACTGTACCTCCGCTCCAGGGGATCTGAGGCCCCTCTTTTGGCTTCCAAGGTCATGTACACTAATGTGAACATTCTCTCTCTCTCTCTCTCTCTCTCTCTCTCTGAGAGAGAGAGAGAGAACACAGGTGCATGCATGCATGCAACAAATACTAAGCTGACCCTTCAGAATTTAATTTTTCCCAGTAATCACAGTGCAATTACTCATGAGAATTTGAACATGTCTTCCCTTTTTTATTCTGCATTGCTTGTTGGTCTTTGGCACTTACCTTCACTCTCCACATGAAGACCTCCATTTGGAAAGCAGAGTTCCTCTCTATCATCTTTATAAGCATTTTGGATTAACAGAAATTCTCTTCCTCCCTTCTCCCAAGATCCATGTTTTCAGATCTCCAAATGATTTTGTTACTAATATCATTTTTACACACGTTTCAGGAGGGATTTGAGTGGGTAAGTGTTTTAAGTTTCTGGGATATTAATCTTTTTCTTTTTCCTCATTCTAAATATTACCGAAGTAGCAGGTCTAAGTTTAAATAGGATTTGCATACATCTTTGAAGGTTAATACTTTAAAAATATTTTATTCTCAGGGGGACCCTGTCTCAAAAAGACCCCCCCAAAAGAAGGAAATTTATAGCTCATTAAAAAACTAGAAAGAACACAATAAATGACTTAACAGTACAAGTGGAAAGACAAAAACCAGAAACTCAAATCCAGAAGACAAGAAGAAATAACAAAGATCAGAGCAGAAACTAATGAAATAGAAACAAAGAAAACAGTACAAAGTATCTAAGAGCTGTTTTTTGAAAAGATAAACAAGGTAGATGGATCCTTAGCCCAGTTAACTAAAAGAAAGCGCAAATCAAAATCAACAAAATCAGAGCTGAAAGGGGGAAACACCACAACAGACACCGAAAGATGGAGAACATAAGGAAATACTTTAAAAAGCTATACTCAAAAGCCAGGCCTGGTGGCGCACACCTTTAATCCTAGCACTCAGGAGGCAGAGGTAGGTGGATCTCTGTGAGTTCAAGGCCAGCCTGGTCTACAGAGTGAGTTCCAGGCCGGCTGGAGCTATAGGGAGACCCTGTCTCAAAACAAAACAAAACAAAACAAAACAACTGTACTCTATTAAATTTGAAAATCTAAAAGAAATGAATTAATATCTGAATTAGTGGAAACCATCAAAGCTAAACCAAGAAGAGATCAACAACTTACAGACTCATGACAAATAAGGAAATCGAAACAGTAATACAAAAAAAGGAGTAGAACCAATACTACTTAAATTATTTAAAGAGAGAAACATAGGGAGAATTCTCACTCCTTCTGTGAAGCCAGTATCACTCTAATATGCAAACCAAGTAAAGGGACAACCACAAAGGAAAACTACAGATCCATATCCTTAATGAACATAGATGCAAAAATTCTCAACAATATACTTGCAAACCACACACACACACACACACACACACACACACTCACACACACACACACAAAGATCATCCTCCATGATCAAGTTGGCTTTATTCCAGAGATGCAGGGATAGTTCAATATACATATGACAATAAATGTAATAAATCATATAAATGGATTTAAAGACAAAAATCACATGGTCCTCTTAATAGATGCAGAAAGGGCCTTGACAAAATCCAACATGCATTTATGTTAAAAATCCTAGAGGGAAGTAGACTGGAGAGAGTGTAAAAAATATATTTTATTCTTATTATTTTTATTTTATGTGTCTGAGTGTAATGCCTGCATATAGGTGGTAACACCCATGTCATGCAATGCTTGTAGAGTTCTGAGGAGGGCATCAGATCCCCTGGAACTGAAGTTACAGACTGTTCTTAGGTGCCATATGGTTGCTGGGAATTGAATCCAGGTCCTTTGCAAGAGCAGCCAGTATTCTTAACCACTGAGCCATCTCTCCAGCCCTGAAAGTTAATATTTTATATTGTGCTAAATGATAGTGCCTTTTCAAAATGGGTGTGTTATGTTGTAAATAAGGTTAAAATGACAAAGAAGTATTTTAGAAATTTCGAGGTCCTGTTACATATCAGATACTGTTTTATGTGAGAGCTCAGTAGTTTAATGTGTATTTGTCAATTGAAATTAAATTACAACTTTGGAGACAGTAATTTACAACTTAGAACAGTCATGTGATATTATGAATTACATCTTACACACATTAAGAGACCTTAACGCAAGGGAACCAAAGATAGAAAATATTGGTTCACATTTCAAACCACAATAAGTGTGAATCTAGCCTCAATTTAATGAAAATGTATAATGCAACTTTACTTGGGTTAAGTGTCTTGCAATTGCTCTTGGAATGGGCACTTGTTTTACCATTATTGGCTGTTTTAATTGACTTAGCCACTAGCTTTCTCATTTCAAGACCACTATATTGGGTACTCTTCATCTAAGTGATGTATTCTGTTCCTGCCTGGTCCAACAACACAACAGTTTACATATTTTTGAACTTGATCTGAAAACTGATTTAAAAATCCATATGGAAAATCTAATTTCCCTGAAAATATATACACACAAGTCTGTTCAGAGGTGGCTAAGATAAAGTAAATTTCATTTTAGGAGACAGGAAGGAAGCTGAGAGAAGAAAGTGAAGAATCTGAAGTCAATGAGTACTTTCCCTGACCAAGATCGAAGCTCACCTCTCCCCAGAGAAGACTGGGCGAGGGTGTGGAAGGCTGGCACTGGAAAAATAGAATGCTTGTGCTTTTCTTTCTAGCGAGTTGCATTAAATATTCAGCAAAAGGGGATCACTTTACATGACTCTTCTTGTTTCTCATGTATCAACTGACAGGTGCTGTAAACATAGAAAACACTGGTCCTATGCTTACGCTGCTCCCAAGTCCCAAGAAAGACAGGCTGTGATCTCCAAAATGATCATGCTGAAGACTCAGTAAGCACTCTATTCTCAGACTGGACAGGCAGCTTATTTTCCAGTTTGGTTCTTGAGGAAATCCATTTTCATTCCAGCAACATGTTACCAAGGTAGACATATCTTGTTTGTATTCTGGGGACTTGACCAAAGCCCTTACTAGTGTTTTTGAAACGCTAGAAGTGAAAAGCAAAAATCTTGTTTTCTGAATGCCTAGCATTGCTAGAAATACACCATCATTCTCCATCTCCCTGATTTCACAGAGGGTAGAATCACAGCAAACAAAGGGTAAGCACTGACCTTGGCTTTGAGATCAGAACCTGTATTTAAAATACCCACTCATTCATGTTTAAGGATGTCATGGTAAATAAATTATGACTGTTTACACTGAAGACTAAGAGTCTCCTTTCCTACACTATAGACAGTGATTTGGCTGAGATCGTATCGTTGTGTGATACTATTACACCCTACCTTTTTTCTCACTTGAATTGTACTTTTGGCTGTCATTTGCGCTTTTGAATAAAGGTTTACATTACTGGAGGATATCATAATAGCATATCTCCTTTTTCCTGCATTGATATACAAATTTAAAAAAATACAAAAAAGGATAAGGCCAAGACTCTCTTTGTCCTCAGAAAAGTATGCCATCTGCATTTAGCTTATGATATTCAGTTGGGAACAAATTTCTAGCATAAGGATGTCGTTAATACAGTCCTCAAGTTAAACAGTAAATTCACGGTACTTTAAATGCCTTATAATAGTCAAAGCCAGTTAAATTGACCCTGTATATTTTTATTTCATCTCTGTTGGATCATATGATATTTAATAATTGGTTCTGGCACCTCGTTGCAAATTATTATAACTTTTAGATTCAACAGTCCTATTGAGCATATGGGCCGCACAGGCTCTGAACATATATATGATACCGCTTCTCAAGAGGACCTTCTGTCTTGTTTTCCTTAGCTTGGAAGGGTCAGGTAAATTTTGTTGTGTCATCATGTGTTAAGATTCTTCAATTTCTGTTTTGCAGGATAAATGCTTAATGCAACTGATTTTCCCCCTCTAGCTGTGAAAACTTTCTGTGCAAAGCCAAAAGAGACTTCCATGCATCTGGGATGCAGTTTTATTAGGCTGTTTTAGTAAAGCAATTACAAAGTGCTTCCAGTATCAGCATGCCTGTATTTGCCAATCCAGGAATGGTTTTATTAGTTAATGCCATATTGTACTAGTTTAAGTGCACATTATGAGTCCTTTAGTAGTCAAGAGTTCTTCCTACATCATTGAGAGCATATGATTCAATTCATAAGTCCTGGAGAAGATGGAAAGTTGGTGATAAACTATGGTAGACTCCAAAAACTTTTCTTATAGTCAAACACTATCCGTTTATAATTTTTCCAGCTCTATGGGAATAACACCCTGAGGATATTAGGAAGAGTATGTCTACCTTGAACCCCATAGATTGTTCACTAGTATAGGTGCTTTGCCTCTGCGTCTAGCCTGTGTGCCTTCATCCACTCTTGTATTATTTCACATTTATTGCCATATTGTTTATTGCTACATTCAAAAATGCCAGAATATGAGCCCAGAGGAAATAATTGCATAGTAAATTGTCCTCCCAAAGAGATGTCAAGATGGACATTGGTGGGTGCGGTTGGCAGAGTGATGATTTATAGCTTGTGTTGATATTTTTGAAACAAGCTAGTTCAATTTCTCTTGATTTCATTATTACACCTATTACTAATTTCTCTTTGTCTATCAAATAATTATTCATTATTAAGACAACTGAACTAAAACGATCATGGGGTGGGTGTTGGGGTCAGTGGTTAAAGGAAAATTTAAGCACATTTTTTTCCAGCACTATTGCAATATTATAACATTAAAATTCACTTTGGTGGAAAAGAAATAGGCATGTACAGTGTTTATAATTTTAGCTCATTATGAAGCTAGATATCTAATTTAAAAACATTTTTGTACAAAATCACTTAATACATACAATTGTGTGCACATATACTTAATCTAGATAACTATGCATAGCATTTTTATACTGGTATGTTGACACATGACTGAAATTGCAGGACAAGAAAGGCTGAGACAAGAGGATCATGAATTCTAGGGCCAGCATGGACTACATAGGGAGAGGCCTTATATAAAGAAAAAAATACATATATCATTTTGACACTCTGGAGTAAGATCTTTCCCCTTTTGTTACCATTACTAAAATCCACCTCGGAGTGAACCATCCTTCCCTCCTACAGTAAGCTGCTATTGAAAGACTACTTCACAATTCACTTAACGCTTAGCCAATGAAAATATTAAGAATCATCCTAACCTTGGCAAACAGCAGGCTGGACTCACCATTGACCCTGGCTGAGGATCATGAAGCTGGGGTTCCATTCATACCACAGAGTTGATAGTATATTTTGCCACAGCAGATTTGCCTAGTATCATGGTCTGCTTGCTTGGCAGCACGTAAGCCAGTAGGTGGAGTGCTTGCTAACAGTAATTGAATATAGAGAACTTGAACTTAAAATAAGTGGAAGTCACTTTTCTTGTTATTAAACTACGAAAACCTTATTTACGGTGAATCCTTACTATGGATATAATTATTTGAAAAAATCTAGCCCATGCAGGGCTGAGGTGAAGGTAGGGTTTACAGCTCCATGGTAGAACACGGAGGCAAATCATAGCCAAGAAAGGTCATTATGTCACAAGGTATAAAGGATATGTGAAAGGACAATGTTTCAGACATTCAACTGAATTTGATGTGGTAAATAGATCTAAATTTCTCCCTTTAAAATTTGGTATTTATGCTGTTCAAAGGATAAACTAGCTTTGATGAACTGTACTTGATAAAGCTTGTGTGTTAATTACATGTGTTGAGAAACATAGTAAATTCAACACCTTTGGGGGGGAAAGTTGCAATAGATGCCTCCAAAATAAAGTGTAACTTTCCTCTAAGAGTGCTTGTTTTCCTCCAAAAGAAGGCTTTCAAATGTATTTTAAAGCTGCAGCTTGAGACTTGCTAACTGCATCACTCTAAATCTATCTATATCACACCTAAAGATGTTAAAGCAACATTTAGAACTTCAAGGAGAAAACAAGCAACAGAATTTAGAAAGCAGGAACCACATGGAAACAAGAAAAGTCTTCAGTCATTTTTTTAAGAATGTGAGTTACACGATGTGAAGCATTTGAAAATGTAAGAGTTTAAAAAGGAACCTCGTGCTATATCAGGAATGCTTCCATGTCTGATTCCATGGCTCAGAATCATGTGGGTCTATGTGGCTCAGAAAAAATCATTTCATCTGAAGAGCTCCAGAACAAGTAATTGCAAATGTGTAAAGACAAACCCTGTTAATAGCAGGCATCTCCCTTTAATTTTTGGGTGATAAAAATGATGAATTCATATAAAAATACACAGTTGAAACAGGGCATCATATTATGTAGCCCAGATCAGCTTTGAGCTGTGAATTTCCTGCCTCAGCCTCCTAAGAACAGGGATCACTGGCATGTACCACCACAACCAGCTTTAAGCATATTTTCTAGGAGGATACATTTGCCCCTCGACTGTGGTGTCATGTTCTCAGTGCCTAATAAATTCTAAGAAGTTTTGTGCTTCAAATATATTACTTTTTTATTTTTGATATGACGTGGAGGAAAAGAAGAGTCTACACTGTTAAGCGACTTAATTAGCCATAGCTTTATGATAAGCAATCTTCAAAGCATTCAGCAGCTCGCCATTCCATATTTTCAAGCACTATCAAGGGCAAAAGAGAAACTCCCTGATGCCACAGAATACAACAAAGAATAGCTATTGCTAATTTAAAATAAAGTAAAATTTTAAAGATTTTATTTTCCAAATCTTTGCAGAAGAAAACTTGTTCATTTTCATAAAACAAATCATGGAAGTTGGCCAGTAGATAAAAATGGCAAACTATGAACAGAAGTAATTTAAATCACTTGGCTAGGAAAGAGATGGGGAATTTTATTACATACTTATTTTGAAATAGAGATAGAGTAACTCCTGGTATATTCTAACTGCAGGGGAAGTTGCAGAGGTATGAGTAGCTCATAAATACTGCTAAAAGCATTGTATAAAAGAAAAAAATGTCTGTGTAATATACATCTTCATGTTTTTATTCAGGTTTTGCAAATAGTATTATGTGCACTTTTAGTATATTTTATTTCTTCTATTTGAAAAAAAAAACCCCAGCTCTCTTGCTTTTTTGTCAGTTGTCATTCATTTTTCCTTGTGTGATGGCTTTGATATGATACTTCCCCTTAGATATTGACCTGTGTCACTCTCAGCCCATGCTCATCTCGTGATGGTGAGGAGACAGTAGACTTTACTGAGAAATAGAAAAGTGTTAGCCACCGATCTCACCAAGATTACATTCTCTCTTAATAGAAGCTGTTGATAGATCCTGAGCAGCTCCACACTTAGGGTGTTGACTTATAGAATGAAATCTTCTGCACACAAGCACAGCAAAATATTTTGGTGAAAAGTAATTATCAGAAATAGTGACACTAGGAAATTAGTTAACTACATTTCAGCATGAAGCTTGAGTTGCCCTTGCCCATTCTTGTTCCAGAACCATCTGAAATCAGCAGTTCAGCTTAATGATGTCACAACATTTGCCAGGCTGTGGGTACCGAAGAGAAGACACGGGGCTGCCTCCTTGTATGAAATTACCCTCCTCTCTGCACACCACCAGCCCATCTGTCTTACTCATACGGGAAACTTATCTTTGAAACATCGCTCTATTATTATCATGGCTGTTCTTTAAAATTGCTCCTTAACTTTAGATTGTGTTTTGGAAACCAGGTTTTCACAACTCCCAAATCTTGTTGGCCAATTTAAAACATTGATAGTAATATACCCTGGAAGCAGCTTATCTTGCTAAGAGCTCAAATGTTATGTATTTCTATTCAGTTACTGGAGGATAACCTTTTGTGAAATACAGATTGCCTACTTTAAAAAAAAAATCACAACAAAGAATTCTACCCCTCCCAACCTCTAATATTTTTTCAAAGTGTGAATTGAAGAGGACTTAGAGACAGATGGGTCTGGATGATCAAGTTACCTGTTATAGCAGCACATCTGCCGGGGCAGTCAATCACTGTGATGACTCTGACAGGTCGATGGAGCCTGAGCAAGAGCGGCTAATGCAGACAGAACGGCTGGGGAAGGGCAGGCCTCCTGCTTGTCTCCTGGGCTTGACTGGTCTGAAAACTGTACTTGAATTTGCTCTGGTTAAAAAAAATCTGTCTATTATGGAATGATATCGCATGAAAGATTTGGGCTGTTAATTTTTTTTAAGCCAACATATTGAACCCATACAATTGGAGATGATTCGGTTAGCACGTTCAAGCTGTCAGTCAATATTTGGTCTTATTTAGGGCATGTGGTAGAAAGTGTGGGGTTAATAAGAATAGGAAGAGAAGAGATGGGAAATAATTTCAAATCTATATTTTCCCCTAAAGGTGTCAAAGAAGAAAGGCATAAAACACTGGTTCTGAGATGCCTAATTTTGAGAGCTCAGTACGGAAAAAAAAAAAAAATAAAAAAAAAAAAAAGCATTGAATAGAACAAAGGCAATTCTTAGAATGTCAAGAAGGAAAATTAATTGAATTTGTGGAGGCCTGCTACTTTAATTTCTCTGTACATTTGATATTCCCCTCTGCCCTTCAATAATCAAGAAAATAACATTTATAAACCTTAACATATCCAAATATTTGCAATAGTATGCACTGGGAAATAGGAACCAACAATTCTAAGATTTCACAAGCAATTGAAAAGATATGCTTCAGTTAAGTGAACAATTAATTGTACTATTCATATGGTACATTTATAAAAATTCAGATGTTGGAAGACAATGGAACCTCAAAATACCTTGATTTTTTTCCAATGACTAATTATGAACTTTTTTTTATTACAAAGCAGTACTCCCCCCAAATCCTAAATCTCAAAGAAATACCCAAATGGTAGGCCTTAGCTTGAACTCTAGCAAGTAAATGGCCAGTTAATCAAGTTTATGTATTCATGTGTATATGTATATATTATATGCATGTGTATTTTATTGATTATTATAGAATACTTTATGTATTATTGTTCAGTAACATATATTTCTTTGAGTAGTAACAAAAAGTGCTATAAGTGAAACATTATTATTATCCCACTGTAGCACAACAGCAAGCAAACACTTCTGAAAAGAGGGCAAAATGTTGATCCAGGGAGATCTGCTGCTACTAGCGATTTTCTCCACAATGCTTAACTGATAGGGACTCCTGGAAGAGCCATTAAACAGACATGTTGCTTTTCAGTACATTCTTCAAGTATTTTTGCTCCTTCATCCACATTTTTAGTCAATGATGCTAAATGTTTTCAAAATATTACTATTTGGCTTTTTTGACTTGAAGTTTTTAAGTGGACTACTCATATTTAACAGCAGATGGTTTGGGATACAATTGAGAGTTGAAATGAAGTTAGTTATTTAGATTTAGATTATAAAATCTCATACCTTAGTTTATGAGATGGAGGATATCAAATGTTGAGACTAATCTTATAAAGCTTTTAAGATAGGTGAAGTTTGTAGTTGTATTTTTATTTTTTTTTAATATATGCCAGTAATAATTTTGGTATTAATTCATATTTAAAATATTCTGTGATAAATACATTTTACTGAAAAACCCAGAGATAACCTGTAAACTACTTTTAGTAGCCAAAGAGCACACAGTCTGCATTGCAATCAACAAAGAAGGTGGGAATATTTTTCTAATGAGTGAGAAAATAATCAAAACTTTTAAATGATTTGTTGCCGTTACCAAAGAATTGTGAATTAATTAGGGGACTTTGCCAAACTGATTCCATTTATATACTATTTAATGAAATTTTATTTAGATTTTGCCCAGAAATGCCTTTATTCTTCACAGTAATGATAAAACAAGGAGCAAAAGAACAAAAGAAGGGAGTTTGGGAGTGACTTTAGTTTTTAGTGTAGGTCAGAACATTCTGGCAACTGGGACCCATGTTGTTTAGAATCATAATGCTCTACCGGGAAATAAACAGTGTCTTACAAGAATAGAATTCTCTGACTGGAGCTGATGGGGGTTGGTGATGAGAAGCAAAACAAAAGAAAAGAAAACAAAAAACAAACCAAAAATAAAAGCCTCAAAACAAAACTTCAGCTATTAAAATAATTAATAAAATGATAGCTGTGGTGTTAGGTACGTGCCCATAATATAGAAAATGGAATTAGCAGTTCCCAGGGTGAGGTCTGAGCCCTTTGGACTTGGGGTCCTCGGTATCAGTTAAAGACAGTCATCTTAAAATGAGCTAATGCTTTGTAAGGTCAAGGTTAGAGCAGAAAATGTAGAAATCTGCAGCTCTCCAGTCTCTAAGAGACGTGAACCTATTACTAGTCGACTTTTTCTGACATACAGAATGACACCAGTTCAATTTACACTGATAAAATGATAAAAAAATCACTGAAAATGAAATTTCTGTTTTTTATGCCAAGAGCCAACATGTTTTCAAGAGTTAAAATTCCATGAATCTGAAAGTCTTTAATATGTGAGGGAGAATATTTTGTCAGGAGTGAAGCAGGGCAGAACTCTGTTTCTAATGGAATACACCTCATCTAATTTGTATGCCATATTTTAGGCTTGTGATCATAGTAAACAAGGAATAATTCATCTTAACAGCAGCATGGTAAATACATTGACAAAATTAAGAGCAATCTGTAACTATTTATGGCGTTATTAAAATTTGTTACTTTTTCTATTTCCTTCTTGGCTATTTTGTTAAATATTCCCATATTAAAATTATTATAGAATATAATTAAGTTGATAGGAGCTTGCTCTTTCCTTTCCCGGTCCATAAGAACTCAAGGATAAATTACCTTCCACAAACAAATCGTATTTATTTATTTTCCTGGAAGATGTTTAAATATTACCATTTACTTGATTAACTGTCTACCTTAAATTTAGAGATCTGTATTATTAAAAACAGTGTATTGTTTCAAAGCCAATACAAATCACATCGCTTTCTATCTAATCACTGCCTTTGCTGCCATTAGCACAATGGCTAAATGTGGAGAGTTGCTCCTGTTCTCAGTGATGTTCAATGTAGACAGAAAAAAGCCCCAACTTGCTACTGTGCTGGTATGCTGTAACCGAGCTATTTTTAATATTTCCTTGTAACTGATTTGTAAGTGGATTGTGCTTAGGCAGTGTCAGAACTTTCCTGTCAGCTACTTTAACAGCAAAGAGATAGCTTGATGAATTATTCATTGAAGGCAATTTTCTCCTAGTCACTGAGTCATCAATCATAGTTGCCTAAAGAGCCTTGAATTGGCCAGCAGAGCTCTATTCACAGGTAGTGTGATTTAGGGAATGGGAGCCACATTCATACTGACAAGTCAGGTAGCAGTAAGTAACGGAAGGTGTCTCCTTTACAGACTGCTAATGAGTCACCAAAATCGCATACTATTTCCAATTCCCTTTTTTGTTTTTTCCTCCTTTTTCAAAATATCACTCAGAATTGTAGCCATAGGGTGGTTTTGCCAAACAAAGGTGCAGTTGGATGAAAAACCAGTGTAAATATTTGCACATTTTTTCTGGCAGAAATCCTACTCTGAAAAGAACCTCTTCAAAAGGGAAAAGTGATTTGATACATGATTGCACGCATTTACCCATGTAATTGAAATAATGAGAGATGATTGCTTTGAGCTAATAGTCATAAGTTACTGGTCTTTTTGTTTAATCCAACCATCAGCTGTCAAGAGCCTCGCAGGAGCATGGGGAAGATGCACCAAGGATATCATTTGCATCACCTCAGACTGTAATTTTGTTGTTTTTTCAGAGCTGATACAAGCGTCAGATTCTATACAAATCTCCCTGGAGCATAAGCGCTCTAGTGTTGTTTTGATAGGAGCAGAGAGAAAAGGAGCACGTATGTGCCTGCTCCTAGTAGCTTAAATGCTCTCAGGATCACAAATAAAATAAAAGCACATTTTTGGCAGACTTCTTACAATTGTTAAAAACTAATTTTGCAGCGTAGTCAAGGTATGGCTTTATGCTGAAAAATTCACATTGGAGCACAATTTTCAAATACATACATTTTATATCATTGTACCTATTGTTCCACATGACAGATACCTTTGTGGTGTATTGTACATCATCCATTAATTCCCTAAGCACTACCTATTGTATTAATACCAGCTGCCTATGACTGTTCAACCAGCACAAGAAAACAGACAAAAACAATGGTGCAGTGATGAGTCATAATTTTCATAGTCTTGCTTAATAAGGAGGTGTGAAAAATGTTTTCTAAATATTGTAGCTCTGCTGTTGTCTATATGTGATTATAATGTTTATGCAAGCAACACAAAACAATGTGTACACAATCAACATCTGGCTACAGAAATTTCACTATAGAAAGACTTAGGGAAGATTTATTGAACATTGCTCACAAAGCAATTAAGTTTAAATTAAGTTTTAATACATTGGATGCAAAATCCTATTGGATACACACTTGAAGCAGACTAGTTAATTTCTGACATATGAGAATGAGACTTTAATTGAGCAGATCGTTCACTGTGTACCCCCTCACTGTTGTTCTCCTTCTCAGAATTGCCTACTGGCTCTGTGTGGATGAAATGTTAAGTTCCTCCACAGGAGTGCACTGACAATCGATGAGAGCAGACACTCTTCTTTGTGCATTATCTCTTGGCTTGGTGCATGACTCTTCAACTGCATCAGACAAGGCTCTGTGTTAGTACACTAAGCACAGGGATTCACTTGGTCAGCACAATCAAACCTTCTTAAGAAATGCTGGGTGAGAAGACCATTGAAATCTTTGCCAATCTCAAGATATGGTGATAGAACCACTTAGGAAGGGATGACTACTGCTGAGTCAGATGAGGTGTAGGAAGCAATTCAAGCTGGACACAGCAGCCCAGACCTGTGAAGAGTTGAGAAGAAAGAAACCTTAGAACTGTCTCAAAATACAAAATTAAAAATAGGCTATAGACCCCATTCTGATAGTGGCTGTGGTATCAATTGAAAATGTATTTGGAACAGTAAGGTTCATTCTAGATAGAGAATACAAGAGGACATCAATTAAGAATAACTTTGCACAACTGATAAAGAGATTTCAATGGTGGAAACAGTGTTTGTAACACACACACACGTACACACACACACACACACACATATATATATATATAGATATAGATATATACATATCTATATATACACACATATATATATATGTGTGTATATATATATATATATATATATATATATATATATATATATATATATATATATATATATCAGACATTCTGGATTTTATTCCATAGAACTTGCAGATAAAGAGTTTTCTATAACAAACAATACCACCATGGGTAGACCTGTGTTCCTGGGTTGGGTTATCCCTAGAGTACTAGAATAAAGTACATAACCTTCTGTTCTTGTAAGTGAAGGAAGACCATCATATAGTTATGTTAAATTATTCACACACAAAATGCTCAGCATTGAGCTGTGAACCCCCAGGCTCCTCTACTTATAGCTATAACCTTGAGCAAGTCATCAAAATCAAAGTGCCATACTTTCGCTACTTATCAAGCTGAGCCAGTGAGAACATCTACCTTAATAAGTATGAGAGGATAGAATGGGTTAGCTGTGGATGACACTTGGTACAGTGCTGCTGGGTGTATGAGACAGCACTTCACTCTTCCCACACTTGTTTGAGATTGATGGGTGTTGGTCAAGACAGAGTTCCAGAACCACTGCTCTACAGATACGACTTTCACATCCTAGGAATTCCATAGGTAGATGAGTTGTGTTACATAACAATTTGTTCAATTTTTGGATTCAAGATTCTTTGATGTAATATAATTTGTAAAAAATTTCAGGACTCTCTTTTATTACTCCAATTGTCTAAGCTGTGCTTACACCACTTAAGCTATTCGTGATGGAGGAACATTGTTACTAGTGTAAGGTGATGTCTTGCAACATTCTGGGACACGGGATGGTAGTCCATGCTGGCCTGAGACAGATTGTGACCAGGATTGGATCTGAGTTAATTGTTAAATGATTCACAATGTTGACATGAATTTGATCAAAGCGGCATTGCTTTGGGGGTATTTTTCTTTTCTATAATATAAACAAGCCAACGGGCCTGGGCCTCCTTTTCCCTCTCTCCTTCCCTCCTTTACTTTTCCCTCCTTACTTTTCTATTTACAGAAATTCATTTATATCTCAGACAAAATTATGTTCACTCTTTTTTGATTTCCACATTTCAGGCTTTTAAGGTTTGTTTGGCCTATGTTTTCACTTAACAAGATCCAGATCTCCAGTTAAATATTCCCTGGTGAAAAGTGGGTGGTAGAAGGCCAGTTCCACAGTCATGAGCAAACAGCCACAACATCAGATAAATTGTTTAAAAGTGTGGAGGAGGAATCAGGAAAAAGAAATACTATGTTCTGGTATTGGAGAATGTGCATGAACATAGCTCCACAAAGACACTGACTATTAGTATTGGTCCATGAAGAAGTTAAAAGGAGGAAGAACCTTTAAAACCAAACATATAAAAAGTGAACAGCATGTTTTGAATATAGATTTCTTTGTCAGTGCTGATCCAATGCCTTAATATATATATATATATATATATATATATATATATATAATATATATGTATATATTTATATATATATATAATATATATGTATATATTTATATATATGATAGAATTCATGAGATCTGGTGAGAGGAATATAGGGAAGCACAAGGAGAGGATAAAAAGATGATTAAGATATTTTCCATGAAACAGAAAAATTCAAAAAAGTATACATTAAAATATTTTACCTATTCTTTTTATTTGATGTGTACGAGTGTATTATCTGCATGAATGTAAGTGCACACATGTCATGCAATGGCTGTGGAGGTCAGAAGAAGACATCTTATCCCCTGGAACTGGAGTTATAGACAGTTGTTAACTGTCATGTGGGTATATGGGTGCTGGGAATCAAACCTTGGTCTTCTACAAGAACAGCTAGTGATCTTAACTGCTGAAACCACCTCTCCAGCCCCCATTACTACTTTGTATGTGTGTGTGTGTGTGTGTGTGTGTGTGTGTGTGTGTACACATGTGTTGGCTATACTTTTGTGTGCTGGTGCATGTGTATGTGAAAGAGTGCGGAGGGCAGAGGACAACCTAAAGTGTCATTCTTCAAGCACCATCCAAATAATTTTAAGTCAGGGTCCTTCGGAGGACTGGTCCCTGCCAAGTAGCTAGCTAGACTGGATAGCCAGGAAGCCTCAAGGATCTGCCCATCTCTGCCTCCCTGTTCTGTCCTTACAAGCAAGGCATCATCACACCCTTCTTTGTTGTTTTCTTCAGGGTAAACTCAGGTCCTCATTTTTTCAAGGCAAGCATTTTAGCAAGTGAGCTATCTCTCTAGCCAGTGTTGCCACTTTTAATTCTCGAAGCCAAAGATAAGGTGGCCATCTTCATTTTCCATAGAGGAATAATACACAGAGAACTTATGTGATGTGACCAACGTGGCTAACTTGGGAAGTAGGAAATCCAGGGCATAAACCTACCTTTCCTGTCTCTAGGATACACAGTTTTTTAGATTCATCTTCATGCCCACAAGTCTGGCAGTGCTTCTCTGGTGGACAGTTCAGTCAGCAGAATCCATCACCACTTGAGCTTGGCTAGGCTATCTGCTACTACGTTGGTAATGCCTGAACAAAAGAGACGTGTCTTTGCCAGTTTCTTCATCAATAAGATTAGTATTTTCCAGATGTGTCCATAATATTTGCTTAGGTATTGTGTCAAATAACAAATCAATAATTGTAAAATGCATTGAAAACATGGAGTGCTAGAAACAAGTTCAATATTATGAGTTTACAGTGCAATAGCACAGCCATAAAGGTCAAAGCCATTTTAAACTTCATACAGAAAAGCATGTTGATACAGAATGGAGAAGAATTTTCTTTACAGCAGTAGAGCTGGGAATTTGAACTTAAAATCCTCCTACCTCAAATTCCTAGTTTCTGAGACTACAGATCTATATCACCACATTTATCATGAACATTCAAATGATACCCCTCTCCTTTTTCCTTCCCCAGCAAGATGAAAATAAACTTTCCTGTTAGTCCTACTCTGGAGGCAGAAGCTGAAGTCAGGCACTCATACATCTGGGTGGCTACCACATTGGAGAGCTATTTAACACTATAACATCTACTTTTATCTATAATGCCAGATGGCCTTTGGGTTGATAAGTACTTACCAGAAACACATATTGCCTATAAGAATGTCTACAAGGAGCAGCTTCTAGAGGTTTGAGACACTCAATAAGGTTTTATATCTTGCTTATAGCTGTGGTGAGTCTAAAAAATTTTCTATATTTTTAGCTTCTGAACATTTCCACAGATGTTAACAGTAGGCAACACCTAAATGGAATGTATTACAGCCCATAGCTGATAAATTCTAACTGTAACTGTAACATATATACAATCAAAATTAATATGACTACACATATGAGGAAAAACTTACTTTTTGGTGATTGTTTTTTAAGATAGTCTCCCTGTAGCCCCATTTGGCTTGGAATTCATTATGTAGTCCATCCTGGAATTAATCTCACAGAGATCAGCCTGCCTCTGCCTCCTGAGTGCTGGGATTAAAGGCATGTGCCAACACACCCATGTTTTATGGATGGTTCTTTTAATTACCTGATTTGAATAAAAGATATCATAAACACAGGCTAAATTTATTTCTATATTTTATAACGGGTAATCTTTACTTAAAGATGGACATTTCCATAAGTTGGTTATTCATCGAAAAATATTTCAGAAGTCAATTTCAGCAAGCTGAAACTTAATCGAGGATATAATCAAAGCTGCAAATCTCTGAGGAAATGGGAAATATAGCTAATCCAGCACGTTTCTTAGATCAGCATAGTAGTCCCAAAGTGGAATTGTTTTAACTTTCATAATTTCAAACTGTTTACTTCTATTCATACCTTGAATTTTGCTATACAGAGGTAACTTGGGAAAGAGTATAGCACCTGGGAAGGGGATCTTGACTTTGTCTCCTTTTCCCAACAGATATTTCTAAACCAAGAGCGAGAAAATCTTCTCATCTCAGGCTGTTTCTGTTCTCTTTATTACTTACCTCCACTCTCCACAGAAAATATAATACCCTATATTAACTTTTTCCTGATAAGATAATCCACTCTATATAAACTTAATAACATCTCTCCTATCCCTTCAATCATTGTGTATTATAAATTTCTCCTTTCTACTGTTTTCTGTCTTCTGGGACATACATGACACTAAGCATCATCTATTCAGAAGTTGAAAAAAAGAGGCTTAAAGTTCCTCATAATTCTCTCTGTTTCTACAATCCTAGCTGTCTCTCTTCTTTATTCTACTATCCAGGTTTTTACTCTTTCTGTTTCCTCTTCATTTCTGAAGTCTTTCCAAATGAAATAATATTCCCAGGAAAACTTCTTAACTACCTTTCTTTTGCCACAAGTCCACAGACTACACTTTTTTCCAGCAGATTCCCTAGTCTATAAACTGCTGCTTTTACCACCCCTCACACTGGTAGCTACTCTCTCTTTATTCTGTTTTGCTTTAGATGGAAGACTCAACATGTGCCCGGGTCTCATTATGGTTGTTAAATAGTTTTTTCCTTAGCTAATTACAAATCCAGATTTTTTTAGTGTTCTGATTTCCTTCTTAATTAAATACTTTTCTGGCTAATTTCATTGGTTAATATGGCTTTAATGAGAATTTATACCCTAAATTATCTGAAACTTCTTTTATTTCCTTCCTTCCTTCCTTCCTTCCTTCCTTCCTTCCTTCCTTCCTTCCTTCCTTCCTTCCTGTCTTTCCTCCTTCTTTCTTTACTTTTCTTCCCATTTTGCTTCCCCCCCCTTTGGAGACAGTGTCCCCTTATGCAGCCAGAGTTGGTCTAGAATTAACAATGTAGACCTGACTGGCCTTGAACCCACATGGATCTGTCTTCTTGTGTTCTTGTGCCTCTGAAGTTCTGTGATCAAAGGTGAGAACCAGCATTTTGAACTTGAAGTTTCTTTCCTTGGGCCACAAGAACTCTAAAATTTCACACTCGGTTCAACTGAATGAGTGCCACACAGAGCTCTTTATCTTTCCATCTATACCCATTACCAAGGAGACACTTCAATGATCCTGTTCTTTCATCTCATAGTCCAGTGAATAATCAAATCTGACATCCCATTGATTTCTAAATATGTCTAAAGTATGTTGATTTTTGTCAAGTCCATATCCTTTTTAAAAACTCACCAAAACTCTACCTTATTATTGTTCAGCTCATGTACTTCAACTTCTCTTCAAAAGCATTGCCTGTGTTGTTTCACATAACCTCTCTTTACCTCACTTCCACACTATTGCCAAGAAAAAAAGGGAAAATTTTGCATTATTGCCTTAGGCAACTCCTGGCAAATCCAGGACTTTGGCTTTATTGGATGAGAGGGAGGCGGCCGGCTGCTTATTGATAGCATTTAAACACAGTTGTAGTCTTAGCATGAAAGACTGTAGGAGGAACCAAAGGAACAGAGTGCTAGAGTTCAGGCCTCTATCTCCAAGGTGGAGAAAACACAAGATCAGTTTCAGCAAAGACTGTGGATCCAGGAATAGGGACCATTCTCCAAATATCCAAGGTGAATGGGTAGAGAAAGTTTTACAGAATGTCGTATTCACATACAGAGGAAGTGATTTTAAAAGAAATTGCAGCCTTCTTTGTGTTAACTTGTAGCTTGGGATTGTATTCTTATAATTTCCATTGACTGGAGAGAACAATCAAACTCCCCTGTGACTTTTTAGGAGAGATATTCTGGAAATTGAGTGTGAAATTGACCCTTAGCAATGTGAACAGTGAAGCTCATGGTCTGGGAAAAAGATGCATGAGTGTTATGCACTAGCCATCAGAAGTCACTTATTTGACAAGCTATTCAGTTCATAACAAATGCAAAGAAATAATGAGATAATAAATAAGTGAAATGCCCTGAATAGCCATGGTGCATGTTTCAAGACAATACAGTAAGGTCATGACATGTAACTAATCAGAGTCTCTCAATGACTGCTTTAACTTACTATACTCATAATAGTTCTGTCTTGATTATCTATTTTCACAGCTCATAGCATAATAACATAGATCACTGGAGAAACTCTGAGGCAGGTTGCAGCAAGAAGTGACATCAGAGAACAAAGGCTAGGATAGAAAACTAATTAGGCATAGCAACTCGAGCATTGTAAACTTGGGGTGTTGCTGTGGAGGCAAACTGCCTCAGTAATATCCCTAAGGGCCTGGAATCTGCAACTGGAGTTTCCAACACAGTTTAGCAGAAAAAGCAATGGATTGGAGTTAGAAAGATCTCCACTTTAGGCCAAATTCCATGCCTTTCTAGCAGTGAGTTATTGAATCTGGACACCTGGACTGTCAGCACTTAATTTTCTTATTGATGTCATCATCAGAACAGACTTCTATGAACATTTAACCCACTTGATTTTAGTACCATGTATATGAGAAGGTTGATGAGCTAACTCATTCTATAAATTGCTTCACAAACACAAGGATCTTAGATTAATCCACGTAACACATATAAAATATTTGGGTATGGTGGCACATGCTTGTAATTCCAACAGTGAAGGGGCACAAACAGGAAGATTTGAAGTTTGCTTGCTAGCCAGTCCAGTGTGATTGGTGAGCTCCTGGCCAATGAGAGGTCTTGTCTCAAAGGAGGAGGAGAGCATTCCTGAACATGACAGCTAAGGCTGTCCTCTGTATTCCACATGTATGTGTATACCCCTACTCATCAATACATGCATACACACACATTAATAACATTGTGGACATGATACAACAAAAGTCAAGCAGGAATTCCAGCACAATTAATAACGTTTGTTGTAAAGGTTGCTGACGCAGCACTAACATTCATTTTCTGTGTAGATATTTTATGTTAAAGTAAAAATGAAGCAAGATTGAGGCCTGAATTTATATACCTTGGTTTAGACAATTTATTCCTTTCTCTAGACATTGTCTGAGAATCTCAAATAGAACTGTTAATCGTGTTAACAGTAAAGATGCCCTACCTCTCTAAATAAGATAGATTATTATATTATCAACCAGAATGCTGTCATGTGCCCACCAGGAACCACCTTGTGATGGCACTTAGATTCCTTAGCAACCCTTCTAAGATAATGATTTCAAAACCCACCCAAATTATATATATATTATTATATATGATATAATATATATATATATATATATATATATATAGCCAATGAGTATATTTTCTCTAAGGAGCCCATACCCACCTTTGGCATGCCTTATATCTTCCTTCTGAGATGTTTTCATGGAGAAGCCCATGCTCACATTTTTGCGTGTCTCACTTTCTTCTGAGTGCCTCTCATTTTCTTCAGCTTCAGGCTTAAATCTATGTTACCATATCTTGTGTTGCATCACTAGGCTGTTTACATGAGAACTAACTTTGTTCTGTGAGTACTAACTATAAAGTTTTTCCTCAGGACTGCCGTGGCTGTGCTTCTGACAGAGGTGCTGGGAGCTTGTGTTCTCATTTCCACTTTGCTCTACAATATTTTTAGTTTCCTCTCTGATTTATTGGATGGTCCACTGCTCATTCATTAATGTTCACTGTCTACACATTTTTTGTTGTTTCTGTAGTCCCTCTTGCTATTGATTTAAATTTTTATTCTTCTGTAGCCTGATAATATATAGTAAATTATTTCAATTTTATTTTAATGATTAATGTTTTCTTTTTGGCCTATGATGTGATCAACTGTGGAGAAGGTTCCATATAGCACTGAGAAGAATGTATTTTCCCTACATGTTATACAGAATATAGTGTATTTTAGTTCTGGAGTTTCTTTGCTTGCTTTTAGTTTGCATGATATTTGAAAATATGAGATAGGGGTATCACACATATGTGTCAGTCCTTATGTAGTCTTGTATGTCTCTTAGTGTTTTATGAAATTAGGAGCTTCAATATTTGGTGGATAAAGATTTACAACTATTATGTCTTCTTCATGGATTGTTCTGCTTATTAATATGCAGTACCTCATCCTTTTCTTTGCTGATTAGTTCTAGTCTGAAGTCCAACTTATCATATAAAATAATAACTCTGTCTGCTTAGTTAAGGATTCTGCTTGCTTAATAGTTTGATTTTCATCCTTTTGAAACTCAGGTTTTGGAAACTTGTGCTAGCTAATTCCATTACAATAATGCAGCATTTTTTTTTTTTTTTTGCCTTTTTTGAGACAGGGTCTCTCTTTAGTTCCAGCTGGCCTCACAATGTAGACCAGGCTGGCCTTGAACTCACCTGTCTCTGCCTCCCGAGTGCTGGGATTAAAGGCGTGCGCCAGGGCTGGTGAGATTCTGGGGGGGGGTAGAAGTGCTTGGTATAAGAGTCGAGTCTGAAAACCGATTTTCATCCCTGAGACCCCTGTGAAAACTGGTCCTTGTGCCATGTTCCTACATCCCAGCATTCTTTTTTTTTTTTTTATTGATGCTTTGTGCATTTCATACATCATTTTTCCAATTCAGTTCAGGCATGTATCCTTCCCTCCCCCACCCCACCCCTACCCATCCCAGATCATGCATTCTGCCTAAGTTTTCTGCCATCTTTCTCTTGCTTTTTTTGTTTTGTTTTGTTTTCATTTTTTTAACCAATAAGTGATAATTTGTGTACAAGCATCCTTCATGTAAAACCAATTTGCAAGCGTTAGTTGTGCCCAAACCCACACAGCTCATGGGTCCCACCATCCGAGTGGGCGGGGGTGCTTGTATGCTCAATCAAGTTGATCAAATGAGTGTCCAGACTATATTGCTGTAGTTTCACCATTCACCCCAATCGCAGCCCTTACATTCTTCCATGCCCCCTCTTCCGCAGATTGTTCCCTAGGCTTAGAAAAGGGGCACAGGTGGATGAGACGCATAACACTCTACTTTCTCTGGAGCTGATGTCTTGGGCTCTAGTCAATTCTGGCTGTTTTCTTTCATGGGCTGCCAGCTTGTCCAGGCATAACCTTTCGATCCTACTAATGAAGCACATGCAATTAGATATATAGGTATTTAAACAGTATAATATATAGCCTTTCGATCCTACTAACGAAGCACACGCAATTAGAATATGTAGGTATTTAAACAGTACTAATTGTTATGGTGGGTTACTTTGATATAGACACAGATGTTTGGATGGTATGTTAATTCATGAATTACATTTTCTTCTGTTAAGTATGGCATGGTCTTCGTGTGGTTTATAACATCTCCTAACCATTAGAGGATGTAAGCCACAAGCTTACACCCAGCATTCTTATGAGGAGATGGAAAATAAAAACAGAATTACCTAGAAGTTCATGGGCCAGCTATCCTGGAATATTCAACCTGGAAGAAACAACAGCGACCTGGCCCCAAAAAGAAGGAAAAAGGAGAGAATGAACTTCTGAACATTGTCTCCCAAATTGTTATATCTGCAATCCTATACAATTATAAACATTCACACAAATACACACACAAACACACAATAAAAAAATTAAAATATCTTTATTAAACCCCACTTCTGCTTCATAAATTGGCTAGTCCTTAAATTATTTTCTGCGTCCAAGTCTAGTTTGGTCTCAGTCCATGTCCCTAAATGTCTAGGGTACTTCTCACTGTGGGTAACGTCGAGAAGCTGTCCCTGCTGTTGCCCCCCCCCCCATAAACACTGACAGACACAGGCATGGCCAACATTAAGCTTCTAATTTGGTACTTATATGGGCAAAGTCACATCTGTGATGACTTACAATACTTAGTTTTGTCAAAGGATCATGTATCCCTTGGTGACCAGTAAGCATGTGTGTTTTCTTTAAAATTAATCTTTGTGAAAAGTTTCCCAGATCATAGCCTTATAGTTTCAAAACATAAAAAGCAGTGTTAAGGTTGTTTATAGCAATTGAGGTTTCAAAAATCCTTTCAATGGATATTTCATGGGACTCAGCTACTTGTTCCTTGACTTTTATTATTTGATTATTAATCTTTGTAAGATTCAGAATCTTTTCCCCAAGAATTAGATATCCCTAAATTTTACCAAGATTATTTTCTTTAAATGAAAATTGCTATCAACATTTCTTTTCATAGAAAGCTACATTCATGAGGTGAAATTGAAACATTTGAAATTCAAGTAAGTAATAAACAGGAAAATCTACTAATGAAAAGTATTATTTTTAAATGATAAATTCAAAGATCAAAATAAAATGATTATTCATTGTACTATACAAATAGCCCATCTTTATAAAAAAAATCCTTTTTATCTTCACAAGTAAATTGACTAAGAGGCATGGTTTCCTAGCAACATTCATTGTGTTTATGACCTTTCCTCCAATCTGAGCACACAGATGTGATTCTGAAGCTAATAAATATACATCATCCAACCTAGATTATTCCAGTTTCCCTAAAGCAGGTTGAGAGAAGTAACCAAGCAAAGTTGAAAGCTAGGAAAATAAACATATATTCAAAACAGTTCTGAACATTTTCATATGGATGAGTTTATGTAGGTGAGGTTAATACATCAAGGTATAATCAGGTAGGATTTTGTTGTGGCATGCTGACATACAATTAAAACACAACAGTGACAGAAAAAAATATGATATAATGGAGAGGTTTCTTTGCTAATGAAATAATCTTCACTCCATTCAAAAATACACATATCTGTAATTTATGATTACAAAGTATTTGAAGTTTTGAAAACCCGTATGTTTATGCATCTTTATGTTTTAGAAAATATGTACTAAAATGACTTTTAAATACTTTAAAATAATTTCTGTAGGATAATTTTACATAGCAATAGAACCAAAAATAGATACCATCTCTAATCTGTATCAGCAAAAATTTTAGATAGAATCTTTTGCCTATTTCATATCTAATGACTCGTGTCTTATCACCTCAGTCTTCTCAAGAAAATCAAAGAGAGTGAGGATCTCCAGAGGAATACTTGTGTCTTTGTGTATGCTTTGGTTTCTATGTGATAAACACTGTACAGTGAAAAGACAAGAAGCATTGAATAATACTTCTTTGAAGAGAAAAGGGCCTTCACTACTGGGTAATTCACCAAAGAGCAGGGGTTAAATGACACCAAGCCATTGGTGCAATTTCTTTTGCATTATCTAATGAATCCCTGCACATTTATATGTTTTGTATATCACCACCACAGATGCAGGGTTTAGTGAGTTTTGCTTATGCAAAATGAAAATAATTACAGAGAAGCTTTTAAGCCAGATGTTGAAAATCGCTAGAGACGTGTTTGGGTCAGCATGTTTGGCAGAGTTTACATAAGTGGCTACTCTAATTGGCAATTGACAGCCTATGGACAATTAGTAATGTATCCTTCTTGTTTTCTAAGTAGATATTTATTTCATTTTAAATAATTGTGTCTGAGGTTAAGATGGCAGCATGAGTAATACTCTCACTTTTGATTTCTTAATAGGGACAAGGAGTACAGTTTTGACAAAAAGGTAACCATTGTAAAGAAGAAACATTTTATGTATTCTGATATTCATATAAAATTTGGTTTGTTTACAAGTCAAAAGGATGGCTTTTCTAACTTTGATCTCAACTAAAGAGTTAAAATTCCAGCTGTGTTCTTTGTGACACTCATTTTAATTATGAACAATAATGAAAAGTCTACAGTTAGGACAGCTGAGACTCTTCCTTTCTTTCTTTCTTTTTTTCTTTTCTTTCCTTCTGTAATTTTTTGCTATGAGCAACTTGGAGTCAGCTCAATTCCCTTTAGAAAAAGCCTTAGGTTAATAGGTGAATAAAGGATTCTTGGATTTATTAATAATTGTCAGAGTTATTCTAGAATTAAAATCCATAACTTTATAACTTAAACAGCTAATGCACCTTGGGGAGGTGCCTTGTTATTAATTTGCAAACCAACTTTAAAATGAAATTTCTCATTGCTAATGATCTTAAGAACTAATTTATTTTTTCCAAGCTCCAATGTGCTTTGAAATCTGAGCCATCAAAATTTAGAAGTGTCCAAGTAAGGTCTGCTCAGTGTGTGGTATTATAAACATAACCAAACACTCATGGCTGGAGAGGTCATAGATCCAAGAGAAAAACTAATTTTGTCACATTCCTAGACCAATGTAATTTCTTACTCTAAATATGCAACTTCATATTATAAATAAGTGGACCTTTATCCCACATCAAAGAAGCTTTCCTTTGGAACAAGTGGGGATTATTACATAGTTCTAGAACTGGTCAAACAAAGAGAGTAAGTGTCTGTGAGGGGCTAAACCCTGTAGCAATAGAGTTATCACACATGTGCAGCCTTCCATGAGGTGTTCTTCCCCCCTGGACCAGGGCTCACAGTTCCACGGGACTGCAAGCCTTGGGATTGTTCCTGGCCAGCTGGTTAACAATTCGGGCCTGAGCCCTGGTGGGGAGTGTGAGGGAGATAGGAAGTAATGTCCGATGAAACAAGAAAGAAAGAAAGAAGAAAGAAAGAAAGAAAGAAAGAAAGAAAGAAAGAAAGAAAGAAAGAAAGAAAGAAAGAAAGAAAGAAAGAGAGAGAGAGAGAGAGAGAGAGAAAGAAAGAAAGAAAGAGAAAGAGAGAGAGAGAGAGAAAGAAAGAAAAGAGAATAAGATACATACTCAGATGCAAAGCCAGAATGATTTCCACGGGAAAATGACTCGGTTTATTGATAACAGGTACTTGGTTTAAAGCTACTGTGCTCTAGGCAGGGAATTGGGGACAGGAGGGTGTGTATGAGGAAAAGGGAAGTGCGAGCCATCTTGGCTCTTATGGTGGGGGGGCAACAGAACTCTGGGTTGTGTGTATAGTAAGCTGAAGGTGTGATATATGCTCCTGCATCAAAGGGGGAGCACTTGGGGTCTGGGGCTTTGTCCCAGGGAAAGCAGGAATACTGCTTATCCCGTCCCCCAGGGGACCCCAGGACAATAATTGCAAGTCCCCACTTCCAGCCAGGCAAAAGTATTAGCCCTACAAAACCCTAAGTCACACATTTTCAATATATAGGACGAATGAATCTCTCAACTCTTATCAGAGAATTTTCCTTCTGCAGCAGATGATGATTAACACACAAATTGGCCAATGTGCAGAGAACAATAGGCCTCAGAGTGGTTATTACTGAATAGAACAACCATTTCAAACCTCTGTCTTCCAAGGCTCAGAGATCAGTGTAGAAGAGGAGGAAAGGTTGCTAAGAATCAGAGGGGGTGGATGACCACCAGGAAGCAGTCCTCCAGACAGCTGGTCAGTTACTCATATGAACTCATGGCCATGGTGACAGCACGCACAAGTCCTGAGCAAGCTTAAACCTGACAAAATCCCAGCCTAGACATGGAGAAATGGCTAAGAAATGCCAACCCAACCCAAGAAAATTTGGACAAAGGATGGGTGCTGTTAGTGGGAAAGACTGTGTCTTAGAGGGATGGACTCTTGGTGGGCCCAGTGGCTGGATCCACCTTGCAGGGCATTTGGGGACACAAATCATTGGGGTGGGGGTGGTGTGGATAGTGGAGGAATTGTAAATCCTATCGAATAATTTTGTATGAAAATTGCAAAAATTCAGTGAAAACTAAAGGGAAATAGAAGTGTAATTTTGTTATTTTATTTTATTTTTTATATAGAAAAAACAAACAACTGAGTACATGCCCTGACTAATTTCTCAGTTTCCTGGTTTTGATATTCAGCTGCCCCACAGGGTGGCTAATAACTATCCTGACCTCCTATTCCAGGGGAATCTGACACCCTCTTCTGGTCATTGGAGAAAGTGCACACATGGTGTATTCACACATATAGTCAGAACATCATACACATAAAATAAAATAAAAAATTAAATGAGTTGGCAAACATAGTGTCTAAGATACATCTACACAAATTATTTGGTAACTAGTAGCTGTTCATTCTGTTATTAATTGCTCTATATTAGTTTTCATTGTCTCTAATTTCTACAGCCAGAAATAATAGGCTGTTAAGATTCATTTCAAAAGTCACAAATTAAAACCACATTAAGATATCATCTCACTCCAATAAGACTAGCCAAGATCAAGAAAAAAAAAAGCACACCAAATGCTGTAGAGGTTGTGGAGAAAGGGCAACACTCATCCACTGCTGGTGGGAATGTAAACTGGTACAACCACTGTGGAAAGCAGTGTGGGGAACCCTTAAAAGACTCAAAATGAGCCCACTACCTGCCACTCCTGGGTATATACCTACAAGATGCATCCTACCGCAAAGATGCATGCACATCTATGCTTATTGCAGCTCTCTTCACAATAGCAAAGAGCTGGAACCAACCCAAATGCTCCTCAACTGATGACTGGATAACAAAAATGTGGTACATCTACACAAGGGAGTTCTATGCAATGGTAAGGAAAGATGACATCATGAACTTTGAGGTAAATGGATGGAGCTCAAAGCCATTATGTTAAGTGAAGTAACACAGTCCCAGAAAAAGAAAAGGTGAATGGTTTCCCTCATTTGTGGATGCTAACACCAAATCCCAAGTTGGCAGGCAAACTGAGCAACTTTATTCTATTTCATTTTATATGAAAGCAACTGTGCTATTATAATGTGAATCTGTTAATGGGCTCTAGAATTGACCTACCACTTGTATTCACATATTGTAATTACCATACATGGGTGGAAGATATGCATTCCTATTCTAAAAAAAAAGAATGTAAATGTTATACTTCTTTTTACCGGCATTAAACTTTACTGTTAAAATGTGAATCTCTAAATGTGTTTTGGAATTAACCTACAGTTTATTTTCAGATTTTGTAATTTTGAATTATGTGTGGAGTGTATATATGCTATTATTTTTCTCTTTGATTGGTAATTTTATTTTTTTTACTTTTTTTTATTGATGCTTTTTGTATTTCATACATCATTTTCCAATTCAGTTCAGGCATATATCCTGGCGTTCCCCCCAGCGCCAGCCTACCCTTCCCAGATCATTCATTTTGCTGTAACTTTTTTGCATTTTTCTCTGTTTTTTTTTGTGTTTTCTTTTTTTGGTTTCATTTTTTTTTAAACAATAAGTGATAATTTGGTATAGGTAGCATCCTTCATTTAAACCAATTTGCAAGCAGTTTGCCAAACCCACCAGCTTGGGCCCACCATCCAGTGGGGGGTTGTGTGTTCAACAAGTTGAGTCAAAGTGAGTGTCCAGTCTATATTGTTGATAGTTGTTCACCGTTTCACCCAATCGCAAGCCCTTACATTCATACACGTCCCCATCTTTCTGCAGATTGTAACTAGGCTAGAAAGAAAGGGGCACAGTGGATGAGAAGCCAAAACAGTGCCTACTTTCTCTTGCCTGTTTCTGGTCTCTGTCAATTTTCTGCGCTGTTTTCTTTTTCTGGGCTGACAGCTTGTTCCAGATAACCTTTCGATCCTACTAATGAAGCACGCACAATTAGAAACATAGTATTTAGAACAGTATTAATATTGAGGCCTTTTGATCCTACCGTAAATGAGAGTACACTGCAATTAAGATAAGTAGGTTATTTAAACATCTACTAATTGTTATGGTAGGGTTACATTTGTTGTATAGAACCACGATGTTTGGATGGCATGTTTAATCCATGAATTACATTTTTTCTGGTTATTGCAGGCTCTTACCTGTGTCTTATACATCTCCTGAACCATTAGAAGGATGTAAGCGTTTGTGGCATCCAGCCGTGGAGTTATTCCTTCAAGGAGACAGCTAATGTCCAATTAGATTTGGGATATACCGACATATGGCTGCCCTGCTGCACATATTTCCAGGCAGGTGAGGTGTAGCGGGTCTGACGGAGGAAGTCCTTTGCTTGACTCAAGGAGACTCTATTAATTTGCATTTATTGGTTGTGGCCTTTGGTGCACTCTTTGGCTTCCAGGACCACTGTATACTTGCAAGTGCGGTCCCTCTATGAGCATCTTTCCCGTGTTTTATATCAGGTACTTTCCACAGTAGGGCCTTATCGCCTCTCTTGCCTGCGATCCCATTTGTATGACAAGGAGGCCTTTACCTTTGTGGAGGCTTGGATTCCTGGCCAACATCTCCTTGTAGAATAATCCATTAGTGATGTCAGGAGTTTCTGTATTATTTTTGACTTAAGTGCATAGTTAAGGAGTTTAGCATTATATTTGTTCTGGAATAGAGAATAATCCTATTTCACAGTTCCTATGTCCTTATTGGTCAATTAAAGAAGGCAGTTTACATGTTTTTATAAGAGGATACTCTATCAACAGTTTCCAATTTACAGCTGGAGAACGAACTCAGTCATCATTTATGTTTATCCTTATTCTATCGGGGGGGAGTTAAGAAAGTCTCTTGT
The DNA here is from genome assembly GCA_009823505.1 of Rhizomys pruinosus. Taxonomy (NCBI): domain Eukaryota; kingdom Metazoa; phylum Chordata; class Mammalia; order Rodentia; family Spalacidae; genus Rhizomys; species Rhizomys pruinosus. The sequence continues at coordinate 149,145 of VZQC01003771.1, read as the reverse complement.
ATTAAAACCATTGCGCACCTAAGAAGGTAAGCTTCATTTTAGGATTCATTAAAAAGGATTGTTACAGTAGGATACACAGAGGGGCTGTGTCTGCAGTCGGCATCTGTTCCCAAGCAGAGATCTGCCTGCTGGCACTCGTAATTCCCGCAGTATTTCTTTTTTTTTTTTATAAATATTTAGCTTTGCATTTTACGCACGCAGTATTCTTCCCCCCCCCTCAGCATGACTGTACGCTATTCGTTTTTCATTGCTAATCTAACGACAGCTCTTGCAACTGCAGGCTGTTGTCACCTAGCCCATCCGTGGGGTACAGTTGATCGTTATAGATGCAACACATTGCTATACATCACACGCTGACAACTCGGAAGGGGCGTTATTAGCTTTCTTCTCAGCCTTAAGTTGGTGATACTCGGCCTGTTGGAACATACAATCCTTTCCCATATTAGTTTTAAGATTGGATTGCAAGGTTTTTCTTGTCCATTGCTGGTGGGATCAAGAAGGCAAATATATATGCTATTTGGAGTTTATTAGGGACCAAAAGAAGGAGAAAAGCCTATTCAAATAAGACCAAGCGTATATCTTGTGCATCAAAAAAGATTAGAGAAATACTAGAAAAAGATAAAGACGAGGAATTTGTATGACAGAATCATGAGCTCTGGCAGGGGGCAAGGGGCATGAAGGGTGGGATGGATGGGGAATGAATCTAAATATACAGAAAAATGTTGTATGAAATAAAAAGGGCATCAAAAAAATTAACTTAAAAATTGTCTAGTTCAGGACATTTCTTGTTTTTTTTTTTTTTTTTTTTTTCTCTAGGAGTAGAATTTGTGCATTCTCGCTTTTTTTTTTTTTTTTTGTCTTTTTGAGACAGGGTCTCCCTGTAGCCCCAGCTGTCCTGGAACTCACTCTGTAGAGCAGGCTGGCCTTGAACTCACAAAGATCCACCTGCCTCTGCCAATATTAGATATACTCAGTAGTATATTAAAATATATATTATTAAGTTATGTGGAAAATAAGCAATTATAGAAAGTATTAGTCTGTTAAATTTCATGTTGTATTTAATAAATATGCAATTTAAAAGAACTTATTTTTTTATTAATTTTATTTATTTCTGTATGTGTATGAATGTACTGTCTGCATGCAAGTCTGTGCACCCATATTGTGCAATGCCACGGAAGTCAGAAGAGGGTGTCAGATTCCCCTGGAACTGGAGTTCTCCTGGAATTGGAGTTTCAGACGGTTCTCGGCAGCCATGTGGGTGCTGGGGATCAAACCCGGATCCTCTGCAAAAGTGGTCGGTCAGCGCTCTTAACCGCTAGGCCATCTCTCCAGCCCAGAACTTATATTTCTGACTAGATCAAATTATACAAACCCTTTCAAACTTCCTTCGGTGACAATTGAAGTTGGGTATTGCAATCTCAATAACACTGCAATGTATGTATCAGTTCTGAGTTAATACTTAAGAACCTTCAAGCATAAAATTCCTAATCATAGCACAAACCATTGCCAGATATGTGGTTAGTAAATAGAATTATTCTGTTTCTGAACATTATTTGAAAAGGTAAAATAACTTGTGGTTATAAAATGTTTAACATTTTCCTATGCAATATAGATTTTTAAATTAACTTTTGCTAAGTAAATTGCATTACCCTCCAGACAGAGAATGAAGTTTGTTCTCAGTGAAAATTTGATAGCTACATAGTGGAAGTATCTTTTAACAGCACCAAATGGCTTCTTGGATTCATTGAGAAAGTCATAAGTAAATGGCACAGAAGCGGTTGAAGTATGTTTCTATTTCTTTTATTATTATTAGAGATGTGCCTGCTAATCTTTACCCTGATTGTATATATATATCATTAATAACTAAATATTAGCACCTCCCATATATGTGGAATGAATTTTTAGTAAATCCTCAGGATAGATGAGCTACTACTATTATTGTATATTTAATTATTGAGAATATGTGATATCATTTAGTATTAACATTTGATTACTTCCCATGGTAGCCGTCAAGTTGCAACATCACTGCAACACCTGCAACATTTCTGTCTTCTAATCCAAGTTCTTAAATTTATTGATAAATTTAAGACCAAACTCTTATACCTCTAAAACTTCCAGAAGAGAAATCAGTTTATTGTTTTCCACTCTGGTTTTCACTTTTCTTTGTTTATCGTGTATTTTGAAAAAAAATTCAAACATCAAATATTCAACATACACTACCTCATGTTAGCACAGCTGCATTTTCCAGTCACTCTCCCATCACCACATTTGGCTCAAACCATCTACTCTGCTGCGATACTAAGTTTCCTAAGGCACAGCTCTGATTATTCCATGGTAGTATTCTAAAAACCTTTGAGGAATCTCTAGGGAACTTAGGTATGAATAAATACCGGCAGAATTGTAAAACAAAGAAACAAATAAACAAACCTTGGCATGTATAGGGATAAGCATGTAGTCATGTGATCCTGTGCTTTGGCGTTTGAGGGAGAGAGAGAGAGAGAGAGAGAGAGAGAGAGAGAGAGAGAGAGATATTTTTCTACTTGATCTTTACTTTGCTCTTTGGTGTGCACCATTGTGCCCTTGTGCCTGTGTCTGTGTCTGTATCTGTGTATCTATATGTGTTTTTATGTTCATGTGTGTGGGTGTACATGCCTATGCCATGGAAGCCAGAGGAAGGCATCAGGTGTCCTTCTCTATCACTTTTTGCTTTATTCCCAGAGTTCATATTTCTTAGCTAGGTTGGCAGCCTGCAATGCCCTCCACCACGTTGGGGTCACATGCACACATATGACCATGCCCCAATTATTATATGTCCTGGAACCTGAATTTAGGCCTCAGGGTTGTACAGAAATTGCTCATAAACACCAAACCATTTGTCCAGCCCTTGTTATTATTGTCTTTAATACAGAAGTGTTCATACTCAATAGCCATGGGCTTAACCTAGATTAAATGTTACTCTTTGGGCTAATATTACTAGAAATTATTGTTTGCTCTGACTATAAGCTGCCTCCTTTTACCCTCTGCTTTGCAACACCAGCTTTGGTGTGTGTGCACATCTGTGCATCCCAATGGCAGGAAGCCATTTTTAAGGAGAATTTGTGTCAGGCTTATAATATTCATCTCTCAAAGTATCAGTTTTAAAAAAAAATCAAGATGCAACAATTGCAAATGTATAATGAATGACAGCTTTTCTTGTAGGAAAAACATAATATACACGACTATATCCTAAGCTAGTACTTCTTTAAATTCCAAATATTTTAAGTAAAATTACAAAGAATATTTATATAAAATGAGAGGGAAAATTTATAGTCAAAAAGCCATTACATACTTTTCTACAATACTCTATTGGTCATTTATTGTGGGGTATTGAATGAACCTTCCAGAAATTAAAATCAGATTGAAAAATTGAAACATTTCTACGTTTAGATTTCAATCTAATGTAATAATGATTATCATTATATACGAGTGTGGAATTTTTTTTCTTTTACATTAGTTTTCATTTCATTTTTGCATTTGAGTTTGCCCTGTGTAATAATTTGGTTTCAATTTTTGAATTGCTTTGTAATAGAACGTTCTTGCTGGGTTAAAATAGTCCCTTCATTATATTACATAGTAATTGAGTGTCAGAGCTTTGACTGGGACCATGACGCTATAGCTTATTTTGCACATACAATCAACTTCTGGTCATCTCTGACTGTACTGTCTGCCTTGAAGGAAATTTTGCATCAATATTTATCAATTATTCTACAGTAAATGCTTTGCTCTTTTTTGTTATTGTTGTTTAATCCAATCTCTGTCTCTTTTCACTTTATATTCAGACTGCATCACAGTAGGAATATAATGTAATATAATGATTTAACCACATGTTTTTGCTACATGAAAAGTTGAGAGAAAGTAGTTCTAATGCTATTCAACTTCATATATTCAGTTTAAGTGAAGGCTTCTGGGAAGAGCCAAAGGACTTGGGGTGGGAGAGAGATACCCAGCTACCTGCTCTAAGAACATAGCATGTATGAAAACATTGTATGCAATATAGACTATTATCTCCATGTATTGCACAAAATAATCATGAAGGTCTGTGGGAATTATCCATACACGGATGTGGGAAGACCACCCTCTGCTGTTGGCTCCATTCCTGACTGGGGCCTGGAATATACAGGTGGAGAAAGAGCTGAGCAGCAGTGTTCATCTCTCTCTACTTCCTGATGGTGAGTGTGATGTGACCAGCTACTTCAAGCTCCCAATGCCTTTATTTCCCTTGTATGAAGGACAGTACTTTGAAGCATGAACCAAAATAAATCTTTCCTTCCTCAAGTTGTATTTTATCACAGCCACAGGGAAAAACTATAACAACAATAACAACAACGAAAAACTAAGTGGTCATCTCCTAAAACCTCAGATAGGTAGTCTGGGAGATGCATTTAACCACTCCATGCAGTAGGTATTCCACATCTTTATCCGTGTATCCATGCACGATTCATTCCCCACTTCTTTTGTTACATTTTGATTTTCATTGGATGACTTTCCTCCTGAGTCCATGCAATTATATCCAGCTTATCAAACTTATTTTTTACTTGGTTGGTGGGCTTGGAACTCAGGCTGACTAAGCCCACAACCATATATGAACTTACTAGAAATACAGTTGTATTCTAGTATTTTGTTCTGCCTTACAAAAAATGAACAAGACAGACCGGGCGTGGAAAAGAGGGAAGCTCTAAGTCCTACGTTGCTGCCTGTAGCACAACTGTCTGCACTTTCTAGTATGTCAATCAACAAATTATATTATATGCTCAGAATAACTCAGGTGTGCTGGGTTACAGTTTTGTTTTTCTCAAATATTAAATGAGAATAATAGTGTATCACATAACAGTATGACATATTCAGAACTAGAGACCTCCAGTGTATTTCCTGTAGTGGTTTTAGCAAATGGTGTTCTGTAATCTCTCCTTTGTGGCTAATTAATTGTGACATTTCTGCTGCACATGTATTTTATATTCTTTTTTTCCAGTAGCCCTTTGAGGCCTTCAGAAAATGTGTGAATAAGAAGCTATTTTGTAAAATAGATTGACCAGAGTTCAAGACAACAGCTCCAGAGAAAGTAGACTGTTTTGCTTCTCGTCCACCTCTGCTCCTTTTCTTTTTTTTTATTTTATTTTATTTTTTTAATTTTTATTGATGCTTTGTGTATTTCATATATCATTTTCCAATTCAGTTCAGGCATATATCCCCTTCCCTTCCCCCCCACCCCACCCCTCCCATCCAGATCGTGCATTCTGCCTAAGTTTTCTGCATCTTTCTCTGCTTTTTTGTTTTGTTTGTCATTTTTTTTTAACAAAGGTGATAATTTGTGAGTACAAGCATCCTTCATGTAAAACCAATTTGCAAGCAGTTGTGCCCAAACCCACACAGCTCATGGGTCCCACCATCCAGCAGGGGGGCTTGTATGTTCAATCAAGTTGATCAAATGAGTGTCCAGTCCTATTATTTGTAGTTTCACCATTAACCCCAATCGAAGCCCTTACATTCTATCACACCCTCTCTTCCCAATTGTTCCCTAGGCTTTAGAAAAGGGCACAGGTGGTTGAGAAGCAAAACACTCTACTTTCTCTGGAGCTGATGTCTTGGTCTCTAGTCAGTTCTGGCTGTTTTCTTCATGGGCTGCCAGCTTGTCCAGGCTTAACTTTCGATCCTACTAATGAAGCACATGCAATTAGATATTTAGGTATTTAAACAGTATAATATATAGCCTTTCGATCCTACTATAATGAAGCACACACAATTAGATCTGCTCCTTTTCTAAGCCTAGGAGAACAATCTGGGAAGAGGGGGGGTGGTAGAATGTAGGGCTGGATTGGGGTGAATGGTGAAACTACAGCAATATAGTCTGGACATTCATTTGATCAACTTGTTGAAGTACAAGCCCCCCCTGCTGATGGTGGGACCCATGGCTGTGTGGTTTGGGCACAAATGCTTGCAAATTGGTTTTACATGAAGGATGCTGTACTCATAAATTATCACTTATTGTTAAAAAATGAAAAAAAAAACTGAGAGAAAGATGCAGGACCAGTTAGGCAGAATGCATGATTTGGGATGGGTGGGGTGGGGTGGGGGGAAGGGAAAGGGAAATATGCCTGAAACTGAATTGGAAAATGATGTATGAAATACACAAAGCATCAATAAAAAATGAAATTAAAAAAAAGAAAAATAGAAACATCAAATTTAGTGTGAATCTTTGTACATTCTTAGAGATAAAAATAAATATGTAGGCCGGGTATGGTGGAGGACGCTTTAATCCCAGCACTCTAGAGGTAGAGGAAGGTGGATCTCTGTGAGTTCAAAGGCTAGCTGGGGCTATAGGGAGATCCTGTTTCAAAAAATACCAAAAAAGTAAATATGTAGTAGTAAAGTAAATTTCCAGCCATGGTATAAGTAAGACACTTATCAAAATAATTTGATCTTTCAGGATGACTTAAATATTTGCTAAACATTGAGATATGGTTTTTAATAAAATATTTTACTGGTGTTTTGTATTTCATACATCATTCTCAGTTCAAATTAGATACATTTCCTTTTCCATGTCCACCACCCCTACCAGTTCATGCATTCTGCCAACATGATGCATCTTTTTCTCAGTCTTTTTAAAGTTATCTGCAGAGGTTTATTGTTTGGCAGAAGTTAACTGTTTCGTCAGCTCTTTGATTCAGTACTTCTGTTGTGTTCCTCCCATTTATTGCTCCAAAATATGCCTATATAAACATGTCATATATACCACAATTATGACCCCTGAGAATGAACTTTATGTTAATTCCAAAAAAAAAAAATCTTTATTTTATATTACTCTAATGGAATTCTGTGCAGGTAAAGAAAGACGACATCATGAACTTTGTAGGTAAATGGATGGAGCTTAAGCCATTATGCTAAGCAAAGTGAACACATCCCAGAAAAACAAAGGATGGATGGTATCCCTCTTTGTGAGGCTAGCACCAATTCCTAGTTGAAAGTCAAGCTGAGCAAAATAATGTTATATTACTTTTTCATACGAAGGCAACTGTGCTATTATAATGTGATCTCTTAACGGGCTCTAGAGTTAATTTACCACTATTTTCAGACTTTGTAATTGTGGTATATGGGTGAAGATATGTATTCATATTTTAGGGATATGGTTTCTTTAAAGTTTAAGTTTAAAAAAACATGTTTTCCACTGTAAAAATGTAGTTTGCTACTTCCCATTGAGTTAGGTGATCTTTTTGATTAGTAAGTTAGACATTTCTATAAAGTATCATGTTTAATTGAAGCATTGAGGAAACATTCATTTTTTCCCACACATTTTCTTTGTAATAGAGAAGCCAAATAAGGAAGAGTAATCTATACCTTCTCTTATATCTTCCACTAATTCACTTACTGATCTCCTCTTATTAAGTCTGGCCTAGGTTCTGGAAGTGCCAGAGTACACATTAGGCTTTTATTTGATCAATTCTAAATCATTTCTTAATCTAATAATATCTATGTCCTGATTCCTCACTACACTAAGTTTGTTATTGTCAGGGTGTTCGACCTCCAAGTTACAAAATTAAATGTTTCCATTCCAATCATAACCCTTTGATTCTCTTGGCAATGCAAAAAGCATTTTGTGCCTGTTGGTTCTTTGCTGCATTGGAGCAGGCTACTTGACTGCATATTTTGAAGCTAGTGACGGAAGACATTTTAGAAGGTCTCCAAGTGGAGATCTATAAAGACAGGTTGACCAAATACATCCTTACAATTTTAATTAAATATGTAGTACAAGCAAAGTCACAGGTCAACAAGGGGTGCATAGATTATATATATATATATATATATTTCAATGTCTGAACAAAAGCATAATCACTCTTCTTGCCAAAATTATATGTAAAGATTAATATACAACATAAAATATTATTGTGTTATAAACATTGAGAAAAAAATTGAGGAGTGATATTTTATATATATTAAGGCCAAGTGAGTCAAATTTCTATAAATGAAATCAGGTGGGGAATATTAAGGGTAGGGTTCAAATGGTGAAGGGCTCTAAATGTGTTTAAAATATATTATATGGAATTTGCAAATTTTCAATTAAAAATGAAAGTGATAAGTAGAAAAAATAAACACTTCTTAGTAATAACCAGGCCAAGTAAAAATAACAAAAATGTATATGTTTTGATTTTACTCATAATTCTTCAATTTGAATTTTTGAGCATTTCATATGACCCATATTAATCATATTTAGATTCTCTCCTCTATCTATACTCTCCGTGGCCAGATTTCCTGGATTCTGCCATGTATGTCAAGGACTATCAAGTCAAATTGTGTCCCCCAGATATCCTTCACTATAAATTGATCTGCTAGTGCTTGGTCAACCTATCTAGCATCACTAACTTAAAGAAGACCAAATCATCCTCTCCCACCAGTGACCAGCAACCAATAGCTTCTCACATAAGATTTTCCTAATAATTCTTTACAATTTAATAACTTTTACCTATGGTTACCTAAACTATGTCCTAATATGGTAAATAAACTTTTATACTGACATGAGGCACTATGCATTAAATTATCTAATGTATAAGATTTAAAATGAAAAATATGGGAGAGTGAAGAGAGAGAGAGGAGTGAGAGATAGAGAGAAATTGAAAGTGAGAGAGAAATTCACAGATGAAAATTCACAATTGTTAAAATGTCAGGATTATTTAATGCAATCCCAATTAAAATCCCCAAGAGTTTCTTCACAGGTTTGGAAAAAAATGTTCTTAATTTCATTTGGAAAAATGAAAGACCCCGAATAGCCAAAGCAACCCTGAGTGGAAAGAGCAATACAGAGGGGATCTCTACACCAGACTTCAAACTATACTACAGGGCTATAGTCATAAAAACAGCTTGGTACTGGCACAAAAACAGACTTGTTGACCAATGGAACAAAAATGAAGATCCAAATGTGAGTACATACAATTTCAGCTACCTCATATTTGACAAGAGGCCAAGAAGACACAATGGAGGAAAGACAGCATCTTCAGCAAGTGCTGTTGGCAAAACTGGATTACTACTTGTAGAAGAAGGAAATTAAACCCCTACCTCTCGCCATGTATAAAAGTCAACTCCAGATGAATTAAAGACTTCAACTTGAAACCCCAAATTCTGAGGACAATAGAAGACAAAGTTGGCAACAGACTACAAGACATAGGCATAGGAAAAGACTTCCTAAATCAGACAGCAGCTGCACAAGAATTAAGGTCAATTGACAAATGGGACCTTATTAAACTCAAAAGTTTCTGTACATCAAAAGAAACAATCAAGGAAGTGAAGAGAAATCCCACAGAGTGGGAGGAAACCTTCACTGCGCAGAAACATCTGACAAAGCATTGATTTCCAGAATATATAAACTCAAAAAAAAAAAAAAAAAGAAGAAAACACAATGGACCCACTCAAAAGATTGGAGCCAAAGAGCTGAACAGAGAATCACAAGTGAGATAATTAGAGATGGCCTGAGAATCATCTTAAGTAAGTGTTCAACATCATCAATATATAAAATGCAAATTCAACCCACTTAAGATATTCATCTTACTCCAATACGACTGGCAGGTCAAGTAAAACAAAATGATACTAAGTGCTGGAGAACGCTGTGGGCGAAAGGAACCACTCATCCATGCTGGAGGAATGTAAACTGGTACCCACTATGGAAAGTCAGTATGGAGAACCCGGAAACACTTGGCACATGAAACTTTGCCACCTGACCCAGCCATCCACTTTCCTGGGTATGTTACCCACAAGACTATCTTACCACAGAGCGATACATGCGGGCCATGTTTATTTTCAGCTCTTCTTCACAATAGGCAAGAGCTGGAACCAACCCAAATCCCTCAATTGAGGAGTGGATAAGAGGAAATGTGGTACAGCCTACACAATGGAGTTCTATGAGTGTTTAAAGAAAGATGACGGCATGAACTTTGCTAGGTAAAAAGATGGACAAAAAAAAAAGAATATCTGAGTAAAGTAAACACACGTCCAGAAAAACAACTGACAAATGGTACCCTCATCTATGGATGTTAGCTACCAATTACCTAATTGTATGGCAAACTGATCAACATCAATGTGATCTAAAAACAACTGAGCTCTCACATTGTAGAATCCCTTAAAAAATAAACAAATAAAGAAAAAAAATGTCAGGACTTCCAGAATCCATTTACAGATTTAATGTCTCAGTGAGACACTCAGGCAACTCATCTGTAGAACTTGACAAAGTGAGTTTAAAAGATGCAGAATAAAAACCAAAACAAAGAAAATCAAAAAAGGGACATAGTATTTAATTTCAATATTTAGTAAATAGCCACAAGACAGAATGGCACTAGAGAAAGAGCAGATACAAGAATCAGTAGAATAATAAAAGGATCCTGAGTTAAACATATAGGGATACATTCAAGTGATATTTATCAAATTTTCAAAGGATTTCAGTGGATAGAGGATAGTATCCTCAGTAACTATTTCTGGACAAGCCAAATTAAATTAAAAAAATTTCTGTTGACCTATATTTCATGCCAAAAATTCCTTAAATTTCTTAAATTAAACAAAAATTTAATTCCTTAAATTGAACAAAAAACTGTAAAAATTCTATGGAAAAACACAAAAGAACATCTACACAATACTTGGGTTGGTAGTAGCTTTTAGATTCCACCAAAACCAGATGATACATGGAAGAAAAAACATTTTGTGCTTGTACTTTAGCAAATTTGAAATCTTCTGCTCTTTGAAAAACATTCAAAGAATAGAAAGACCACAGCATGGGAGAAAATATTTGCAGCACACATAGCTAAAAAGGGCCTTGTATAAAAATATACAAGGACCTCATAAAACCCAAGAATATAAAAACAAACAAATTGAAAAAAATGATAGAAAACTTGAATAGACATCTCATCAAATATATACATATGGTAAATAACATGTGAAAATATTTTCCACTTCATTTGCATTAGGCAAATGCAAATGAAATCAACAATGCAATACAAGACATGTTCAAGAATGGCTAAAATCCTGAAAAAATGAATCCTGCAATACTGATTTCTAGCAAAGACACAGAACAGCAAAACCTCATTCATCACAGTGTGTCACATTCATCACTTCAGAAGACAGTTTGGGAAGCTGTAACAACGCTAAGCACCGTCTTACCTGATAATTCAGTCATTGTTACACTTGATGCAAAAACATGCACAAGAAAAATCAGCTCACAAACATTTATGGCTAAGTTTATAAACAGTGATCAAAATCAAGAAGCAACTAAGTTATTTTTCCACATTTCATTGATGAAAACCCTGTGGCACATTCATGTAATAGGAAATTACTCAGCAACGAGGAGATGGACTGTGCAAACACACAAAGGCATCTACAAATTCTGACTGTATTGTGCTTATTAAAAGAAGCTTCTGAGCATACCCTTTGGGGTGGTAAACACATCGGTCCCATGAAAAATTTGAGCATGGGGTGGAAAGAGAATTTTGAGTAAGTGAAACAAATGACAGTTTTACATGATTGAGATTGTTCTCTATGGTCTTATAATAAGATTTGTGGATTACAATATATTATCAAAAATGTATAGAATTTTACAGCACAGTGAACCCTCATGTATGTGAGTTAAAGAGACAAGTATGTCCTGAAGAGATGGCATGGTGTCTAAGAGTGCTTGCTGCTCTTCCAAAGGACCCTTGTCTAGTTCCCAGCACCCACATCAGGTGGCTTCCAATTGTCTGTAATTCCAGCTCCAGTGGAACTGACACCCTGCTTCAGGTCCCACTAGCAACTGTACTCATGCGTACACACCCATATACAGAAACACACATGCATACATATATTCTTTAAAATTTAAAAATAAGGTAAAATAAAAAACAAAACTTTAGGAGATAATAATATATGATAAAGTATGATAAACAACATAACTTAAAAAATATAAAGCTACTTCAGTAAAGAGGTAAACATTGCTGACACAAGTAACTTGAACAACAGATAGAAAATGTAACATTCATGCTTAAGTGTGTAATTATAAACTTCACATTAGTTCTTAAGGTTTTATTTCATGGAGGTACAAGTTAACAATTATGAAACCACACATAGTCATCAGTCAAGATCCATGAGGATACTGGAAACAAGTTTCCAGGTAAACAAGTTTCTTACATAGAATGATATATGATCTAAAAATATCTTGTTATATTAAATTATCTGAAGATTCCTAATAATACCTCTTGAGATACAGATCCTATGCAAATGCTTAATATACTGCATTGTTCAGGGATAATTATAAGGGACTAACCATACATGTTCATTGCAGATGAATTTTCATCATATATTCACACAGCTGGTTGAATACACAAATACAGAAACCAGAAGCACAGAGTGTTATGGATATCTATCAGAACTGAGCAGTAGGTTAAATGGGTAGGTAGAAGGGAAGCATCGTCTTGTCTTTTACTGTTAGTATAGGGAATTATGGCTAAGAATGAGAAGTCTAGAATTCAGCATGCCCTAAAGGATTAGAGTTGTAGAAATTAAAATGAATTTAGGTTTAGATCTACATGAAGAGATTTATGTATATGTATATGTATATATATATATATATATATGTAAACACTAACAGATACATACATACATATGAGTATATTAATTTACAGCTAGACAATTATACATATGTGCCTATATACAAATACATAACTATTTCTCTATAATCTATCTATCATTTAGAGAAATGATTGTCAAAGGTCCATAATGTCAATATGACATAGGACCACAGATTTTGAAGGATTTTGATTATTTCTTTAGAGAAATGACTGTAGACATGGGGCAGGGATTATAAAAGATGAATTTATGAACCTGTGGCATCAGAAAAGTTTGAAAATAGAGAGATAAGATATATATGATGTGTATTTTTCAGTAGCTTTTGAACTTGTTTATATATGTATAAATATGTATTGTTTATATGTATAAATATGTATATATTTGTTTATATATGTATATATTGAACTTGTTTATATATTTATTGTATTATTGTATTTATATTTATTGTTTATATATGTATATATAGTTTGAACATCTTTATGCATAAATATGTATATATGCACATACACACGGATACACATTGCACTTGTATAGGTGAAGGCTATATGACAAAAAGCACACTGCCAGACAGAGGAAACCTCCCTCAAAGAGCTCCAAGACACTCCCAATATAATGGAGGCCATCGACATATCCCTTGATTACCTCCCTTGATAACTTGAAGGTAAAACCTTATTACTGAGGACCAGACAGATTTCGACACAAGAATTGGAACCATTCAACTGGAACTGACCTGAAACCCTCCGCCCTGAAAACTAGCTCTCATAGTTTTAGTGGATGCTATGTAAGATGTTAAGGGAGAAAATCAATCAATGGTCCAAGGCCAAATTTTAAAGTTACTATACGGGGCTGGAAGGATGGCCTAGTGGTTAAGAGAGCTGACCGCTCTTGCAGAGGACCCGGGTTCGATCCCCAGCACCCACATGGCGGCTGAGAACCATCTGTAACTCCAGTTCCAGGAGAACTCCAGTTCCAGGGGAATCCAACATCCTCTTCTGACCTCCGCGGCATTGCACGACACGGGTGCACAAACCTTCATGCAGACAGTACATTCATACACATACAAAAATAAATAAATAAATAAATAATAAATAAATAAAAAAACAAAAAATAAATAAAGTTATTATATGTAACAATGACTGGCATATCAAACGATATGGGTGCAGTAGTGAGCCCTTTATCTGTGGGATAATCAGCAGTTATCTAATTGTATTTAAAGGCTTCTCACTGGGAAGGCATTAGTGGGTGGTATTGTAAATATAAACAAATACACATGGTTGAGGAGATTAAAAATCTTAAAAGTAAAACCTACTTTTTTTTTTTTTTTTTTTTTTTTGGTATTTTTGAAACAGGGTCTCCCTTTAGTCCTAGCTGGCTTGGAGCTCACTCTGGAGTAGGCTGGCCTTGAACTCACAGAGATCCGCCTCCCTCTACCTCCCAAGTGCTAGGATTAAAGGCGTACACCACCACGCCAGCATAAAATCTACTGTTTTTTGAAAATGTTTTTAATTGATGTTTTGTTGTATTTCAAATATCATTTTTCTCCAGTTCAGTTTAAGCATATTCCCTTTTCCCTTCCCTGCACCCCACCTCAGATCATGCACTCTGCCTAAAGTGTTCCTGCTCTTTCTGCATCCTTCTCTTTTTTTATGTTTAAGGAATTCACATTTTCATCCTTTAATTTTATATTACCCTTCTCCCCTCCCTAAATATGAATACATACTTTTCCCACTAATATACAGTAATTAAGAGTCTGAAGTAAGTGGTAGATTGATTCTAGAACCCGCCTTTTGAAACATCCCTAGACCAAAGTAATTTCTTACTCTATTCTAAACACATATATTTATAGAAACATATACCTCTAATCATTCAGCAAAGAAGGTTTTTTTTTTTGTATGTAACTGGTAGAGACTATTACATTGTTCCACAACTAGACAAACACAAAGAACACAATTGTACCTGACCGAGCGTGTCCAGCTTTACAGAGTATACATGTCATGACAACTGCTCATGCCAAAGCCTCACAGGGCATCATACAGGAACAGGGGATAATAGAAAATGAAATGAGGCCGCTCTTAGGTCTCAACAGGGAAGCTTCCTCATGCAACAGATGGTGATTCCCAGAAAACCACAACAGCAGCAAAATGAGCAGAGAAACAGGAAACTGTCGAAACTATTCCTTGAAGACCTAGGAACAATATAATAAATATCTCTCTCTATCTCTCTCTCTCTTCTCCAATTAATAATCCATACTCTCTCTCGTCCTCTCTCTTCACACCTCTATTACTGTGGATATAAGTGTAACAATGTCTAGATATAAGATATAAGACACCCAGATAAGATATAGAACAGCCCAGAGGAGCAGTCAAGAAGAAGGTGATCGTTTCCCCCTGGAACATGCGCCGTAATATATAGAGATTGGAGTTAGATAGAGATATAAGATATGTGGGTGCTGGGATCAACCGGGTCCTCTGCAAGACAGTTGGCACTCTTACATAGATAGAGAAAAACCCATCTCTCCAGACCCCAAAATATATATATATACACAAGGCTCAGAGCAGTTGTACAGGAAAGTGCAGACAAGAATAACTGATAACAGCTAGAGGTGGACTGATTGCTCACAGAAAAACAGTTTTTTTTTCAGCCATCTAGGAAGTTACTCATTTGTGGTTAAAGCAATGGTAAATGCATGTCCAAGATCCATGCAAACTCAAACCAAGATAAGAAATACAGAGTGGGAAATGGGTAAGAAGACCCAACATTAGCTGAAAGAGAATATATAGAGAACCAATACTACTGAAGAGAAGATAGAGAGTCGGTTTTTTTAAAGTGTAGAGATAGAGATATATAGTTAAAATAGATATCAAATGGGATGGACATAACTCACCAAAGGGTAATTTGGAGGAACCACAAAATTTGAAGGATGGGCCTTTAATATGAAATGCAAATAATATGAACCACTGGTAAAGATGTTGTAAGAGGGTGGCAGATAGGAGAGAGAATAGATATTAAAATAGTAATAGATGAAAATTAAAAAATTAAATATAAAATATAGATATATCACATACATTATTAGGTAGGGTATTACTGAAACCAGGTTTTCGATAGCGAACCATATAACTTGGAGCCATATAGATTATAGATATGTAGGAAGATAGAAAGACAGAAGTGGTCCCATGATTCTTTTAAGTTTGTCGGGTTGAAGATATAATATAGATTAATTGTCGAACAATGACATAGTAAAGAAGTGAATAGATAGATATGATATAATATATTCATCACAGAATAGTGCAACTGGTGTATTTCATTGGTGTATTACATGCTCTTTACTTTATCTACATATATATAGTAATATAGTGTAGAAATGGGTATAACTCATTGTCATACTATGCAAGAAATGAGCAATCTAAGATATCACTAATAGAAGGCAAAGAAATCTCTGATGAAGAGAATGGAGGTATAGAGAGGAGTATGGTGGAGATAGATAATAGAAGCTGGTGTCAGGAGTAGATATATAAAGAGATAAAATATTGCTCGTAGACGTTGGCAGTGGAGGTCCCTTTGGAGTTTGTTTTAATACATAGCGCGCCCTGGAATCCAGACGTTATATAGTGTGTTGTGATGTGAGTGAGGTAGAGATAGAGATAGACTGAGAATAGATAGATAGATATATGATAGATAGTTTCACATAAAATATAAGTTATATAGAATAAAGTTTTGTGCTCCCAGAAAAGATATATATATACCATGAGAATTCCAACACCTCTGATCTCTGCGAAGAATCCACAACTCAGAAAGTTGCAATCAGATAAGTGTTTATCATGTGAATACTGACTAATTTGTATTGAGAGTGTAATGCAAACTTAAGGGAAGCGACCTAATGCTCGGGCATTTGGAGAGAATGTGGGAGATGTGTGTGCAGATAGAGATAGATAGATTAGATTTCAAATTATAGTGGAATTTAGGATAGCAAATATATATATATTATACACATTTGAAGTGTTGTATTGTTCAATCAGGGTAAATCCTCAGTTGGATCTTTAATATTAGCCCAGAGATAGATATAGTGGGATACAAAACATGTGATTTTAGGGCACTCTCACGTAATAAGTAAATAAATCGTTGTATATTTTTCAACAACAATCTCTGTTAATAGATATATAGAGATTGATTAGGAACATTTGGATAGCGCAGGTCGGCGTGGGTGGTTGTATTGGGTTGAATACATATTCAATTAGATGATATATAGTATATATATAGATATATATATATGAGAGAAGGTAAAAATGTATAAGGGACTAAATGGTACTAGTTTGTCTGGTTGTGTGCATATCAAGAGACCACGCAAGACTGTTTCTCTTATTCCTTTATAGCAGTGGATGGCCATAAATTAGTTATAGGGACTAGGAGCTTGGGGCTACTTTCACAGCGAGTACTAGGCATAGTGCATCTCTTAAATATAGTACAAATAAAAACTATTATAGATATATCACAGACAATATAAAACATAAACTCAAACAAACAAACAAAAAAAGTGGGAATAAAAAACTAGAAATTGAATCAGACATTTTTAGGGCGATGAAGGTAGAAGCATTTAATGTTACTGAAATCTGCTGCCCTGTGGACAATTACCGTAGCTCTACAAATCTAATTGCTATCTGTTGATTGGGGCTTGGGTACTAATACATCGGCTTCTAGAGTAATTTTCGAGGATATCTTCAATTACAGTCCTGAAGGCAGGTGGGAGCTCTGGGAGATGGAGACCCCGTTATCTTCCCGGGTCAATTGGAATACATCTAAGGATACATCATTCTACCGCAAATTCAATATAGTGACTGAGTGGTAGGTGTTTATTGGTTTTTGTGTTATTTTGATAGTTTGGGAGCGGTGTGTTATAGTGAAGTAACGAAAACTGTGGCCACAGCTTTATATTTGCATGCTCTTTTTCCCGACTGGGTTCAATCAATTTTAATGATACAGCATCACTCTCTGTCGTTGGTTCATACGAAGATTGCTGAGACTCCTCTATGTGTATATGTTCCATATCAAAAGTGCTGGCTTACAAGGACCTCAGAGGTGACTTTTCCAGGATGGATTCCAAGACACGGTCTGACCAGATAGGCCTGTGGGCCGGTGTAAGCTCGCATTTTTTAAAATAGATCTGGAGAGTTGCTGAGTTGAAATGGCGATATGCTCTATAGACAATGAGTGACCTATAAAGCCATAGTCAATAATAAGAACAGCCTGTTGGGCAGCTCTATTAGTTATGATGTGGGTAGTCATCCGTATTATTGCTCTACTACACATATTGTGGAGAGACAATTTTCCAGATTGTCAGTCTACTAGGTGTTAACAGAAACTCGTGTTTGGAAAGATTTGATTTCTACCTGCTGTAAAAACATCCACTTCCAAAAGTGTAAGTTCACCCTGGAAAAAGATGAATTATCACAGCACTTTCAGAATAGATGTTTTTCCAGAAACCTATTACTTACTGTATGTTTCTTTATTGGGGAATATAGGAACCATAACATGGTGGTTTGGGGAAGCAAGGAGTGGATATGGAAGTCTGTTGATTCTAGCAATGGTCAGCATAAAATAGAAATTTTTAAAATGAAAGAGGGGTGGTGAGATGGCTAGCAGTTAAAAGCACTGGTGCTTTTGCAGAGGATCTGTGTTTGGTTCCAGAACCCACGAAAGTGCTTAAATCACTGTACTCTATGTTCGGGTGGTCACACCATATTCTGGCTTCTGCTGGCATTTGCACACATGTGGTGCTTAATTACATTCAGTGTAAAAATTCATACATCAATAAAATAAAATAAAATAAAAAATTCTTTCTTTAAAAGTGGTTAAGTTTGGCAATATATATTATGATAAGAATTGGCTGTGTAACTGGCCTTAAATATTAGTGAGAGAGGCCTCTAAATGGTTAATTTGAGGTTCATACAAAAAGCAGCTGCTCAGATTTTAATACAGTTAGGGTCAGATTTGCTATTGTAGCTCATTACTGTCATCTGCAGTTAAGAGTTAGAGAAAAGTAAGATGTGAACCAGATCAGAGCAAAGGGCAGCATCCTGAAATGGAACTGGGGGTTGAGAATCCTCATTCTGCCATTCTCATTTCTTGTCATTTGCTTTGGCAAATCACATACTCTTTCTGAGCCATGTTTTCCCATCTTTAAAATAAACACAACAGTACTCACTTTATATTCTTTCTGAGCCATGAGAGTCACATGCAAGGATGTTAGTGAAGACACTGATGTGTCACTTTCAGTCCCTAAACTGCATCTGTCCTCTCACCTCGTGTGCCCGAGGCTAGCCCACCGTTAACATTCTGCTGTCCTTCTCTTGGCCCAGGGCATGTTACAGTTTGCGGTGCTCTCTATCCCCACTGTCCTTGAGTTCTCTTGTGTTTGCTAGTCAGAGCCTGGGGAAAAACCACATAAACACAGCTGAAAATGCAGCATTGCAGTGAGCATGGAATGTGGTGCCAACTGCTTTTTCAGTCACTCAGCTGTGCACACATATTAACATCTTAACGCTGCTGATGACTTGCTGTACAGTCCTCAGCACCCTGCAATGTCTTCTCCATGGAGAGTCTGAGACCCCCATTCTAGAAATGCAGGATCTCAAGAACAAAGGGTGGAACAGTGTCTAGATAAGGGCTTGTGGTTAGGATCCAGGCTGTCCACTCGTGAGAGCCCCTGGGATCATGGACCTGCCAAACATCCTGTCCTTGGCTGCCTCCGATGTGACATGGAGAAATGAATAATGCATTCTTGCCATGTTAGTGTTGATTAATATCAGCATTAGTATCACTTCAGCTTTTGGTCATGGGAAATGAATTCATTGAGACCAGATTCTACTGACTGCACAGAGTAGAAAGCAATCCATAGGGTTGAGTGGAAGCTGGAAATGAGGAGTTGACAGCTCCTCTGGGAATGCCATGTGACAAGCACTGAGCGGACTGGGATAGGCTTTGGAATTGGAGTCTTGCCTACACACACACACACATGACAGCAGCACACACACAACCGATCACACACACGAGTGCATAACATGTGAGTTTTCACTATCATTTCTCTTCTCTGTTGACTTTCCTCGACAGACCATGGAGGTCAGGGAGAGTCCCATGTCTAAGAGTCAGGAATGGCAGAGGCCCTGTGCTGGAAGCAGGGAAGGTGTGTCGACATTTGGCTTCTTTCTCTATAAGCTGGGTACTCTGCATTGGAAATGTCTCCCTATTAAAAGCATTACTTCAAGCAATTAAGGGGACAAGATGGTAAAGCACTGGAACTATGTCCTGGGGCACCTCAGCTGTTCCTGCTTAGCATAGGGACAAGACCTAGGAACTTCAATGTAGCACACAATGGTAAAGTAAAGCCTGAGAATTTCTCCCTCAGTACCTCTTGGTCTGTGCTCATTCATCTGAACTCCCACCTTTAAGCCACATGCCCTGATTTTAAATGACTCATATCAAAAGCCTCTCAGAACGCAACAGCTGCTTCCAAAGCAGCAACCTGTGCAGGGAGTTTATGACACTGAAGAAAGCAAGTGTCTCTGGGTAAGCCTCTGTGAAAAGCCTCATCCACCTGACCAATGCCTCACCATGAGCATAGCTTAGAAGACTGACTTAGGAAGTAGAATACGAACAAAAGTAGGAAATGATCTTCAAAAGGCTCTGCTCTCAGAGCTGAGCCAGACAATGACCAAGTTCACATATGGTCATACTTGAATGCTACAGAACTGGTGTTCAAATAATTTGTAGAAATCCCCTGGATCCCACAGCTGATGGCCTACAAACTGCTGGGTACTGTCTGCCTACAGATATGAGATGATGAGAGTCTAACTTCACCCTAATCTAACTCCTGTGAAAAATGCAAATCAGAAGGGGACCACATTATTGCAGTCAAGGGAGGTCTGTGCTGATACAGAAGATTTGCATGCTATTAACCTTTTCTTTTGAAAGATATTGTGAATTTCATTTAACACTTGAATTTATTGTCAGAGACAGATTTAAGGATATTTTATTAGGTATTTGACTGTTTTTTCTTTTTAGCAAATAATAAACTTTTGGTCATGTCATAGTTCTAAAAATAAACTTTTTAAAGGTATATATCTATTGCTGATTGAAGTAATGTTAGCATATATTAAGAATAATATTAAATTAGCAAGAAGTGGGATTCAATAATCTAAGGTTAAGAGCGAAACTCTACTAGATTTTTTTTTTGTATTTCTTATGTGTTGAATGTATGTCTGCATGCAGGTCTGTGCACCCAGTGTGTGCAATGCCGCGAGGTCAGAAGGAGGTTTCAGGATTCCCCTGGAACTGGAGTTCTCCTGGAATTGGAGTTATTCAAGACGGTTCTTGGCCGCCATGTGGGTGCTGGGGATCGAACCCGGTCCTCTTAACGCTAGGCCATCTGTCCAGCTCTACAGGATCTTAAATACATCATGAGTCAATCAAGCTTATAAAATGGAGAGGGTTCTTTTATAAGGAACCAGGAAAATATCAAAGTAAGACACAGCCTGCTATTTTACCACAAATTTGTGTTAGACAGACATGTTCTTTCCAGAAGGTCCAAGTTGGAAATCTGATTACCTAAAGATTTAAAATGTAGTTCTGAGGGTAGTGTCAGATCACTAAACCCCTCTTCCTGGAACCAACAGCAAGCAGTCCTTGGCAACATGTCATCCTAATTCCAGTTTTCTAGAGCTATAGAAGTTCTCTTTATCTGCCCATTCATAAATCTGAAGATACCATGCAAAACATGGGAAGGCATTGGAGGGCATATTAAAAAATAAAGGCACACTCTTACAAACTGAACTGTTTTATGCACTAACAAAATTAGTCACTTTCAGAAATAATGGTAGGTAAACTTGGTAATTATTATAGCAGCTTCTGAGTCAAAAGTCTCAAGGAAGTTTCCTGAAAAGCAGGCTTTTCAGTTAAGAAATGCACCGGGGCTCAGTTGCTAGGGTGCTTACCTAGTATGATAAAGCCAGGGTTGGAATCCAGCAATGCTAAACAGGTTTGGGCCATAACATGCCTGTAGTCCTCAGCACTCATGAGGAAGAGGCAGAAGGAGGTCAAATTCAAGGTTACCCTTGACTGCATAATGAAATGGAGACCAGCCCGGCTATCGAAACATTGTCTAACGCAACAAGAAAAAACGAAAACAATACAGCACAAGATGTCAATGATAAGAGCCGCAGTGATCACTGATGCCTCGTCCATGTCACACAATTCCTTCACCCATGTTTTCTCTTCAACTTGGCAGCACTCATTTCAAATGGAGAGCACCTGACTGCAGTGTTCCTCCCTGGCTGCCCACCTCTGTGGGCCTCTGGTCTTTCTAGTGCCTTGTTACAAGGATTCTACACACCTCATCTACTGGGGTTTGTGTCTGCCAATGTCCTCATTGTCAGGGCTATTTGTTAACTGCCACTTTAGCTGCATGATTTTGGTTGGTAGTGGCTGCAAGGGAGGGCCATATCACTGAGATGGTGAATAAATTTTAACATGTCCCCATTTTCATGAAAATTTCTTTCTGGGGACTGGAGCAATGACTCTGCAGTTAAGAACAGTGCTTTTGCAGAGAACCTTGGCTTCAATTCCCAACTCCCACATAGTGGCTAACAAAACTCCAGCTCTAGGGGAATATGACACCCCCTTCTAACCTCCACAGCACTGCAAGACACAAGTGCACAAACCTAAATGCAGAAAATACATTCATAAAAATAAAAACAATAAAAATAAAATATTAATTTTTTTTTCTTTGTGTTTTTGTTTTTTTTTTTTTTTAGTTCCAGCTGTCCTGGAATGCATCTGTAGGATCAGGCGGCCTTGGAATTCCATCGAAAGAATCTGGCCTGTTCGTGCTCTCCAAGGCCTAGGATTAAGGATGCCCAACCACACTTGGGCTTCAAAATTTTTTTTCTAATAAAAGGAAGTATGTGAATTTTATAATTTTCAGAAAAATAAGGGAATTATCTAATAATAAAAATAAGGGGAACTAAGAGAGATGGCTCAGTGGGTTAAGATGAACTGGTATCCTTCAGAGGACTGGGGTTTGGGTTCCAGCACCCATGGTTGACTTACAATCACTGTGTATCATATTCTGGGAGATCTGATGCCCTCTTCTGCTATGTGGGTATTGCATGATGCAGGTGCTCTTACATGCAGGCAAAACACAAAAAATAAAAAAAAAAAAATGGGGCTGGAGGGATGGCTAGGGGTTAAGAGCGCGACCGCTCTTGAGAGGACCTGGGTTCGAATCCCGGCACCAATGGTGGGAGGCGTCTGCAACTCCAATTCCAGGAGAACTCCAGTTCCAGGGGATTCCAATGCTCTCTTCTGGCCGGACAGGCACAGATATGGTACACATATCGTGTGTACCATATTATCAGTCAGAACATTGATACACATACGGAAATAATAAAAAATTAAATAAATCAGAATATACAAATAAATAAATCATTTTTTTTTTTTTTTTTTTTTTTTTTTTGATTTTATTTTTTTAATCCTAGTACTTGGGAGGGCAGAGGCAGAGGCAGGATTTCATGAGTTCAAGGCCAGCCTGGGTTACATAGCGAGTTTTCTAGAAGCAAGCTTACAGGGAGACTCTGTCTCAAAAAAAAAAACAACAAAAAAAGAAATTATTAGATTTAAAAAATTGTTTTTATATTTCTTGTGTCTTCATTTGTTTTTTTCCGCATGGTTTGGTTAATACTGTATTTGTAAGTTGATAAAATAGCTCTTTTTTTTTTACTTTTAAATTATTTATTATTTTTTATGTGTACTGGTGTATTGTCTACATGTAGTTGGTGCACTGTGTTGTGCAATTGCCATGGGAGGGAGGAAGGGGTGTCGGATTCCCCTGGGAACTGGGTTAAAGATGGGTTTTAGCTGCATGTAGGTGGCTGGGAATCGACCCTGATCCTTTGCAAGAGAGTAGGATTCTTACCACCTTGAGCATTCTCCAGCCCATAGCACATCGGAGCTCCATAGAGACAGTGCCGGGGCAAGTGAGAGCAGGACGGGCACTGGGCAACTCTGTGCCTCACTGAGGAAAAACTAAACATGGGCAAATGTGATCCTAAGAAGCCGAGAGGCAGCATGTCATCATATGCATTATCTGTGCACACTTGCCGGGAGGAGCACAGGAAGCAGCACCCTGATGCTTCGGTCGGCTTCTCAGAGTTTTCTGAGAAGTGCTCAGAGAGGTGGAAGACCATGTTCTGCAAAGAAAAGGAAAAGCTTTGAAGACTGGCAAAGGCTTGTTATTGAAAGAGAAATGAAAACCTACATCCCTCCCAAAGGGAAAGCAGAAAAGAAGTTCAAAGATCCCAGTGCATCTAAGAGGCCTCCTTCGGCTTTCTTGTTGTTCTGGTCTGAGTATTGCCACCAAATCAAAGGAGAGCATTCTGGCTTATCTATTGGTGATGTTGCAAAGAAACTGGGAGAGATGCGGAACAACAATGCTGCAGATGAGGAACAGCCTTACAAAGAAGACGGACCTGAGCTGAAGGAGAAATGCAAAAAGGACATGCTGCCTATGGAGCTAAAGGAAAACTCGATGCTGCAAAAAGGGAGTTGTGAAGGCTAAAGAGGGGGGAAAAAAGAAAGGAAGGGAAGAGGGATGGACCTGAAGATGAAGAGGATGAGGAAGAGGAGGAAGTGAGATGAAGAAGATGATGATGAATTGAGTAAGTTGAGTTTAGCAACTTTTTTTTTCTTTGTCTTCAAGAGTTTAACCCTCTGTACACAACTCACTCCTTTTAAAGAAAACATTGAAATGTAAGGCTTTGTAAGATTTGTTTTTAAACTGTACAGTTTTTTTTTTGTATAGTTAACACACTACCGAATGTGTCTTTGGACAGCCCTGTCCCAGTGGTATCTTCAATAGCCACTAAACTTGCCTGGTACAGTATGGGGTTTGTAAATAGGCATGGAAATTTAAAGCAGGTTCTTGTTGGTGCATAGCACAGATTAGTTATATATGGGGATGGTAGGTTTTGTCATCTTCAGTTGTCTCTGATGCTGCTTATATGAAAATAATTGTTCGGTTTACTGAATACCGCTCTATAATTGCAAAAAAAAAAGCAAAAGAAATGAAGCTTCTTTTGTTGACATTCTTAATGCTTCTAAGTAAATACAATTTTTTTTATTAGAAAAATAAAAAAAAGAAAGCACTGGTTCAAAGAATTCCTACAAGATCTAGGAAGAAAAAAAGATTTTCCCCCTTTTACCAGGGGTTCAGGAAGGGCTGAGCTGTGAGGTGTCTGCTGGGGCTTCCTTCAAGCAGCCGAAGGCTCTTTGGAGCTTGCACGCTCTGCAGCACAGCAACTTCTGCACTTCTTGTCAGACTTCTCAGCTGATGTTTGACTTCCTCAAAAGAGAGAATCCAACAAAACCAGATAGAAGCTGACAGCCTTGTATAGTGTAACCTTAAAAATCATACAAAGTCACTTCTGCATTACTCTTTTAGTCAAAGCTGTCACATGCCCAAAGGAGAGGGGCTGTAGACCCAATCACGTCATGGGAGAAATGCCGACAGACTTGATTTAAGAAAAAAATCACATGAAGAGAAAGTCAATTAATTTCTTATGTATTATCAGTTGGTACTGTTGTTGTAATTAAGAAGTGACTTTGGTGGTTACTTAAATCTGGAAATTGAATAGAAGAAAACTATTCACAGTTGTTCTTGGAAGACTGTGGAATAGGTAAAGGTTCTGTCAGTTTCTCTCAGAGTTGGTTAGGGCTGGCAAGGTGGGAGGGAGGGAAATTCCAATTGTCCCGAAGTTGATGAGCATTCCCCTACCACAGACTCCCAGCTCACTCCTGGCCAGAGGAAGGCTTCAGGCAGAGTGCCTGGTGTTCACAGCAGGCAGCCTCTCAGGGACCCAGCAATGTGTGGCGATGAATGTCAATGGATTCTGAGTGAGGTGCTCACAGTCCTTGGAAGAACATATCTTAAGCATTTTTCCTTGTTATTAAATATTCATTGTGACAACTTTTAAATAGTTGCACAGATATTTTTTTTATTTTTATTTTATTTTGTTAATTAATTTTTTTTTTTTTTTTTTTTTTTTTTTTTTTTTTTTTTTTTTTTTTTTTTTTTTTTTTTTGTGTGTGTGTGTGTATGTCCTGTGTGTGTGTCAGGGAACATCTTTCTGCTTTTCCTTAGTGTGCTCACACTTTTCTTTATCCAGCTTTATTAGAATGTATGTAATTGCATGAGATAAATGTCATTATGATATTTTCATACATGCGTATAATGTATTTGATCTTTATGGTTTCATCCATGTCTAGTGCTTTCTTTTTCCAAAAAGTGTCTTCTGCTTTATAGCTTTTTTTTAAAGATTATTATGAGAGAACCATTTCTTTGTATTTCTGAGTCTGAATTATTTAGTAATGATCATCCCCTTCAATCCACTTTCTTGCAAATGACAGAGTTTTGTCTTCTCAATAGTTTAAATAATATTCTATTGTGTACAAAGCACATATTCTGTTTATTCATTTATATTTTAATAAATAATTTTAAAAAAAAAAAAAAAAATTTTATTTTTTTAAACTTTTTTAAATTTTAATTTATTTATGTTTAATGTGTATGAATGTACTGTTTGAGTGTAGGTCTGTGGCACCGCCTGTGTCGTTCAATGCGCGGAGGTCAGAAGAGGGTTGGATTCCCCTGGAACTGGAGTTTCCTTGGAGTTGGAGTTACGACGGTTCTAGCACATGTGGGTTCTGGGGATCGACCCGGGTCTTCGCAAGAGAGTCGGCGCTCTTAACTGGCTAGGCCATCCCTCCAGCCATATAACTTAGTTTTTTATGATAATACTGTGGTAGACATTTTGTTTTTTTTGAGGGGGTATCGTCTATTGTATGTTACTTTAAATTCTTCAGGTAATGATTTTGAGAAGCCTATGTAATAGTCAAATGTGTTCATACTTGTTTAACTTCTCAAGGAAACTCAATGTAGTGGCTATTCACATCCTAACCACAGAATACAAGGATTTTTTTACACATCTCAACTTCATTTGTTGGTTTTTGTTTTTCTATATGGTGCTGGTTGGTGAACATCTTTTATTCAGAACTTGGGAGGTATAAGCAGGCAGATCTCTGAGAGCTCAAGGCAGAATCATCTACGATAGCAGGTCAGGCTAGTTAGGGCCTATCAGTTGTGGGAGGCTATAGGGATAGCCTGTTCTCAATAATACCAATGAATTGTAAATATATATATATATATATAATATATATATTTTGTACACACACACACCATATATTGATGTTATGTATGTCCAGATGAAGTTTATGTGCATTTGCTGCATATAGGTGCCCCAGAAACCAGAGGGAAGCTGTAAGATCCTGAATCTTAGTTATAGGCAGCTGTGAGCCCAACATGGGTGCTGGGAATCGACTGTGGTCTCTGCAAGAGGCAGAGGTGTCTTACTGCTGAACTCTTCCCAACCCTTTTTTTGTTGTTTTCTTGATGATAGCCATTCTGAATGGAATGAGATGGACTCTAAAGGTTATTTGGATTTGTATTTCTCTGATGGCTAAGCACTAAACTTTCTCTTTCATGTATAATTACTAGACATTGTTTTTCTTTTTTCCTTTTGAACAGTTCTGTTGAGGGCTGGAGAGGTGGTCTAGCGGTTAGAGCGCCGACGCTCTTGCAGAGGACCGGGTTGAATCCTAGCACCACATGGCGGCGAACCGTCTGAAACTCCAATTCCAGAGAACTCCAACTCCAGGGGAACCAGCACCCACTACTGACCTCTGACCTTCACACAAAAATGTGGCATGCACACACAATAAAAACATTTTTAAAAAATGAATTAAAAAAAAAAAAAAAAAGAAAGTGTCTGTGAATTCACTTGTCCATTTGGTGGGTTTCACTGTACATTTTCACACATGTGGTTTTCTTCTTGCTTTTGGTGTTTTATATATTCTAGATATTGATCCCCTGCCAGTTGAAGAGCTGCCAGATATTTGCTCCATTCTGTAGGTTCTCTTTATTTGGATAATTGTTTTGCTTTCTCTGTGGAAATTTTTATTTTGATAAGATCCAATTTGTCAATTCTAGATAGAAGGTCATATTCTACATATGAGCTATTTTATAGGCAACATTGTATGAATGAGAAAAATGGAAAGATTTCTCTAAAATAATGACTAAAATAAGATGAGATTGCCCACTGTCACTACTTTTAATTAATATGGTGCTTGAAATCTTAGTCCGTGCCTTAAGGCCAGAGAAAGAATAAACAGTTACAAATAGGAGGAAGAAGGTAAAGGTGTTTCTTGTTGTGGACATATGATCCTATAGTTTAGAATACTCTTAAAGACTATTGGATCTTGTATATAACATGTCACAAATATAATAAGTTCAACATAGCATACAAAAAACGTTTTTTTATATGCAAATGACAAATTACATGAAAAAATAGGAAACAATCATTTATAGTAGCGTCAAAATAAAATAAAATAAAATAGCACTAGAAATAAACCTAAGCAAAGATGTAAAATACATTAAATGAAAAATTTATAAACTGAGAAGGAGGTCGTGTGGCTATGCAATTTAATTCAGCACTTTGCGGAAGGCAGAGGCCAGTTGGAGTTTGTGGGTTCAAGGCAGCCTGGTCTAATAGTGAGTCCCAGGACAGCAAAAGCAAAAGGGAAACCCTTTCTCAAAAAGAACAAACAAAATAAACAAGAACAACATGAAATTTGAACTAATAGAGGACAAGAGGAAAGTATGAAGAATGCGCATAAGCAATGTTTCTGGATAGGGTTCCAGTTGCTTAGGAAAGACTGCTCCTTCTCATTGCACACATGCTATCTATTCCCTTCTTTGAGACCTTTTCATACATCACTCTCAGAGAGACCACTGTTGTCTAGCAAGGTGAGGAGGTCTTCTCAGTAAAAACTGCTTCTGACTCTTGCTCCCTGTGTCCAGTCCACCTCCATGGATGGCTCTGTTTTCTCACTGGGTCTTATCTTAATTGTCTCTTTCTCTTTTTCTTCATCTTCCATGTTATGGTTATGTATGTTATTTGTTTGGGAAGTCAGCTCTTGTAACTAGTTGGTTCTCCAACTTCTATGTAAGTGGGTAGGGTTGAATTCCTAGTCTTTCCTGTGGTTACTTTCAGTTTCTGGAATTACAGGCATGTTTTTTTTTACAGGCTTTATGCATATGATGTAAGCACTCCATTAACTGAGCTATATTCTGATGTCCCTAATTTCTCATTCTTTGCTCTCTTCTGCCTTCTACACCACAGCTTTCTTTGAGTTAAACAGCGTGCTTTCACCTATCTAGCAATCAACCATGTAACCTCCGTCCTCCATCCCAGTTATTCCATAATCAACTACGTTGGAGCCTCTGTTCCTGCCACACTTTGAAACTGCTCCCATCCATCAACTACCAAATGCCCCCTGGAGGAAGGTTTTATTCTGGTCAGAGCCTTGGTGCTCAGGCCCAGGGTTTCAGCGTCTGTTCCAGCTTTCTGCTGCGTCGGATTCCTTCTGTACTGGTGCTCCTAACCTAGCTTGGGAAATTGCTCACTCTTTATTCCTGTTGGATTTCCAATGTTGAGGTCCTGCTTTTGCTGATGTTTCTACATTTTCTTTTTAAATGAAAGTGTATCTGTCTGTTGCTCATCAATCACAGATTTATGATTCTTATCTGGGAGGGTAATGTGGTGCAGCATTTTAGGAAGTGAATAAGTTTTTCAGAATTTTTGGAAAAGGTAATGAAGCACATACTACGTCTCTATATGATAAGGAGATGTAGGCAACACTTTAACATGTTATTTCTCAGCAAACAGATACTCTAATTACAGATTTTAAATGAGCATTTGTAGCCTTTTACTTGTTGTAGCTCATATAACTGTTGGTTCAAGATGCTCAAACTACTGACTGAAACAAGTGAACTTCTGTCCAAACAAACTTCACATGGAGAATTTTGAGAAAGACTGAGAAAGAGATGAAAAGGCATGTTTGGTCGAATAACAATGAAGCTTTCTGGTGGTGTGGGGGGATAGGGTAGGGGGACAGGGGGTTTAGATTTGATAATCTTGTACAAAAATATAAATAATAAAAAAATGCAAAAAAAAGATGCTCATCTCTGATGATTTTGCCCCAAATGAAATTTTTAATTTTTAATCATTTTTCAAATTACAGATAAGATTAATTGGTACCAACTGATGCGCTAGTAGCTCAAATTTCTAGTTCATCAGCTTTCCTGATGCTTTGGGTTAGACATCAAAAGTCTGTCAGTGCCTCATTGGATCTCATTGACGATGTCAAAACTCAGTCATCATCCAGAATGTCTGTCTTCTTCTGTTCCAAGTTCTGGGCTCTGAGAAACTACTCTAACAAGTTATGAGGTGCAAGACATTTCTGGGAAAGAGCTATAGGGAGCACCTGCGAAGCCAGAAGAGACCAGGATCCAAGGGAGAAGTCAAGATCGCGCGGAAACACAGACCTTGTCAATACTTTCTGCAACTGGAAAGTTTTCATCAATTAGAAGTGGGACTGTTTTAGACTGGAGTCCAAAGTGACAATTCCAAAGAAATTCGACTGTTTTCTTCTCACCACTTGTGCCTTTTCCAAAGCCTAGGGAAGAAACTGCGGAAGAGGAGGCAGGAAGATTGTAAGGGTTGCAGAGAGATTGGGGTAAATAGTGAGACTACAGCAATAAATAGTGTTTGATCAAATGCGTGTGCATTAAGCTTTCAATGGCATGGGACTTGGAGTTGTTCATAATTTGGGCATAGATATTGGAAATGGTTAATTACTTAATTGTATGGACATACTGAGTTAATCATGTTTCTGCAAAATGTGTATGTTTATATTGTAGAATCTCCTTAAAATAAGTAAATGTAAAAGAAAGAAAAAAAGAAGTGGGACTGTTTTTGTTTGCATGAATCAATTTCTCCGTTAACTGTGAGCTGCCAGGAAAGAATCATAACCTTGAGAAAAGCAGATGTGAGCATGACTGCCAGAGTACTTGGAGGCTGGAGAAGTGATGGCTTCCATCTTGAAAGGCATGCACCATAGTACATCCCATCTCTCCTGGCTTGTCCTGGTGTCTGTTACCACTCGAGCACCCCACTCTTCTCTCCATTCCTTACCACCTCTGCATCTGATAACTCAGCATGTCCTGCAATTTACTTTGCTAAATACACTTTTAAATTGTCTTCCTTATCATCTGGTGACCATTTGTTTCAGACTTTGCCATTTCTATATTTTAATTATAAATATTAATTTTTTGTGTGGGAGGCTAGACGCACTGCTTGATGATGTGCATGCAGGTGCATTGTATATGTATGCATAGTGCAATGTATGGTGGAGGCAGAGTAACCGAGGTGTATTCTTCAAGAGCTTATTTTTTTTTAAACAAGATTTGTACTGGGACCTGGGGCTCAGGAGCAGGTTAGACTGACTGGCCAGCGCGAGCGCTTCGTCTCTGTCTCAGTGCCGGTTCATTGTGCTATGCCTGAGTTTTTTTACGTGAGTGCTGAGGATTGAACCATGTCTCGGTTTGATTAGAGCGATAGAGAAAGCCTCTCCAGCCTTTGCTCTTTTTTGGGTTGGTATATTGATTTCTGCTTGTTCTCCTTCCTTCTCCAAGTACCTGTTCTGTATATTTAGATCAAATTTGCTATGGTGTGGTACAGCTGGACGTCTTCTAGTGAATGGGCATTGCTTATGGAGTAAACACCAATTTCCTTAGGCTACATCTGTGCTACGGCACTGCTTTCATTCTTCCTAGTCATATCGACACAGCCATGGACATCCTGACACTTAATGTATGCATCTTGTTCTCCTCTTAACTCCTGTTTTTCTTTGGTCCCAATTTGACCTTGTGGATTGATCATTGCATTTACTTCATTGTCCTTTGAAGTGGCTAGCTGTGCCTTAGAAACCTTGACCTTCCATCCCTATCGTTAATAATCCCTTTTCTGTGCATTCGTAATATCCTATCAACACATCACCCATGCAGCACATTGCTTTATAATTAGCGGTGTTTGTATTTCCATTCATGGATAATCAGCACTGTGCTCTTATCCTTTCATCCCAGCCCAGTACTTAGCCAGAGACATAATAGGCCTGTGATAAAAGTTAGTTGAATGAGTAAATATAAGATTAGCTTAATTCTGAAATCTATATCTAGTCAAACATTGCTTAACGAAGGCAATACTCTGAGAAGCATTGATTAAGAGTATTTTGTTGATTGGGTGATAACATATGAGGATCAAATTCATAGGACCAGCACAAGTTGTACTGCTCTAGTTAATTATGATAACTAATGAAGAAAGAGATCTTAGGGCTCAGATACCCGTTCAGCTAAAAGGTGATAGAGGTGAGACTTCATTTCAAGTATGCTTGAGCCTCGCTCATGAGTTCTTAACCACTGTGCAGCAAGACATTCTGACCCAAAGCCCTGAAGCTTCAAAGGTTCTTGAGAAGATCCTAGGTAAACTGAGGCTTAGAAGTCATCTCAGGGTCCACAGTTGAAAGTATGCCCTTCTGCCACAATCGAATCCTCAGTGTCTTCATAGTGAATGTTACTATGTGCTAGTTACTTGTCTCCTTGCTATAGAAAAATAACCTGGGTGGAGTGATGGCTACTAGTTAGAGCACATATGCTCTTTGCAGAGGACCAGTGTTAAATTGCCAGCACCTACATGGAAACTAACAACCATAACTCCAGCTCCAGGGAATTCCATGCATCTTCTGTCGAGGATTAATCGACCGGGTGCAAACCTCATGCAGAAGTACCTCATACTAAAATAATAAGGAAGGGGCTGGAGGATGGTAGTGGTTAGAGTGCTGATTCTCTTGCCAGAGGCTCGGGTTGATTCGCCCCATGGCGGCTTGGAGAAATCTTGACTCAGTTCAGGGGCATTGATGCCTTTTTGATAAACGGTATCGGATGACCTTGGGTGCACAGAAATGCTAAGACGTATTCTACCATAATATAAATTAAAAGAATAATAATAAAGAAAAAAAATTAAACAAACAACCACAAATCGTCTGAAAGTCATAAGGAAGGTTTGTGTGGCTCAATTCCAGGATTAGGTTCAGGTGGCCTGGAGCTGGAGGCAGCTGTCCCTGATCACAAGCCCCAGCCGTGCTCCTCCTTCTTCCTCTTATGAGTCGGCCCAGAATGAAATTGCTGTTCACATTAGGATAAGGTCGACACTGTCAACTAATTAAATCCTCAAGGCTGCTCCAGAGGCTCTTCACAGGTCGTCAAAGACTCTTCTGGTGATTTAGTTTGAAAAATATACCATCAATTTACGATAAAACAGCGTTGCGTGGTTTGTAGAATGTTTTCTAGAACCAAGTTATTGTGAGTGTGGTGGGCTGTATTGGGAAGTTTTAGGGATAGTTGGTTTGCTGAAGGAAGACCTCGTGGGGAGGCTTGAGAGTTTTAAAGCTTGCACATTTTAGTTCACCTCTGTTGTCTGGTTCCGATGCCTGCATCATTCATGGACTTCTACCTAGACATCAAGCCAAAGACTCTTCTTTCCTTAGGTGGTGTAGAAAATTCCCTTCTAGACTTGTTTCTGGTTGGTGTTTTAACCCAAGCAAGAGGTGAAATAAGCAACATCAGACAAAAAGACATTGCCATCCAGGCTCATGCCTGTAGTCGCTGTTGCTTTAAGCAGCTTGCCCATCTCCAACCTCTCTAGCCTTAGGGCCATGGTAATTTTGTCTATATTAGACTGCTTTTAATTATTCCAGTTCTTCTCTTAGTTGCTTATAATGATTTAAACTGATTTATACATGAAGTTCTGAAATAGAGTTCATTAATTCTGTCTTCCTTTCTTTCGGTAGCAATTTAATTTTGTAAGTGGTTTTGTTTTACAATGAGAAGCACATCCAGACCCAGGACAAAGTAACGAGGTGGTGTGAGAGGGTATTAGAGTGCTTCCTAAATCATGTTGAAGTGACACAGACCCAAAGAAACAAGTGACATCTCCCAGTGATAGACATGGACTGTTATAGTGTTTATGAGTTAACAGAGGCTTCCATCCACATAATAGTAAGGAATGAGAACATTGGTNGAGTTCAGTTTCTAACACCCATGTGGTGTGTGTGTGTGTGTGTGTGTGTGTGTGTGTGTGTTCACATAAAACTATAAGTCTCCTATAGAATAAAGTTTGTGTTCCCAGAAAAGAAAAAAAAAAACTATAACTCCAATACCATGAGAATTCAACACCTCTGATCTCTGCAAGAATCCAACAACAGAAAGATTGCATCAGAAAACTGACTGAAATGGTGACTTGGGAAGAGTGGGAGGGGTGGGAGAGGGACATGGGTGTATATTAGATTGGTGCATATTTAATTGACGTGAGTTCAACAAGTATCCAGTTTTGCCCAGACTCTGTCTACAGGATACATGTGTTTTAGGACTTAGTAAAAGTAAATATGTGTATTTAAACAACATTGGTTTAAAGGCTGATAAAAACGGTAATGCATCTAGTTGATTGTGATATAAATTGCTGTTGTCCACATTAGCTTAATTAAAAACTGTATAACAATTACTTTGAGATGGCATAAACAAATGTTTTCTATAAATTTTTGCTGTCATATAGTATCACCTGGCAGCAATCTCTTCACCTATAGAATGATTTAATTTAAAAATAAAATTTTGTTTCAAGTTAATCACATACAGTAACCCAAAACAGCATGGGTAACTTGATGAAATCTGTGCCTTGATTCCACCCTATAGTGTATGAATACAACTGCTTTTTTGAGACTCATGGGTCAAAAATAAAAACCTAAAATAAAAAAGGGGATATAGATAGATATGAAAACTTTTTGTAAAAAAACCTTGCAATCCAAATCTTAAAACTAACTATGGGAAAGGAATTTGTATGTTCCAACAGGCCAGAGTATCACAATCTAATGGCTGAGAAAGAAAATGCAGGCTTTGCAGTGAGTAGGATGTACCAGAAAGTGCCACAGAAGGACTGACCTCTGGCATTGAAGGGAAGAAATGTCTCATATTGCTGCAGACATCAGGCCCCCCTCTGTGTATCCTACTAGTAACAACTATTTTAATGATTCCTAACGTGAGCTTACCTTCTAGGTGCCACAAAGGTTTTAATACAAGAGACTTTCTTAACTCCCCCCATAGAAGAAGAAATATGATGAAGATGAGGTAGTCTCCAGCTGTAGATTGGAGCCAGCTGTTATAAGAGCTATTCTCTTGTAAAATTGGTAAAACTGTTCCTTGAATGTGACTAATGGACATAGGAAACTGTGAAAAGGATTTTCTTATTCAGAACCAAATATAATGCTAAAGTCTCCTTAAGTATGCATTAAGCAAAATATATTAATACAGGAGCTCGGACATCAACAATGGATTATTCACCAAAGGAGATGTTGGCCAGGGGATCAAGCCCCCGCAAAAGGTAAAGGCTCCTTGCCTCCAAACTGGGATATCTGCAGGAAGAGAAGCAATAAGCCCTCTTTAAAGACCTGATTTAAACAGGGAAAGATGTATGGGGACCTCACTTGCAAGTGTACAGTATGCCTCTGGAATGCCAGAGAGTGTTACCAAAGGCCACTAAACCAATAAAGCAAATATAGGCTCCTTGAGTCAAGCAACTCCTCCTCAGCACCAGCTACACTCACCTGCCTGGAAATACTGTGCAGCAGTGGCAGCATATGTCTGTAAATCCCAAATCTAATTGGCTATTAGCTTTTCTCTTGGAGGAATAACCCACGGCTGATGCCACAAGCTTACATCCTCTAATGGTTAGGAGATGTTTAAACCACAAGAAGACCCTGTCATACTTAACAGAAGAAAAGGTAATTCATGGATTAACATACATCCAAACATCTGTGTCATACCAAAGTAACCTACCATAACAATTAGTAATGTTTAAATACCTAATATCGATAATTGCTTGTGCTTCATTAGTAGGATCGAAAGGCCATATATAATATACTGTTTAAATACTATTATCTTAATTGCTTGTGCTTCAATTAGTAGGATCGAAAGGTATGCCTGGTAAAGCTGTCAGCCCTTGAAAGAGAAACAGCCCGAATTGACTAGAGACCAAGACAACAGCTCAGAGAAAGTAGACTTTTGCTTCTCACCACCTGTGCCCCTTTCTAAGCCTAAGGAGCAATCTGCAGAAGAGGGGCATGGTAGAATGAAGGGCTGCGATTGGGGTGAATGTGGTGAAACTACAACAAATAGACTGGACACTCATTTGATCAACGTGATTGAACATACAAGCCCCCTGCTGGATGGGGGACCCATGAGCTGTGTGGGTTTGGGCACAACTGCTCGCAAATTGGTTTTACATGAAGGATGCTTGTACCCCACAAATATTACTTATTGTTAAAAAATGAAAACAAAACAAAAACAAAAAACAGAGAAAGATGAAGAAAATTACGGCAGAATGCATGATCTGGGATGGGTAGGGGTGGGTGGGGGGAAGGGGATACATGCATGAACTGAATTGGAAAATGATGTATGAAATACACAAAGCATCAGTAAAAAAAAAAAGAATCTATATTCCAATGCACATACCCCCCAAATACACACTCATAATTAAACATAAAATTAAAGATCTAAATAAAAAGGAAAATGGAGAAAAGAGACATATCTCTAAATCATACATCCACAAACTTTGTGAAATACGGCCCATTCACTCTCAAAAACATGGAGTTTAATGTTAGTGTGAACTGTGCACAGCAACATCCTTCAAAGCATATAGTGCAACAAAATGGAAGAGTAACTATACAACATGAAGTGATTAATTTTAAAATCTATGGTATACACCACTGATAATACCACAGTACCACTGTAGTCTTCTTCCTCAAAATACACAACCCCTGTTTTTAATAATATGAGACAAATCTCAATTGAACCACAATTCACAAAATACTTGATCAATATTCCTTAAAACTCTCTTTTCCAAGAGCAGTCTAAGGAGACATGATACATAAATATAAGGCGTTATTCTGGCTGGCATACTATTAACAAGCAAATGCCAAAAATAATGAGTTTCTCAAACCAATGTAAATTTAAATAAAGTCTAGACTTTTGTGAAAAACAATGAATTAATAGAAAAACAATCCAATAATAGAAAGCTAGGTCCAGAATAGTTGGTAATTCATTTTCTCTAAAACTTCTAAGAATTCAATGTTTGTTTATAAGACTATGTTTAAAAGGAAAAATATTTTTGAGACCTAGAGTCAGATTGACTTTAAAACTAGTTTTACTGATTCGTGAATTTCATACAATGTATTTTGACCATATTCAGACTGCTCCTCATTCTATAATCCCAATTTACTCCACCCTGACTTAATATCTTTTTTTATGATTTTTGCAGGCTCAATGCATTCTGCCCAAGTGCTCTTGAGTCTGGGTTTATCCCTTGGATTCTAGTCAACCTTTCAGGTATGACACTGATAAGGAACTTATCCTCCTCTCTCAACTATCTATCAGTTGCCAACAGATCCTCAACTAGATCTGGGTGTCCTGCCTACTTCCATGACCCATGCTGGGCCCCTGTCTGTCTTGGGTTTTCATAGGCCTTATATATCCCATCATAAATGCTGTGGGTTCATGCATCCAACTACTCCGTGGTGTCCAGACAACAGTAACCTTGTATTCATCTACCATCTCTGGCTCTTACAATCTTTCTTTCCCTTCTTCCAAGATCCCTGAACTTTGGGAGGAGAGGCTACAATATAGGTGTTCCATTTAGAGCTGAACATTCCACTCTCATCTTCTGTATGTTGATCATTTGTGGGTATTGGTGTAATTGGCATCAATTTCAAGAATAACTTTCTCTGGTGAGAGTTGAGAGATGTACTAATAATGTATGGAACTAATAAGTCATTATGAGTGAATTTGATATTATGTCTATTTAGCAGAATGATAGTGAGTTCTCTTTTATTTTTTATTTATTTTTGTTTATTTATTTTTTTGTTTTGTTTTTTTTTTGAGACAGGATCTCCCTTTAGTCTCAGCTGGCCTGGAACTCACTCTGTAGACCAGGCTGGCCTTGAACTCACAGAGATCCGCCTACCTCTGCCTCCCAAGTGCTAGGATTAAAGGAGTGGGCCACCAAACCTGTTTGTGAGTTCTCTTTTAATAAGAGACACATTGTTATTATTTGGGGGCTGAACAGGTGGCTCAGTGATTAAGACCACTGGCTGACATTAAACAGGATCTAGGTTCGTTCTCAGCATCCACATGGTGGCTAATGCCCTCCATGAGCATGGTACAACTCGGGTTTAATTACATACATACAGGCAATGGATTTGTATACATAAAATGTAAATAATAAATAATGCTGGGTGTGGTGGAGCACAACTTTAATCCCAGCACTCGGGAGGCAGAGGCAGGAGATTCTCTGTGAGTTCAAGGCCAGCCTGGTCTACAGAGTGAGCTACAGGACAGCTGGGACTAAAGGGAGACCCTGTCTCAAAAAGATCAAAATAAATAAATAAATAAATAAATAAATAAACTTAAAAATAATTAAATTTATATTAATTCATATTAATCTTTATTTTAAATGAAAGTAATTTTGTGTAGCTGTATGCAAAATACAAAACATTATTTTAAATAGTGCATGACATTTACACAGGGTTAATACATAGCATCATAAAGATTTTATAAATTAAAACTGAATCAGCTCTAATAGAAAAACGGGTAAATTTACATAAAAGAAAGCCATAAATATATTAAGAAATATTCAAAATAACATGCAAAAATATAAACAGAAATTCAAATTGTGATTATTAATGTTTAACCAAGAGAATAACAAAACTAAAGAGTATGTGGTAGCATTGCTCATGAGCTCCAGTAAACATATGTTTATTTAACCTACGGTAGATTAAGAGTCTGTAATTTGCATTATGGTTCCATAGTATGAATCACACAAAGGGAGTGAACTACCAATAGTATACTATTCACAGCTATGTATTTTTATTGAGGTTTATAAAACAGTTATGGTAGTACATTTTCATGTGCAAGTTACAGATACATTTGCGTCATTGGGAGAGTGAGATTAGTTGGGCAATTATGATGAATTGGATGGAAGTGGGGTAGAATAGCAAAACTCTTAAAAGCACAGTAGTGGGAAAAATAAATGTACACAAACTTACAGAGACACACTAGGGCTGGGGAGACTGAATGGCTAACCTCACATACTGCTGAGGACCTGAATAAGGTGCTCAGTGTCCATGTGGCTCACAATCAGCCACCTGTGACTACAACTCTAGGGATGTGATGCACTCTTCTAGATTCTGATAGTACCTGCACTCACCCATGCACAGACCCACACATATACAAATATACATATAATTCAAAAATAGAAAGGAAATCCTTTAAAAAGCAGTCTATGCCATTTAAGTTAAAAATAGCAGAAATACCCACTGAACATGAACACAAGCAATACGAAGGATCCCGTGTTTATGAATAACGATAAGGAAGGCACCATTAACTAGGAAATACGATAGCTCAAATTAGTATAACCTAAAAACCAAGCATCATGAGCAAGTTAGTCCTAGCCAATATTTTATTTATTTATTTATTTTTATTGATGCTTTGTGTATTTCATACATCATTTTCCAATTCAGTTCAGGCATATATCCCCTTCCCTTCCCCCACCCCCCCCTACCCATCCCAGATCATGCATTCTGCCGTAAGTTTTCTGCATCTTTCTCTGCTTTTTTGTTTTGTTTTTGTTTTTCATTTTTTTTTAACAATAGGGATAATTTGTGAGTACAACCATCCTTCATGTAAAACCAATTTGCGAGCAATGTGCCCCAACCCACACAGCTCATGGGTCCACCCATCCAGCAGGGGGGGGGGCGTGGAATGTTCAATCAAGTTGATCAAATGAGTGTCCAGTCTATATTGTTGTAGTTTCACCATTAACCCCAATCGCAGCCCTTACATTCCACCACGCCCCCTCTTCCGCAGATTGTTCCCTAGGCTTAGAAAAGAGGCACAGGTGGATGAGAAGCAAAACACTCTACTTTCTCTGGAGCTGATGTCTTGGTCTCTAGTCAGCCAATATTTTAAAGAAGAAAAGTTTTTAATACTTTCACTCAGATGTATGTGGGTGAAACTTTCTAAGCTGTTCTTTTGAATTATCTGCATTGAACCTCATATTAAACCTGAGAAGCTTTGGACATTTGATGGGTGAGCTAAAAGGGACCTCAAATATGATCCTGATTTTGTAAGCAGTGGTTGAAAACTACAAGGTTTTGGGCTTTTGCAAGCAAGGGGGTTGTGAGATTAATGGCAAAGAATAAAGTGAAAGATTAAAGAAAGAAAGTTAAAGGAAGAAGATGTTCAATAGGCTAAGTACACCATGACCTAAAGCAGCGGAATGCTTGATGCATGTAGAAAAAAATCACCAACATGAAGACACAGCCTCACAAAGACAAAGACATGTGAAACTAATTAGATGAATGCTTCCTTCTGTTTTCTTACTGTTTTTTTTTTCAAAAATTTCCTAAAGCTTCCAGTTTTAAAAGTGATTCATCATTGTAAGTCATCTTTTGGCAATTATTACTATTTTTAGTAGTACTCCCATAGATAATTACTTATTTTAAACCAGGAAGAATAAGTTCGATGTGATTATATTTATTAGCTATTTCTTCAATACATGTTTAATAAACAACAAAATTGCTTCTAGTAATTATCTCACACCTACATGTGGCTCTTTTTCCAAAAAAGAAAAATAATATATTCTCTATTCTGCTAGAGGGAGGAAAAAAAAAGAATATCAAACAAGCTTCCATGCTGTTCATAGCCTTGAAGATAATGTGTAAATTCTTTTGGATTAGAGTCATTAAGACTTTTGGTATGATAGCCAGTGCTTGCTATTTCCAACCTGGTTTCTCAACTCTAAAACTATTAAATTTTGGATCACATATTTCTTGATTAAAAAGGGTTTCTGAGTATTGTAAGATTTCAGCAGGATCCTTGGCTTAGGTACTAACAGCAAACATTCCAACCTAAAATGCAATAATGCACCCTTGTCACTAGTCATTGTCAATATCCCTTAAGGGAATGGTGTCACACCCAGATGAGAACCACTGTATTTGAGTTTCCTGGTTCGCAGCTACAGCAGTGCTACTTTCCATAGCAGTAAGAGATGACTATACTCTAGAATCTTACAACAGCATCCATTATTATATCAAAATTGGTTGGCCAGATGACTCACCTTGTTTCCTCCTCTTGGTCTAATAAGGATAAAAATAAGATATTGCATGGTTGGACTCATATCAGGAAGCTCAAGAGAGTCAGCTTCCAACCTCATTCAAATATCATTTCCTTGCTGGCCATCTGCTGGGAGTTATTTGCAATTTCTTGAGGCCAAGTACATGACTCACACCGCCCCTCTCCCCCAACACCTTTCAGCCCAGCAAGTCCTTCTCTTTAAACAGAACACATGCTCTGCCTTCTTCTTGGCTGTATCCACCTCAATTCAGTTGGAGACATTTCCTTGTTTTTCTTGGTGCAAGTGATTAGATTGGGCCCATTCTATTATTGAGGATGATTTACATATTTTCAGAAATGCAGTATTAATTATAGCTATGAAGGGTATTTTGGCGACATCTAAATTAGTGGTTGACTGGATAAATAATACGTATATATCCTGGAGGAACTTCTGACCACAAATGTCTACTTTAACAACTGAGAAATAACAACTAAATGAAACAGTTCTGCAAATTTGCTTTCCTAAGCTTCTGAGTTGCTGTGGCCCAAGGCCCTGTAGTCATTGACTTTTCCCTTAAAGGTTCTCCTGTGAGAGCTTCAGGAAGGCTTTCCTGGCCACATTATGAGGTGACAGCCACATGCACCTCCAGGGAAGTCTCTTCCCATCAGAAGCACAGTGTCTGTCAAGTTACACCAAATTCAACTACAGAATTCAGGGTATTTAAAGATGAATTGTAAATAAAAATATTCCTATTTTCTGTTTTAGTATTTCTATTGACAACAAAGAATCTACAAATATGTTTTATCTTAATCTACAACTATCAGCAGGTATGAGTTATATTAATATATATGGCATCAAAAATGTGGAACCATTTAGAATTTGAGGGACCTCAAGATTTCTTCCATTAGATCTGAGCACTGTAGCTTTTTGGCAGTTTTTATTGAACATTTTAGGACTTTTCTATCTTCCTGTGTCTCTTCTAACCATATGGTGATTTAATTAGAATAAGTTTAATCTCTTCATGTGATTCATTTTGTTGCAGTAGAGAATGAAACTAAAAGTAATGTCATGTAAATATATCCCAATGTTTCTTGTTTTGTTTGTGTTTCAAAACTTTGATAGTGGAAGACAGTGAAGCATGAATTTCTGCTGGAGATTTGTCTTCAAAAGACAACTAAAAATTCTTCAGAATACTTATCAATAATTTTAACATATACTATCATTATGAATTAAATAAAGGCTATTTGCCTTATTTCCTTATTCTTTCTATTTTTTTCATTTCCAAAAATATTTATTTGGAAAACTGTTATAAGGGGCTGAGGGGTAAGTGGCTGGATACTGCATTAGGCCAGTCTGAGATGTCTAGATCCCTCCTGGCTGGGTTTCATAGTACTGGAATTTACTCTTCAGCAGGCTGCTGAAGAGCAAAGGCATTAGAAGTCTGACCCAGCTTTTCATTGTGCAAATTAAAATATCAACCAACCAGGCAATGTGTCCCCCAGACTACAACAGTGGTATGACTTTATGAATGACAACCAATGCTATTGATTAGGGTTCAGGCTGTCTCCACAGTAGGA
Organism: Rhizomys pruinosus; assembly: GCA_009823505.1. Taxonomy (NCBI): domain Eukaryota; kingdom Metazoa; phylum Chordata; class Mammalia; order Rodentia; family Spalacidae; genus Rhizomys; species Rhizomys pruinosus. The sequence continues at coordinate 106,742 of VZQC01003771.1, read as the reverse complement.
GATCCATGCCTAGTTACTATAAACCCAATCAAGAACTTTCCTATGGCTAGAAAAGTGATAGGCCTTAGATGGGAATCTTACTAAAGTTGTTTAGCTAAATTAATATGGGTTTTAAATGCAATTTAAACACGTGTGTTTATACCCACAGACAAGTTTTACTCCCATCTTTAATCAGAGGAGCTTCTCTTTCCAAAGAAAAGTAGTGAAAAAAGAGACTGTTGGGGATTCAAGGCTATGATGAGGATAAGGAATGGTTGAGTGCACACCTCTAAATAAGACATTTGTACAACTCCCTCTCTGTAGGGATAAGGCTCTGTTTGGCTTGAGCAAGGCACTGCATTTCACTGTCCAGAAATCTTCTTTAAGGAGCCAGGATAGGCAGAGTCCCTGTTCACTGAAAAAAAGTCCCATATCCTGAGGGCTCCCTTTTGATGTATTGGGCAGATGTCACACCTCCAATTTACTATATACACACCTGGGAGTTCTGTTGCCCAGGTAGGAGCCACGTTGGCTTCCTCTGCCCTCCTTCACACCCTCCAGCCCCCTCTTCCCTGCCCGGAGCAAGGTAGCTTTAGTATATAAACATTTGCTTGTTGTCAATAAACCAAGTTATTCTCCCATGGAATTTCTCCCCTAGTCCTTGGTTCCATCATTTCCTTTTCCTCCTCTCTTCCTCTCTGTCCAGGCTTCCCAGTACCTTCTCCCTCCCCCACCCTTCCAAGGCTAGGACCCCCTTTGCTGATCAGCTGACTGGAGCGATCCAGGGAACCTGCAGCCCTGGGAATCTGAGGGCTCTGGTCAAGGGGGGAAGAACACAGAAAGGCTACACCTCTCAGGCTCAGGGAACATTGCAAGTTACAGAAAGTGGGGTAAAGAGATTTGAAATGGTACCTTCTGGACAGGACACAACAACTGGAATCAGGAAATCACAACTGTGCTTGCCTGAACTGGCCTGCACAAGACTGGTCCTGTTAGTCATCATCAGTCATGGCTAGGGCAGGGATTCAGGGGCTCCACCCCTCTTTGTTGAACTATTGGTTATTTGGATAGTGATGGATTTCAAAGAGTCACCATCTTCAATTGGGTACCCACCAGAGAGCCCACTGGACTCCACTGGATAGTTCAGTGGGTCAAAACAAGCAAAAAAATGTGAACATGGAAAAAAGTATGTGGGGGAATGGTTTGACAGGTCAGGGAGGAGATAAGAGGGAGAAGTTAAGAGTCATCGAAATATATGGGGGCTGGAGAGATGGCCTAGCGGTTAAGAGCGCCGACCGCTCGGTTCGATCCCTATGTGAACATGGAAAAAAGTATGTGGGGGAATGGTTTGACAGGTCAGGGAGGAGATAAGAGGGAGAAGTTAAGAGTCATCGAAATATATGGGGGCTGGAGAGATGGCCTAGCGGTTAAGAGCGCCGACCGCTCTTACAGAGGACCCGGGTTCGATCCCCAGCACCCACATGGCGGCCGAGAACCGTCTGAAACTCCAATTCCAGGAGAACTCCAGTTCCAGGGGAATCCTACACCCTCTTCTGACCTCCGCAGCATTGCACGACACGGGTGCACAGACTTGCATACAGACAGTACATTAATACACATACAGAAATAAAAAAAAAAAAAGAGTCATCGAAATATATGAAAGTATCAAAGAGCAAATTTAATTAATAGGAAACTATAACTTAGGTTTGAAGTAACTAAAGCAAAATGAAAATACCCTAGAGGCAATAGGTAAATTTAAAGGTCTGAGACAGAAGTTTTACCCATCTGCTGATTGAGAAAAGTTTGCACATGTAGCTAAGTCTTGGGTGCTCATGAATCAAGTACCCATGTGGTTTTTTGCACTCTCCCTGGTGGCCTCTGGAAGCAGACCATGGGTGGGTCTGCAAGATCTGCCTGTACTGGCTCTAACTTGGAGAGGACTTAGAATCTTACTATCTTCTCCTGTGACTTACTAGACAAGGAAACATGATGTTCCCTCATTCTTGCTATCATCAAGAAATCTGACAACATATGTTGGAGAGGATGTGGGGAAAGAGAAACCCTTATTTATTCCTGGAGGGAGTGAAAATTTATATGTTCATATAGAAATCAATTTTGAGATTCCTCAAAAATTAAAAATAAGGCCTGGAGAGATGCCTCAGAGGTTAAGAGCACTGGCTGCTCTTGCTGGGGACCTGTGTTTGATCCCCAGCACCCACATGGTGGTTAACAACTGTTATTACTGCAGTTCCAGAGGATCCACTGCCCTCTTATGACCTCTGTTGCCACTGTAGGACTTGAGTGCACTTGTATACATGCAGGCAATATACCCATACTCATGAAATAAAATAATAACTAAAATATTTAATTGAGCTATGTATATTTGTATAGTTCATACAACAGTTCTTAATCAAATTAAGACCCCCCTCCTCAACAGATAATTCCCCCGCCCCCCACACACACTGGACCTTTTCTATTCTGCCAAATATATTAGGTCCTATCCAGTCAAGCATTTTTATTTAGATGCCCTTCAAGCAAATTCATCCACTGAAGTCTATTCAGTCTATTCAGTATATCATAGGTGAGGCCTAATCTTCCTCAACCCGTAACAATCACCGTTCAGTAGTGCTCAGCCTAGGGCCAGCCCACCATTCATTTCTCTCTCTCCACTCTAGGCCCTTGTTTGATTGAGTTGGCATGGCTCCTATGCTCAATGCTCCCCTTGCCACGAGTTCAATGTACAAATTTCCAGTGGCCTGAAAGATTCTGCATCCCTATGTCCATGGACCAGCACTGGCTCTAATAATGTTTATAGCCCTGCTTCTGCAACGGTCTGTGAGCCATGGGTGGGCGAGGTTTAATAAAGTAGTCCTATCCAGGAACACATACTCTGCAGTCTCTTATTCTTCTTATTCTTTTTTTTTTTTTTTGTTTTTTTTTTTTTTTTTTTTTAATTTTTCGAGACAGGGTCTCCCTTTAGTCCCATCTGGCCTGGAAGAATTCACTGTGTAGACCAGGCTGGCCTTGAACTCACAGAGATCTGCGTGCCTCTGCCTCCTGAGTGCTAGGATTAAAGGCGTGTGCCACCACACCCAGTGCTAGTCTCTTATTTAAATCTTGGCTATTCCTGGCTTTCTATGTGAATTACACTCTGTTGTATAAGGAAACTTCACTGGAGAGTTGAGGGATGCAAAAATTTTCTCTCTACTCCTTGTTCTGCTACATTCCATGAACCTTAGGCATATTTATAGCCCACAACACCCAACAAACAAGAAAATATCCCATAGACATGGCTACAGTCCAGTCCAATGAAGGCAATTCCCCAGTGGAGATTCCCTCAACCCAGGGGTGTCAAGTCGCCACTAAAGCTGTCCATCACATTGGTATATGGTATACTTTTCTGTAGATGTAAAGATACATATCGGGCTGGAGAGATAGCCTAGCGGTTAAGAGCACTGACGCTCTTGCAGAGGACCCGGGTTCGATCCCCAGCACCCACATGGCGGCTAAGAACCGTCTGTAACTCCAATTCCAGGAGAACTCCAGTTCCAGGGGAATCTGAAACCCTCTTCTGACCTCTGCGGCATTGCACGACATGGGTGCACAGGCCTGCATGCAGACAATACATTCATACACATACAAAAATAAATAATAAAAAAAAATAAAATAAAGATACATATCAGCATAGGGTAAGAAATTTCATTTGTCTGGAGATGTGACAGAGGTAGGGTTTTCTATTTTTTTTTTTTTATTTGGGGAGGAAAGGGTTTATTCAGCTGACATCTCCTAGGTCACAGTTCATCACTCAGGGAGCCCAAGGTAGGAACTCAGGGCAGGAACCTTGAGGCAGGAGCTGAGGCACAGGCCATGGAAGAATGCTTCTTACTGGCTTGCCCATGTCCAGCTTGCTTTCTCATATCATACACAATAACGTGCCCAAGGGTGGCGCCACCCATAGTGGGCTGGACCCTCCCCGCATTTCTCAACAATCAAGACAATACTCCACATTTGTGGCCACAGGCCAGTCCAATGGAGCCAATTCCCCAATTGAGGCTCCCTCAACCCAGGTGTGTCACGTTGACACAAAAGCTATCCAGCGCAATTGATCCCTTGTCAACTTGACACACAAAACACATCACTATTAACCTACCACCTTTCCAGTTCTTGTCCCCAAGGTATGCTGTTGACATTAATCACAACATAAGACCTACAACCTTAAAAGCCCCACAGTCCTTAAAATGTCCAAACACTTAAAAGTTCACAGTCTGCTAAAGTCTCTTTAACTGTGGGCTGCTGTAAAATCCAAAAAAAGTACTGTCTTATTTCAAAGGGAAGAATCAGGCACAGCTAAACAAAACGTAAGTCCAGCAAAGTAGCTCAAGGCTAGACATCAGGTATTCACTCAGGATCTTCTGGGCTCCAAAGGGTTTCAGCAGCTCCCCTTCCCTGACTCTGTCGTCCACAGCACACACAGCTCATCTCGCAGGCCCAGGCCGACTCCATTTCACACCTGCTGCTGCTCTTGGTGGTCGTCCCATGGTCCTGGCATCTCCAAAAATCTGGGGTCACCACTGAAACTGAGGCAGCACCTTCATTGGTGGTCTCTTCTCCTGGTGCAAAGCCTCAGCTTCTCTTCATGACCCCTCCAATCCTGGGGTCTTCACTGCAACCGAGGATGCACTTCCACCAATGGTCTTTCCTGACCTCTCACAGTGCCAAGCCTTGGCTGCTCTCTGTGACCCCTTCACATTTCAACACCAGAACTGTATAGGAGACTCTAGCACATTACCAAGTCCTGCTTCTGGCTTGAGATGGAGAGTCAGTTCCCCTTTGAACCACAGCTTCTGTGTGCTGACCCTGAGGAAATTCTTCCTGGAAGATTTCACCACAGTGATGCTGGGCTCTTGTTTCTTACAGCTGAATTCTCATCCCCAGCTAACCAGCATCAGTTGTCCCAGTACAACAAAGGTTTCACTTCAGGTTCTGGTCTCTTGTTACTTACAGCTGATTCTTCAGCCCCAGCTGACCAGAACCTACAGATTCTCAATTCGAAAATATACAAACATCCCTGATGGTCTCTGCTTCCCTTTGAAGCTTCACAAGCCAGGCCTCCATTGTCTACAGCTCTTTCATCATAACTGCTCCAAGTTCCACAGCAACGATCTTTAGCCATTCACTGATTTTTCTCGCCCAAAGTTCCAAGCACTTCCACAATCCTCCCTGAAAACACCAAGGTCAAGTCTGTCACAACAATACCCCACTCTGGGCACCAATTTCTGTTCTACTTTGTCTTCAGTTGCTGTGACAAAACATTCTGACCAATTCCAACTTAGAGAGGAAAGGGTTTATTCAGCTCATATCTCCCAAGTCATAGTTCATCACTCAGTGAGCCCAACCAAGGTAGGAACTCAGGGCAGAAACCTGGAGGCAGGACCTGAGGCACAGGCCATGGAGGAGTGCTTCTTACTGGCTTGCTCTGGGGTTTTCTGTAAGATATATGGGCTCTCCAGCCATCAGTATTTGGCTGTGTTTGCAGTGCCACCCATACATTCACTCCCTCTGAGAAGGCTTTAAGTCTAATTAAATAGCTGCTGATTACCTCTTAGTTAACAGTGCCACTAGTGCGCCAATATAGGAAGTTGTCTGTGCCAATCCTTATGGTTATTGGGCTTTAGGGCTGCATTGGAATGTTGACTGATTTTCTTCCTTACCAGCTTGCATAGTATGCTGTAGAATTATGAAAGCTAAACTTCAGCACAAGGCTTCAGGGTCAGTTTCTATTCCACTGCAGTCCTATGCCCCAAGTATATCTTCAGCACTTGGGTTTTATCTTCAAGCTCTGAGAGATAACCAAGAGATCTGGCAATGGCTGGTGTTATTTTGGGGATCTCTTGGACAACTCTGACCATGTCTCTCCTGTCTGGCACTGTGTTCCTTGCCATGCAGACCCCAGATATACAGCATCATGTGTGTATTTCTCAGGGGTTTTCAGAAGCAAGACATTTCCCTCAGGCTTCTGTAAACTCCCAAGATCAATTTATCTCTATTTTCTCTAATCCCATCCCATCAGGAGGCCCCCCATCAGCAGTCCAAGTATCCCTGTTATCCTTCCATATTTAAAATAAATTAAAAATAGAACTATCAGAAGATCCAGATCACTCCTGGGCATATACCCAGAGAAGTCAATAACCTACACAGAGACATTTGCACCCCTGTGTGTATGTTTACTCTATCTACACACAGCAATGAAAAGGAAGTAACCTAGTGGTCCACTAACAGATGAGTGAATAATGAAGATCTGGTACATATACAAAATGGAATGTTATTATTAAATCATGATGATTTTAGGAAAACAGGTGGATGTGTAATATATAATATTGATTAGGGTCACCCAATCTCAGAAAAAAAAAAGAATATTTCATATATATGAAAACAAATGTATGTGTGGGTATAGTGTATCATATAGAAGGGAGGATGAGAAAGGGTAATAAGAAAGACAGAAGGCACATTAATGAGTTATTCAGTCTATTTGGAGTATCTGTTTTGAACAACTCTCAAAGTACAATGTATTATCAATGCAAAATAAGTTCTTAAATAGGCAGTAGCCACAGGTGGTTCCATGAAGGCCTGTTACCTTACTGGGAGATCAGGATTTTAAATTACATTTTTTCATTGCTTGAATATTTCTTCTGTAGGCTTTAGTTCTTTTAATTACTATCAAACCTGGTGTGTTCCTGTCTTTAAAAGCTATGTTTCTTTGGTCCTCCCTGACCTCTGCTCTTGTAATCCTGGCCCCTCTTCCCCCCTTCCACAATGTCCCCTGAGCTTTGGGAGGCGGAGAATTTTCCTGTTCCAGGAAGAACACTCTGCTGCCTCTTGTTCTCTGTATATTGAGCAGTTGTAGGTTTCTGTGTTAATCACCATCTGCTAAATAAGGGCACCTCTCTGTTGAGAGAGGAAAGATGTGTTTATCTTATGTCTAAAGGTTGCATTGAAGATTTGGGCATAAGTGTCTCAAAGACACTAATTCATTGTGTTTGACTAGTTGGGCAACTGTGTAACAGTCTCCATTTGTTGTAAAAAAGAGGAAAAAACATAAGCTTTGTTCATGAGTGGTGAGAGGTACAATATAAAGAAGCATATTTAGAGTATACTAAGAAGGTATCTTGGTCTGGGATATGGCAAAAGTAAGTTTTTCTCTAAGATCTATACCTTCTCCAGTCATGTGTATTTGGGCATTTATTGAACATAAGCTCCCTCCCATTAACCAGGCCCCAATTTCAATTAGACAGCTACTGAATACCCCTCGAGATACAGGTACCACTACTTCAACAATAGCAATAGTATGTTGGGCCAGTCATTGTTGTTTATTAGGCATTATAGTTTGGTAGAACTAATGGATGCTATTCTCCCTTGGTTAGGTTGCATGGTATTCTTTAATACCATAAGAGATCATCTTCATGGAGGAGGCTTTCAAGTTAGTTCCAGCTCAATTACTCCAAGTCCTGTGTCTGACTCATGCCCTATCTTCAACAATAAGGTGTTACCTTCATAGTCTGGAAGGCAATCAAGGGATGTGGCAATAGCCTGTGTTATTTGGGGAGTCTCTTGGACTACCCTGACCAACAACTCAAGGGTAGGTTTCTCCACCTGGCACTGTGTTTTTTGTTATATAGCCTTCAGCTGTATATATGAACGTCTATATATACTGTATGTGCATTTTTAAATTTGTATTTGAATGTTCGGTAGAGGTCTATGAGGTCCATTTGGTGTATCATATCGTTCAGTTCAGATGTCTCTGTTTATTTTTTGTCCTGTTGACCGATCCAAAGGACTCAGTGGGGTATTGAAATCTCCCACTATGAGTGTGCTGGGGTTAGTCTGTGACTTGTGGTCCTGGAGAATTGTCTTTATAAAGTTTGGTGCACCGGAATTTGGGGCATATATATTCATAATTGTGAAATCTTCTTGGTGGATTTTTCCTTTGATGAAAATGTAATGGCCTTCTTTGTCTCTTCTGATTTCTTTTACTTTGAAGTCTATTTTATCCGATATTAAAATAGCAACACCTGCTTTCTTTTTGGTACCATTTGCTTGGAATATTTTTTTCCATCCCTTCACTTTAAGGTGGTGCCTGTCCTTGAAGGTAAGATGTGTTTCTTGTAGACAGCATATCGATGGATTCTGTTTCCTAATCCAGTCTCCCAGTCTATGTCTTTTGATTGGGGAATTTAGTCCATTAATATTTAAGGTTATGACTGATAGGTTTGTGTTGCTTCCTTTTGCCTTATTATCCATCTGCGGTTTTGATTTAGGTTTCTACTTCTGCAGTTATGCTTTTATTGATTTCTCCTTCTAGTTGCCTGGGGTTGGTTGCTCCTTTCTTCTGTTCTTTGGATTGCTTCAAGTATTCTCTGAAGGGTTGGTTTTCCGGACATGTATTCTTTCAAGTTGTTTATGTCATGGAAGATTTTCCTCTCTCCTTCCACTATGATTGACATTTTTGCTGGGTATAGTAACCTGGGCTGGCATCCATTGTCCCTCAACACTGGGAATGCTTTGCTCCAGGTTCTTCTTGCCTTCATCGTTTGCNATGTAAAACCAATTTGATCTTTTCATAGTGTCCCACATTTCCTAGTTGTTCCACTTTTGTGTATTTTTAAATTTTTCATAATCTTTACTTGAGGTTTTTAGTTGTTCTGTGTTATCTTCCAGGTCTGATATTCTTTGCTCTACTTCCTCCATTCTGCTTCTGAGGCTTTTTCCATTCCTTTCCCCTTGATTGGATGAGTGTTTGATTTCCTTTTTCATTTCCTCTTCTGATTTCTTTAATATTTCTACTTCTTTTTGGAGCTTCTCAATCTCTTCCTGTAGCTCTTTGCTTCCCTGGTTGGTTTCCTTATCTTTTCTACATGGGATCTTTTCAGTGTTTCCACTTCCTTCAGGAGTTTGTCATTCTCTCTCTCTAGGTCCTTCTTGAGTTTTTCATTCTCTTTTCTTATATCTTTGATTTGCTCTTTATAATCTTGTACTTCTTTAAGTATGTTCACAATTGTACTTCTAACATCTGCTTCCTGGGTCATCCCCAGGGGGATCCCACTGTAGGAATCTTCCACAGAGTTGGTAGGGCTTGGTGTGGAATTATCCAGCACCTTTCCCATATTGTCTCTTCTTTGTGTCCCTGGCATATAGGTTTCTCTTTGCCTGTATTCCAATGTGAATCCCAAATGCCTCTTCACTGTTTTGAAGGCTTGCTTTGTTTGCCTCCTTCAGATGCCTTAGTTGTTTGTTTCATTGATTTGTTTTTCTCCTTTACTCCTTGTTTATGGAGTGTTGACTTGTCTAAGCCTTAGACTTTCTATTGGAAGTCTAACTCACTCTTCCCTTTCTGTTCTGAAGGGTCTCCAAAAAATCCACTTGGACGCCCCTTCGGCAATCCCAGTTGGCAGAGGGGATCGGGGGTTGTTTAGCCCATACCCCCAGTACCTGTGCTTCATGTGGTCTTGGGAGATCCCAATCTCAAGACTCACACAAACCCCCCTTTTATACCAGCTGGGTGGGCAACTCAGCCCCCACAGCCACACAAGGAAATGCAATCAAACAATCTGCCTGGCTGAAGCACGCAGCTCCTACCTGTGGTCTTGGGAGATCCAGATCTTAAGACTCACACAGACCCACCTTTTATACCAGCTGGGAGGACAACTCTACCACCACAGCCACACAAGGAAAGGCAATCAAACAATCTGCCTGGCTGAAGCACCCAGCTCCTATCTGTGGTCTTGGGAGAGCCTGATCTCAAACATATATTTCTTTATTTTCTTTCTGTAGCCTCTTGTGTATTGTCACTCTTTTCTTTAAGCATTTGAATTGCTCTATTAATATAGAGATATATTAATGGTTTAATGGACATGAATTCTTTCTTAATATTTTATTTATCTTGTTTTTATGTGTATGATGTATACCTGTATGTATGTATAACTGTGTTGTGCAGTGGCTGCAGAGGTCAGAAGAGGGCATGGAACTCCAGTTACAACTGGTTGTTAGACACCATGTGAGTGCTGGGAATTGAATCTGGGTCTTCTTCAAGAGCATCCAGTCCTTGTCTCCCCAGACCCAACATTAATTCTTTCAAACAATTTCCATCATGGAGGATTTTTTTTCCATTTTGGTCATGATAGACAGTTTTGCTTGGTAAACTATTTTTGGTTGCTATCTATGATTATTCAGAACTTGGAATACTTTGTTCAAGGCTCTTCTGGCTTTTATACTTTGCATTGAAAAGTTAGCTCTGGTTCTGGTAGGCTTTCCTATGATATGTACCTTGTTCTTCTCTTGTAGCTTTCAGTATTCCCTTTGTTCTGTGCATTTGCAGCTTTTATAAATTTTTTTTATTTATTTTATTTATTTCCGTATGTGTATGAATGTACTGTCTGCATGCAAGTCTGTGCACCCGTGTCGTGCAATGCCGCAGAGGTCAGAAGAGGGTGTCGGATTCCCCTGGAACTGGAGTTTCAGACGGTTCTCAGCAGCCATGTGGGTGCTGGGGATCGAACCCGGGTCCTCCGTAAGAGCGGTTGGTGCTCTTAACTGCTAGGCCATCTCTCCAGCCCCCATTTGCAGCTTTTATTATGATAAGCCACGGGAAGTTTCATTCCTGGCCTATGTTTTTGGTATTCACTGTTCTTACATATGGATGGGTCTGCCTTTCCTGATTCTAGGTTTTTTTTTTTTTTTCCTATTATCATGGTGAAGATCTGGTTAATGACATTGATCTGAAATTCTTCTCCTTCCTGTATTATTAGGACACACACTTCCTGCATATTCCATTCCTGTGTTTATTTTTCAATATTTTACTTTTAGTTTTTTAAATTGTTATTAAACTTTTCATAATCATACATTAATTTTCTCAGCACGATTTTAGACTCAACTTCTCCCTTCCCTCACCCCATCCATCTGAGTTCATGTATTCTGACATACATGTCTTTTTCTGAGTTTTCCAAAGTTTTTTTTTTCAAAAGCAGAGGATTATTTTTTTGGGGGGACCTTTCACTGTTTCAGTGGGTTTTTGTCCTAGTTTCTTTGTTTCTTTGTTCCCTTTAAATATACAATCTATTTTTAAAAAAAATGATATATGTATTACACACACATGGGGTTTTTTTTGGGTGTGGTTTTTTTACTTATATATATATATATAAATCTATATATATATATATATATTGTCTCCCCTATACTAAAATTATGCCAAAAACAAACTATGCTAATTCCAAATCTTATTTCAGAATTCACATTTTTCCTTTTGATTTATATTACTCTAAAATATGCACACATACCCTCCACCCATATATCAAAATTCCAAAGTCTGAAAATAAATGTTAGGTTAATTCTAGAACCTGGTAAGGGATTCACAATAAAATAAGAATACAGTTGCTTTTAGATAATGAAGAATATAATATTAACATTGCTCAGTTTGCCTTACAACTAAGTACTTGGTGCTAGAATCCACAAATGAGGGATAACATTTGTTGCTTGTTTTTCTGGGACTGTGTTACTTCACTTAACATAATATCTTTTAGTTCCATGCAAATTTCATGATGTCATCTTTCTTTACTACAGCATAGAACTCCATTGAGTAGATGTACCACATTTTTTTCTATTGAGTCTTAGTTGAGGGGCACTTGGGTTGGTTCCAGCTCTTCACTATTGTGAAAAGAGCTGCAATAAACATGGCTGTGCATGTATCTCTGAGGTAGGGTGAGTCTTGTGGGTATATACCCAGGAGCGGTTTGACCGGGTCAGGTCATAGGCTCATTTTGAGTCTTTTTAGGGTTCTCCACACTGCTTTTCAGAGTGGAAAGTGGATAAGTGTTCCCTTTTCCCCACAACCTCTCCAGCATTTGGTATTATTTGTTTTCTTTTTTTACTTTTTTATTTGTTATTTTATGTGTATGTGTGTACTGTTTGCTTGTAGGTAGGTGCACCCATGTCATGCAATGCTGAGGAGGTCAGAAGAGGGTGTCGGATTCCCCTGGAACCTGAGTTAAAGACTGTTCTTAGCTGCCATATGGGTGCTAGAAATTGAACCCTGGTCCTCTGCAAGAGCAGTTGGTGGTCTTAACCACTGAGCTGTCTCTCCAGCCCCTGTGTTATAATTCTAAAATGCAACATCATTGTTGAATAAATGCATTGTGTTTAAAACAATTACTATTTCGTCTTTACTAAATATTAGCACACCACTGATTATACATGCCATAAAAGATAAAACTGTTTCTACTCCAGAGTATTCAACAATACATGACATATCTTGAGAGGATTTAATTTTCTAACCATACTCTAAATCTAAAATCTTTTAAAGAAAGACCTTCTGAGAATTTAAGAATCTTTGGTGGACCTAGCATGCCTTTTCATCAATTTCACCTAGAAAACAAGAACAACTCCTGCACCATTACACATTTTGATTCACAGGAACTAGATAGTAAATATTGGCCTATCATCAAGGCTGAAACCACAGCACTGTTCCATGTACTTTGGGTTAAAATGCCAAGTCTTGAAATTTTATTTTACTCTCATATCCTCAAATGTCTGTGTATCCATGAATTTCCTATAGAGACTAGACAGAGCTCATCAAGTAGAAGACTCAAATGGGTGTTGATTGCTGTATTAATGAATTGAAACAATTCTTTATTTTGAAAAGCATGCTCTGCTCTTTCAGAATATAAGACAAAGAATGGTATTATTCATCCTATTGTTGATTAAATACTAGTGTTATTCATGCTTCAAACTTAATCATGGAAAAACACAGCTAGCTATGTAACATTATTCTTCTTATGTTTGGTATCATATTACACAGGTTCTGCAGGTGACAAGTGGCTTTTAAAATTAGATTAACTTTGATATGTATGATAGCTTTAGAAAATCTAAACTGTAGCTTTCTCCTCACTTGGAAGCCAGATTGGCTTGGTAAAATGTACAAGAAACATGGTTTATGCATCTGAAGAAAATAAAAACTTAGACATCTAATATCTTCACAGAATTCATAAATCTGGGAATTGCTACTGAACATTATCAGTCAATAGGAATAACAGCAGATTCTGGAAGTGAATTCTACAGAGTGGTGTTGCAATTACTGTTATATATCTCAGCAATCTTCTAATAAATAATATGAGCCTTGTTTGCTTTTATCAGAGTGATTCCTAAGCAAATACTCATGTGAAAAAGAAAGCTTGCATATTTATAAGAGTTAATTTACATATAACTACACATAAAATATTCTGTTCCTTTATACTTCTTTATAATTTCCATTAAAATCATCATGTAATTATACCAGAGATACAAACCTAACAAAAATTATGCCAAGCATTATTAGAGCAAGTGCTTTTCAGTAACAAGGGCATCTGTTCTGTGAGAATTTTCTAGTTTTAGTTTCAGTTATATACCAAAAATGAGATAAAGTAAGGACTTTTTTCTCTTTTTCTCTTTCAAGGGATGATGTTCAAAGTTCAACAATCAAAATTACTTTTAAATTAGATTGAACATATTTATAATACATTATCATATATTAACATTTTGTTTATTTATTTTATATTGTATGAGTGTTATTCTTGTGCATGTGTGTGTGTGTGTGTGTGTGTGTGTGTGTGTGTGTGTGTGTGTAAGTGCACCTGTGTCATGTAATGCCTGCAGAGGTAAGAAGAGGGTGTCAGATCCCCTGAAACTGGAGTTATTGACAGTTGCTAACCATCATGTGGGTGCTGGCATTTGAACCTGGGTCTTCTGCAAGAACAGCCAGTGCCCTTAACTACCGAACTACCTCTCCAACACCGAGCATATGTATTTTACAAACAACAAACATGGCTACACAGAGGAATGTAGGTTCCATTTTAGCCCAAGGGGTGTAAAAAATACATCATAAACATGTAACACTATTCATACTTCAAAAATAGTATTTTCTTCTAAAAATCCTCTTACTGTGTTCCTCCTATATTTCAGCACCTATCCAAAGGAGATTATCATGAATGTCTGAGGGCCATAAAACTCTTACATGGACCAAACTGTAAAGCAAACAACTCTGTCATAATGTAGGGACATGAATTACAAGAGATGGAAGATAACCTTCACCCAGGGATAGAAACATCATCATAATAATAAAGCAGTGCATTTAATGTGGGGGAAATGTGTTTGGACATGGTTACAGAGAATGAAATGTCATTGACCAAGGACACAAGCTCGAGTGTGCTTGCCAGAAGCTGAGTCTACATAGAAGCACAGAAGTGATAGGGAGAAAAATGTTGAAGATACTGACTGAGACACCATTCCAAGGTGATTGGCTCATGTCTTGAAGAATCTGGGAATAGTATGAATGCACTTTCTAATGGTTTTCATATATTTGTTTTCAGATAGCACATAACAGTTATGCATACCAATAGTGTACAGTGTGACAGAATAGTCTGTGAAAGATCCTTAGGGCACTGTAGCCCAAGTATTTACTGGTGAAACCCCAAATCTGTGTCTGTATAGCTACAAGGCTACAAGTGTGGTGCATGAAAATGACTTTCTAGATAGTAAACTCTCTTATAGAAGTTATCATTGGTTGTTCTCTGCAAAATTTATGAATTATATATATTTTGTCTTTTGTAATAGGAGGAAAGAAAACTTGGACAGGGAAACTTTCTCCTCATCTGACCATTATTAACACTTACACACTAGATCTCTTTCAGTGCCAGGATTCCTTCCTTCCTTGGTATCTAGGTATCATCTTGGTGTCTAGGTATCATACCTTCCTTGGTATCTAAGGATAATCTGAATATGACTATAAAATGTGAACCATATGCAGACATTTTAGGTTCCTTAAATTTAAGAAGGTAAGGTGGAATGATTCTCAACATCCCAGCAATATTCTCTTCAGTAGGTTATGGAGCAGAATCTAGCATTGAAACCCTCCCTTTATATCATCTTAGGGCTTGCAGAAATCTGGTAATTTCCCCTAATAAATTGATTAAATATGGATGTCGTTTTGCATCAGTGATTTTATATATATCCACATATTCTTGATCAAAGATCTCTCTTCCTGGTTCTCCAGAGCCTTTTGCATGACCACTGATACTGGAATTAAGCATTAAATAAGTATAATTATCTTCATTTATTAACTAAAGAACATTTGTAATGAATCAGAAATCCTACTTCCTATAATCTCATCTGGAAACTGTTCAGTATGTATGTATGTTGGTGGAAAGCTAAAGTCTCAACTTCTTTATACATTTCTTCTAATGCATATCATAGACTTTAATAAATTAAAGAGTAGTACTTGAGGGATGTCACGAAGAAAATCCAAAGTCCTGTAAGTTCATGCTTAACTCTCTGATGAGCTATGAGGATGAGTGGCCCTGGCTTAAGAACTAGGAACCAAGGGGATAAGGAAATGTGAGTCTACACTATACAATGTAAAACAAACAGCATCTATGAAGCCAATGCAAATACCTTAGAGAAATGTGCTGTCCTGACAAAATTCAAAAGCATGTGGGAGACTGAAACACATCTTCTAATTGCACCCTTATACTGACAGGAGGGAGGAATATAAACAACAGCACTAACCATTGCTCTTTAATTAAAATCAAAGGCAATTTAAAACTCCATATCACTGAGCAAAAGGCAAGAGTAGCAATTTCAATTTGAAAATCGTTATCAATAGTGTACAACACATTGTCAAACAAATGCACTTCTCTTGCTGTGCAGTCTGCTCCTGTTGGCATTTGGCAGTCTGAACACACATCACACTATCTAATGCTCATATTTTCCAAACATAACAAAAGGAGAACAAAACTCTGTAAATTATTCAAAAATATTAGCAAGAGCAAATACTCATGAGTTCTTGTCAATGGATTTGGACATGGGACAAACTCCAAGTCTAGTTTCTTCCTTGTTATCTACTGACATGTACTTTGATCAGATAATTCATTCAATAGAAAAATAACAGGCATTTTGAAAGAAACACTTTACATATAGTTTCTTTGAAAAGGAAATTAGAAAATACAATTATTTTAGGTTTTATTTAATCCAACTTAAGCATCTGCTACGTATTAGAAACCATAAGATGTTTCGCTGATATTTGACCATTTGAGAATTTCAATGTGTTGAGGGAGAGAAAGAAAAGGATAGATAAATAGATAGATAGATAGATAGATAGATAGATAGATAGATAGATAGATAGATAGATGAGAATAATACATACTAGGACATGTATTCACATATACTGGTTATGAGTCCTTGTAGGGGGATGAGAAAACTGAACCTGGGCCACTCTGTTAGAGAAACCCACACCAGTTCTCTTCAGCATGTCTTGAGTATGGCTCTTTCTCCCTTCACCCTCATGCTTAAGCATATATAAAGATATTTTTATTAGATGCACCCCCTCTCCAAAAAGAAAAATAAATAAAAAAGAAAGCTCAACCTGGCTGGAGTCATAGAATTCATATGTAGAGGTGCTGGATGTACCTTATGATCTTTTCTGTCTAAAACACCCTATTTTTCCTCCTTTTCTTTTTAATTTTGACAAACTTGTTTAACAGGATCTAGAGACCAAATACTCTCCAGACAATTCTCAGAAACAAAATAATTATCTGTCTGCATTTTCCACGGAAGGTGGAAAGATCTTGGTTACATGTGTGGTCACTTACCAGTTAATAATATGCATTATTCTCTCACACAAGTGAAAGACAGTGCTAGATTTTCTTGCAGCATTCAGGTGGTGTTAGAGAAAGAAAGAAGGCACATCAGATGAGCTTGAAGGTAAAAGATACAACTGCTCAAATTCCTACTCAAGAACTGAAGAAAAGTTTTTTTTTTAAGTAAAATAGTGTTCTAAACACATTCTAAGTTGAATGTTACGCAACATTGTTTTGTTTTGTTTGATGGGGGGTGGTTTCTGTCATGAGATAGGGTCTGTGTTGCTTAGGATGATTTTAGGCTAAAGGCCTTCATGCCTCCATGTCCCAAGTTCTGGGATTATAAGTGTGCACCATCAGATCACTACTATTTTAAATAGGAAGTTATTCTCCCTAGTGAGACAGAGTTTGAAAATGAAACAGTACAACTCTAAAGGTATTATTCAGCCGGTGATCAGTCCTGGAATGTGAATGTTTGAGGTGATTCAATCTTGATATTAAAGTGATAAAAAGCTAGGCACGGTGGCGTGGTGCAAGCCTTTAATCCCAGCACTGGGGAGGCAGAGGAAGGCAGATCTCTGAGAGTTCAAGGCCAGCCTAGTCTACAGGGTGAGCTCCAGGCGAGCTGGGGTTACAGGGAGACCTTGTCTTAAAAATACAAAAAAAAAGTGATGATGAAAAAGCTTTATTTATTGGAGCCACCTTGCTGCTATTTGGTATCCAGGTGGTGTAATGTTTTTACATAGTTCTGCTCGGGACTCAAGATACGATGATAGATGATAATGTTCCTGTTTTCTCAATCCACAGATTAGCATTTGAAACTATCTTTAAATATAAAACAAAGTGAATTAAATTAAAAACATTAATCTTGACCTAGTGGGTAAAGTGTTTGCTTTGCAAGCCTGAAGAAATAAGTTTGGATCCTTAGTCTCCATGTAAACGCCAGACACAGAAGCTTGAAATTGCGACTCCAGTGCTGGGATAGTAGAAACAATCTATCCATGAGCTTGCTGACCATACAATATAGTCTAAACATTAAGTTCCAGGGTCAATCAGAGACTCTGTCTTAACATACAAAGGGAGAGTGATAGAGGAAGACATCTTACATTGCTCTCTAGCCTCCACAAACTCATGCGTGGGTGCATGCAATAGCATGCATGTATATATATATATATATATATATATATATATATATATATATATACCACAGGCACATATATACATACATACATACATACATACATACATACATACCAAACACATACATGTGGACAAGGAGGAGGAGGGAAGAGCAATATATCACAAACATTGGCCAAACTATCTCCTGTAATTGAAAGACACCATTTTGGAATGTTATCTACATAGATGTTCTGGAACAAGGTGATACTAGTATTTTCAATGTAAAAAATGTAACCCTTCCATACTGACATTTTGGTTTACAAATATATAAAAATATTTTCTCCTGAGTTTTTTAACTATTTAATGTATAAACTGCATTTCGATTTTTCTAACCTCTGAAAGAGAATCATCTGCTTTGTCCTATTGAGTTCAATTTCAGAATTCAATTAGATTATAATTAACTTTACATAGGTACTACTTCTTGGTTTTCATTTGGTTTAGATAAAAAGATCAATGGGAGTGGGGGGATAGCTATCTCAGTTGGGAAAATCCTTCCTGTGTTCCATGAGAAACCCATTTTGATCCCCAAACCCATGTATAAAAAGCATGCACACTGGTTGGGATCCCTTTGTAGAATGTGGGGCTTCTTCACCCTGACCAGCTAGCTCAGCTTTATTGACCCCCATGCTAGTGAGTGAGCCAGTCTGAATAAAAACAAGTTTGTTTGCCTTGAGTAATGGCACTGAAGGTTGATCTCTGGCCTCCAGGCACATGCATATGTACATATTCATACACACATATACACCCCCCATGAACACACACTTACACATGTATGTATGAACATTCCAATTTAATATGAAGTTTTAAAAATAAGACTAATGGAAAATAGGCTGAGGCTGTAGGTAAGAACTGTCTCACAGGGTGAAAGAGTCCTTCACCTTTACTCCCTGAGCCAGTATGTTCTTAGCCACAAGACACTAAAGGAATTTGTCAGTCACAGACAGGAAACTTATATCGCTACAAAAGGGCTTTTAACTATAGTCATACTCTGAACTATAAATTCATCCTATCACTAAAGGAAATAACTCAGGCACCAGATACTTTGTAAAGCATTTATCTTCAAGAAACCTCTTTTTAACAAGGTTAACTTGTAACACCACACAGGAGGAAATCAGCACTAGTTGTCCTTGGCAATAATAAAATTGATTCAATGTGCACAACTCTGACAGTAAATTGTGAATGGTAAGCTGAGGAGGGGATATTAAAAGGAGGAAGCCCACTGGTGACAAGACCCAGTGTTCTCCCCAGTTTGGTGGTCCCATGTGTGTGCTTAACAGAGCGCCCACAGTTTCTAGATGCTTATCATCAATGCTATTAAGAAAAGGGATCTTCAATATGCCATCCTGGGCACACCAGAAGGATTTTCACTTTATTTGTTAGCTTCAAGAACAATTTTTACTATATTTCCCTTTCCAAAAATAATGTGACAGAAGTACACAAAATATGCAGAATGCTATAAAGAAGACAGCACAATGGCAATTTGGGAACATATTTTATTATGGATTTGAATTTCTTGTTAATCTAAACTGAGTTGAGTAGTTTGTAGAATCTCCCTAAAGTCGGCATATTTGTTTAATTAAGCCTTAAAAATAAAAATTGTAGCCCAACTAATGTGTGGAAGAAATGTGAAAATTTCAAATATGTCTCTTGGCTCTTTTCTCTGGAAAATAGGAAAAAATATTTGAAACTCGGTAATTTTAATGACTTATGATTAATAAGCTCTGACCTTAAGATATCATTTTATTATTGCTATTGCAGAGAAAACCACAGATGTAGAATTTATCAATTTAACATATCTATCACATTCATATTCTGATTTTGAGAAATGAAACATGATTGTGTCAGAATGGAAAGAAATAAAAAGGCAGCTTTAAGAGCATTTGGATAACTTGACTATAAGTCTCTACAGTCAAAGCTGCTAAGAGTTCGGAATTTTTTTTTTTAAGTTGGTAGTTTTTTTTTTGCACTTTACGATCCTTCCTAGTTTCACATAAGTACATAAGTGAGAAAAAGAACTATCCATTACAGAGCCTCTCAAAAAATCATGTTTTGTTCATCTGCCAGACTTTTCTCAGCAAATGTATCGATGATGAGTTTCTTGCTCTCTATTCCTTTCATTTATTCCATCTCTATTTGAGAAAATACAGTCTGAGAAGAGAGTTTTGGGGGTGCTTTGAGGGCTAGGGAAGGCCAGATGAAATATGCTCATTTCTGCTTATTCTGTGTAGGAAAAGGAAAGTTCAGAAGAAATAGACATTTATCCTTTCTACTGTTTGTGATAACGAATATTTTATTTTCTACATAATTTTAATAAGATTTTTCTCTTGTGTATGTGTGCCTGTTGATATTTATTATAATGCTCTACATATCCTTAGGAAATCATAATTTTTTGCTGGTAAAACCAGAGCCTTAGTTTGCAGACCACAAATATGACATTTTTCTATAATTCCTACCCATACTCTTATTGCTCCATATGGATCTATTTGTCACTAAGACCTGGCATCCAAATCCTATGCAATATTTTTATTTAAGAAAAGTTTTCTGTTTTTTATTTTTATACATTTTGATGAGGTGGGTATAGTTAAAGAAGGAGATGTTTGTCAGATGCCAGAAATTTCACATTGGGCACTCTTTTGACGATAAGGTGCTTCATCTTTCTCTAGAAAGTGAGCATTTATCAGTCTTTTGTTTTAAGAGAAATTCCTTTGTAAACATCAATGCTTTGTACAAATGTCTTTGATTCACTGCAATCCAAACAAATGTCACTTTGGTATAAACAGGGTAATTCATGCAGTTCTCATTATTCTTCTTGTACTAGATTTTAATTTTATTATATAATATTTGATATATAGACTTATAAAGTTTTAAAATACAATGAAATGAGCATCCCTGAACCTACCACCCATTTTAAGCAGTAGAACATTCTTAACATGATTAAAGCCTGGCATGCTTCCCTCTAATTTCCCCTCTGCATTTCTGTTCTTATGTCTTAGAAATAAAAATTTGCTTTTCCTGAGATGCATATATTGAAGAAAGGTACCTTGTATATTTTTCATGGCTTCTTTTGGCTTTAGAAAACTAGCATCATATTGTATGTAGTCAAGAAAACCCTTCATTTTCCTTTCTTTTTCGGATCCTTGAACTATGCCTGCTAATCATTTGAAATTTTTTCTTCTTAGCCTTGATTTCTTTGCTTCCCAATATGATAGATCTGTGTTGGGTAGGTTTAGTGTCAACTTGACACACCTGGATTGAGGAACCTCAGTTGGGAAATTGGCTCCATTGGACTGGCCTGTGGCCATGTCTGTGGAGTATTGTCTTGATTGTTGAGCAATGTGGGAGGGCCTAGCCCACTATGGGTGGTGCCACCCCTGGGCAGGTTGTTGTGTACTGTATAAGAAAGCAGGCTGGGCATGGCCAGAGGGGTAAGGCAGTAAGAAGTGTTCATAAATGGCCTGTGCTCCGGCTCCTGCCTCCAGGTTCCTGCCCTGAGTTCCTACCTTGGTTCTCTGAGTGATGAACTGTGACTGGGAGATGTGAGCTGAATAAACCCTTTCCTCCCCAAGTTGGTAATGGTCAGTGTGTTTTGTCAAAGCAGAGGAAAAGCGAACTTGAACAAGGTCCCGACCTATTCATTAGTCCAAAACAGTCCCCTATCTCTGATTACTTATTTTGAACTAAAGAAAATTACACGAATAAGAAATATCAAAGTTTTCAAAATATTCTACTAGTGATAGCATTAGTGATAGCATTAGTGATAGCATTAGTGATAGCATTAGTGATAGCATTAGTCACTTCCTCCACCTATTCTCTCAGCTCCCAAGCACATAAATTAAGAGCTTTATGGGGTATATTTACCTAAATTCACAGAACCAGTACAAAATCAAAATTATCAGAGGATGTACATTAAATCCTTGTCATCTAAAAGATATCTGCTTCAACCCCATTCTCACCTCTAATGGCACCCTCACTTGCAACAAGCTACCAATCAGATTCATCACAATGCCTTGTTTACCCATACTGACAAAGGTAACTGAAGTTTGGTCAGTGCCTTACAGATCCTGGACAGCCTCACTTGAAGCATGAGGCAGAAAGGGCAAGGAGACTGTCTCACCTAGGAGACTCAGTGGTATGCCTCACCAATTCCTTCTGTAATTCTCCAACCCAGTTTATTACTCAGAATTCTAGTAATTGAATCTATTTTCAAATAACTGTGATATTGTCTCAACTCTGATCACAAGAACTAAAGTCAAGTCTTTCTGAGTTTCTTTTCTAGTTTGTCAAAACAGATACTTCACTGTTCTTCATGCCTCAAAGATAGTCTTTGTTCTCAGAACTTCCTTCATGTTGCTGCTACATAAGTTTTTCTAGTATATTCCCATCTAATTTTTTACAGCTCTCTATGTTTTATAGCAGGGACTTACTAACATATTATAAATACTTGTAAATTGCATCTGGATATGTGTATGTATATGACAAATGGTGCATACTACAAATTTCTTAAAATATTTATAAATTACATAACATACTCTAAGATATTCCTACCTTCCCTCTGAAAATTGATGAGTGATTTTGTATCACATATAAGAATAAAAAAAATTCATAATTCCGTTTTGGAGAACTTTGGTCTTGTCTAAAAGTTTTTTTTAATCTTGGAATTCAGATACTTTAGCTTGAAATTTTGTGGGTAGGGAGGGGGTGTAGCACTTCATCCTAGAAATATTTGTCCCTAGGAAGTACCAATCTCCTTATATGGTCAAATTTGTCTTGGGCTGAGAACTTTCTATATACAGAAAGTATTAATCACTCTATTAAAATCCTTATTTTTATGTAGGTTGGGTCTCAATTTATCTACCTAGCTTTATATCACATTTGACAATATACATCCAGATAGCACCTTTCCCTCTGCAGAAAATCTTAATTCCATTCCACTTGTGGCTAATTTTGACTACTGACTATATAAATGTATATATGAATAAATACTGTATTGTTACATATTGTATATCTTATTTGTTCCTGATAAGGTTGAGAACACTTTGAGGGTCATAGAAAAGCCTGAGCCTGCTTTTCAGCTAATAAATAGTGCTTTGGATTGAGCAAGTTCTGAATGCTTTGTAGCTGTGGCTTTCAATTACATTAACTCAGTTGCCTTTCTCTCTCTCTTCTCTAACACAGTACTTTGCCATTCAAAGCCTTAGTTTACCTATAAAACCATTTTCTTTTAACATGGACATTTTACTCCTGAAGTAATTTTTTTCCCTTTTGTAACAGGCAGCATCACAGCTTCCATGTACATGATCTCCAGCTCTACTCTGCCCATCAAACTAAATGAAATAATTTGAATCCATCATGTATATGTGTATGTATATATGTATATACATATATATTTTATATGTATATAAAGTGTCCTTTATATTTTTTTTGTATTTTGTATGATAGATCCGAACTAATGTACATTAATGATACTTTATATTTTTAACAAAACTATAACCATGAAGAACCATGAAATTAGAGGATATACAGAAAAAGGTTATACCAATTTTTGAAGCAGGGCATAGAAAAATCCTGTTACGTGTTGCATATATTCAACAAATATTTATGGAGTTTCTGTTTGCTGGGGCTGTGCTAGAAAAAATACAGAAAGCAATCACATCCCTTCCCCTCACTGTCTTTTCAATTTGTAGATAAGATTATAAACTTTCACAATTATACAGTTATCTAGTCATACATACAGTTTCTGATTTTTTAGAATGACTTAGTTGTGTAAACAGAAAAGATATATACTCATATCTAGGTAGTGGATAAAAATCAATACACGTATGAAGATATATAGATATGACTATATCTGCATAGGGATATAGATGTAAATATGTGAATATGCCCATTACAAATAGAGATTCACCCATATATAAAAAAATATCATAGAGTATCTAAACATTAATGTTAGTAATTTAAGTGTTGGCTAATATAATTTTTAGCTTTTATATTTTATTAATTCCCAAGTTCATCGTGCATTACATTTGAAAATAATTGCAAAATGAAACTCCAGTAACATACTGTAAAATTCTTCTTCTGATAACTGAATACACTTATTTTACATATCTTTTTTTTTTTTTTTTTGAGACAGGGTCTCCCTTTTTAGTCTCAGCTAGTCTGGAGCTCGCTCTGTAGACCAGGCTGGCCTTGAACTCACAGAGATCCACCTGCTCTGACTCTGCTTCCCGAGTGCTGGGATTAAAGGCATGCACCACCATGCCCGGCATTTTACATATCTTTTATGTTAACGTTGGTGAACATGTAGCCCAGTTGTTAGACTCCTTGCCTATTGTGTGTGATTCTCTGGGTTTGATCCTAAGCACAGCATAAAGAAGAAAAAGGAGTGTGCCATTTTACAAGTCTAAAAGTCTTTGTTGGTAGAAGATAAAACAATGACACCGGAATTAAGGAGAGAAGGATCTCTTGTTGTTTACAGTTTCCAACGAGAGAAGGCGGTAGCAATACAGACCACAGATGTGGCATCCAGGAAAACGTAAGGTGAGCTGAGTACCAGCAAACAGCTTAGGGGTTGTAAGGAGGTGGGTAGGAATACACAGAGCCCTCGGGTTCCCTGTGGACTGGCGAATCTCCAGAAATCTAGGGCATAATATCACACTCTATTAGCTGCTACTTGGCCCTTGGAAGTTATGTGCCCTGGTGTGTGGGTGAAGTGTGGAGCTAATCAACTGCTCAACAGCTCATAAGTGGGAACACTGGCCAGCCTGTAGCCAGAACTCAAACTGGGTCAAGACTGCATTTTCAAACAGAGTCAAACATTGTTATGGAGGACACTTTGGTATAAAGTCTCAAATAAAAATACAAATATTTTCTAACTAAGGGAAATCAATGCTGAAAAGTGTTATTCTGATTAGACAAATATCAGATGGGAAGATAAAAGAAAAACCTTTCCAGTCAGTGTTGCCAAGTTAACAAAAATTATGAGATTTTTTTACATATGAAATGTAATTGAAATAATCTTTAAGTTTAATATCTATGATATCTCTGTTGCTGGTATTATTATAAAAGAACAATTCTTAACATTTATCGAACATTTACTGTATTCTAAGTAGCACACTAAACACTTTACAAAGGCATCCCATTTGAGCTTTACATCACAAATAAAATGAACATTTTTATTGCCCAGCTTTAAGAAAGACATCATCTAAGCTTAGAGTAGTTAAAGGGCTTCCCAAGGGCCACTTCTGTGAAGAGGCAGATCTTGCCTAAACCTTGGTATAATAGAATCCAAATCTTTTCTTCTTAAATTCTATGGCACAAATCATACAGATATCTAAGTAGTTAGTGTATCAGTGACCATATCACTATGTCTATGATTAATAATGGGACTGACGAGATGTTAAAGGGAAACAATATGAAGCCTTGTGCTTGGTTCACTCAACCACTCAGAGCTATGTTGGGAGGAAAGTGGTAAGTAAACACTCGTCTCCCAGCTACACTGAACATTCAGAAAAAGAAAAAAAGAAACACTTCTGATTTAAAATAAGTTCCTAAAAATCATCGGCATGTGTTATATTTGGTTCATCAACAGGGAAAAAAATAGACGCATGCATTGAAAATGAAATATCTATGCTAAATGTCTTTGATATGCTGCCAGATTCACCCACAGAAGGTCTTGACTATAAACAAACAGCTACTTACACATGCATGACCCTGGAAACAAGACTGAGTGGGCACAAAATGGTGTCTGTTTTATCTGAATTTTTGCTTCATTTTGAGCTGTCAGATTTCCACCTCCTTTCAAGGAAAAGAAAAACAAGAGCTGTGATTCTGCTTTTAGTGCTGAGTTGCATAACTGTGTCCCACTAGCTTAATTATACCTTTACCAGTGGAGGGGCTTGCTTGTAATAGTAAAATAATATTTGTTACAGAAATGGCAGTGTGACAATTGCCAATTGGCTGACTATAGACACTTCCTACATTGGGTTCTAAGCCCATCTCAGCAACATTAAAATATTTACTAGTTGTTTAGAACCCCTCCTAAATATCATGATATTCAAGATTTCCTTGGTGTTTCTTCAACTTGGTGAGGGACTGTGTTTCTTGAAAATTAAGGAGAGTCAGGTTTACTAAAGGCCCCTTAAAGGTCCCGTGCCATATATTAAAAAAAAAAAAATCCTTATCCCCAAGCTCCAAGCCATCAGCTCAGTATTAACAATATGGAACAGATGGTCAATAAATATTTATTGACTGATTTCACTCACTATGAGTTTCCATTTAATTAAGCTCTAGGTCTTTTAAACCTATTAGCACAAATATGCAGTTATAATACAGTGTTTGTCAATATTCCACAATTAATTTCCAGTAGAAACATTTGTGTTGCACTATTTTTGAAGAATAAAAATTTTGAAAAGAAAAAAGCTTCTTATATTAACAAATAAAACATTGATCTTTAATGTTTCTTTTCTCTCAAAAATGATTCATTTATTCAAATATATTTTATTGATCATTTAGAAAACACATCCCAAGTAAAATTTACTTCAATAAATTTAGAAAATTGAAACTAATAAGTATTTCAAGTCCACTGTTTTGAGGAGTTATTGTTTATATAGACTTTGTAATTTCAATAGAAAAATAAAAAAATTCAACTTTTATTAACAATTGACATTAACTCATGCATTGTTGAGGGGAAAGGAAAGAAACTTAGGTATTTGAAAATGTACTTAGGACCTTATAGTTTATATAAACATTATATTTTATGATAAGCCCTATCATAGTTGAACAAAAGTAAAAACAAAATTTATTTAAAAAATGTTCAGAGGAATGTTGGGGTCATAGTCCTATAAAAATTGATTGGATTAAATGTGTTTATATTTAAAATGTTAAGAAATATGATACATATTAAGAAAATCTGTCTTCAAATAAGTGGATGCGTAATTTGGATGAAATGCATTCCAATATGGTTTACAATGGGCCAAAGGACAGTGTATTCACAGGTGACTCAACTTAAAAACTTAGTGACTTGGATACTGATAATCATTCAGGCCTTCTGAAGGACAGCTGATCTAGAGCTGTGAAAAAAGAAGAGCCAATTTCAAATTTCTGTCACAGAGAGGTTTCTAATTGTTCATATCAGAGAGCAGAGTTACTTAAAATTGTTGGCCATTGTACAGATTATGTCTTAAGTTTTGCTGTTCTATTTCTAACAATTTGACACAGTACAACATTCAGAGTTACTCAGTGACAGTTCGATTGTCTTTCTAGAGGGTTAAGTAGGGCAGTATACAGCACCAACATCGATAATCCATAACAATTTATATTCTTTGTCTATGTCTGATACTAGAAATACCAATTGTGAAGATTTTTCAGTCCAAATCAACAGATTTTTGTGGTGAAATATGGAGGGAGGACTAAAGAAATCACTACCTTACATCAGAGAGGACCAAGGAAAACCTTCAGAGAACTTGTGAATTTTTCTGCAGGTCAATGTGAAACTCACCTCCTTTTAGCCTATGAGTTTTCTCTGTTTACTGGTATACATTTTCAATGACTTTGTTCAAAGTGATTTCATAGTTTCTAAGTCTCGAGATTCCTTTACAAACAGTAAGGTAAAACGTGAGCCCAAAAAATGAGCCATAGGGTGAAGACCAAGTTCTTCCTCCAGATCTAGCAAAACCACGCAGGAACAAGCCAGCTGCTGGGCAGCCATTCCCCAGCCCAGCCTAAGGGCCGCTTTCCTTTACATCACCCCACCCCCACCTTCTTACATTGCTTAGATTTTTTGTTGTATGTGTAAACTCTTTCAAATAATTTGCAAAAGAAGGTGAATATAAACAAATAAGACCCAGTGATACTACATATAGAGATGTTTTGAGTCCTTTCCAGAAAGGACGGATTTTAAAGTTCAAGATAATGTTCTAGACAGACTACACAACATCCAGTCATGTTATGAAACAGAGAGATGGATAAAAAAGGGGGATATAGATATGAAAACTTTTTGTCAAAAAACCTTGCAACCCAAATCTTAAAACTAACTATGGGAAAGGATTTGTATGTTCCAACAGGCCAGAGTATCACCAACTTAATGGCTGAGAAAGAAAATGCAGCTTTGCAGTGAGTAGGATGTATCAGAAAGTGCCAGCAGAAGGATTGACTCCTCTGGGCATTGAAGGGAAGAAATGCCTCAGATTGATGCAGACATCAGGCCCCTCTGTGGATCCTACTAGTAACAACTATTTTTAATGATTCCTAATGAAGCTTACCTTCTAGGTGCCACAAAGGTTTTAATACAAGAGACTATCTTAACTCCCCCCCATAGAATAAGGAGAAATAAGATGATGATGAAATCGTTCTCCAGCTGTAGATTGGAGCCAGCTGTTATAGAGGTATTCTCTTGTAAAATCAGTAAAACTGCCTTCTTTAATTGACTAATGGACATAGAAACTGTGAAAAGGATTATTCTCTATTCAGAACCAAATATAATGCTAAAGTCTCCTTAAGCTATGCACTTAAACAAAATATATTACTACAGGAGCTCTGACATCAACAATGGATTATTCTACCAAGGAGATGTTGGCCAGGGGATCCAATCCCCCACAAATGGTAAAGGCTCCTTGCCTCCAAACTGGGATATCTGCAGGAAGAGAGGCGATAAGGCCCTGCTGTTGAAGACCTGATATAAACATGGGAAAGATATATGGAGACCGCACTTGCAAGTATACAGATGGTCTCTGGGATGCCAGAGAGTGTTACCAAAGACCACTAAACCAATAAAGCAAATATAGGTCTCCTTGAGCCAAGCAAGTCTCCTCCGTCAGCACCAGCTAAACCTCATCTGCCTGGAAATACTGTGCAGCAGTGGCAGCCATATGTCTGTATATCCTAAATCTAATTGGCTATTAGCTCTCTCCTTGGAGGAATAACCCACGGCTGATGCCACAAGATTACATCCTCTAATGGTTAGGAGATGTTATAAACCACACGAAGACCCTGCCATACTTAACAGAAGAAAATGTAAATCATGAATTAACATACCATCCAAACATCTGTGTCTATACCAAAGAAACCTACAATAACAATTAGTACTGTTTAAATACCTATATATCTAATTGTGTGTGCTTCATTAGTAGGATCAAAAGGCTATATATTATACTGTTTAATACCTAAATATCTAATTGCATGTGCTTCATTAGTAGGATCGAAAGGTTATGCCTGGACAAGCTGGCAGCCCATGAAAGAAAACAGCCAGAATTGACTAGAGACCAAGACATCAGCTCCAGAGAAAGTAGAGTGTTTTACTTCTCATCCACCTGTGCCCCTTTTCTAAGCCTAGGGAACAATCTGAGGAAGAGGGGGCGTGGTAGAATGTAAGGGTTTTGATTGGGGTTAATGGTGAAACTACAACCATATAGACTGGACACTCATTTGATCAACTTGATTGAACATACAATCCCCCCCCCCTGGTGGATGGTGGGACCCAAGAGCTGTGTGGGTTTGGGCACAACTGCTTGCAAATTGGTTTTACATGAAGGATGCTTGTACTCACAAATTATCACTTATTGCTAAAAAATGAAAAAAAACTGAGAGAAAGATGCAGGACAGTTATGGCAGAATGCATGATCTGGGATGGGTAGGGGTGGGGTGGGGGGAAGGGAAGGGGAAATATGCCTGAACTGAATTGGAAAATGTTGTATGAAATACACAAAGCATCAATAAAAAAAAAGAAAAAAAATGAAACAGAGAGATGGAAAAATCAGTTTTTTTAACATGACCACATAGTTTTCACATTCAAGTTGTCAATTGTGGTACAACTTATTTAACTCATACTATATGTTCAACAAATTGTATTTATCTTGAAAAAATGGAACAATGTTATGGTAAATATGAAGTTAATCAGATTGAAAATACGTCTTTCTGTAGTATTTTTTCTAGCCTTTGAACAGAATGTCAATCATCAGGACATTTCTACTGATCAACTCAAATGAGTGAGTGCTTGCTGCTCTGAGGGACTGAAGAGGATGCTGGCTCAGAAACAGAAGAAGCTTCAGAATGCAAAGATCCTGGGTACAGCCCACAGCATGGACTTCATGGCTCCAACATTGTACTTTATCTCAGTTTTATGAAAAACTTTCTGCATCTCTTTCTTTGGCCCTAAAACCTTCACAATCAGAAAAGATCAAATTGTAGGAAAGTCAGAAGACAAAGTGGTGGAATGGCTGAAGAGAAGTGGAAAATAAATTTTTCTTAGATGAAAATCTAGGAGAGATCTCCCAAGACCACCTGAAGCACAGGTACCCCCCCCACACACACCAACTGGGATTATAAAGTCATCTGAAGGAGGCAAGCAAAGCAAGCCTTCAGCACACTGAATAGGTATTTGGGACTCACATTGGAATACAGGAAAGAAGAAGCACATATTGCAGATACACTAAGAAGAGATAACATGGGAAAGGTGCAGGATAAACTTGCACCAAGCTCTACCAACCCTGTGGAAGATTCCTGCAGTGGGATCCCCCTGGGGATGGCCCACGACACAGATATCAGAAGCACAATTGTGAACATACTTAAAGAAGTACAAGATTATAAAGAGCAAATCAAAGAATTAAGAAAAGAGAACAAAGAACTCAAGAAGGACCTAGAGAGAGAGAGAATGACAAACTCCGGAAGGAAGCAAAGAGCTACAAGAACAGATTGAGAAGCTCCAAAAGGAAGTAGAAATACTAAAGAAATCAGAAGAGGGAATGAAAAAGGAAATCAAACACTCAACCAATTAAGAGGAAAAGAACAGAAAAAACCTCAGAAGAAGAATGGAGGAAGCAGAACAAAGAATATCAGACCTGGAAGATAACACAGAACAACTAAAAACCTCAAGTAAAGATTACAAAAAATTTAAAAATACACAAAAGTGGAACAACCAGGAACTGTGGGACACTATGAAAAGATCAAACCTCCACATCATAGGAATAGAGGAAGGAGAAGAATCCCAAGGGAATGGTATTGATCAGATCTTCAACAGAATAATAGATGAAAATTTCCCCAAACAAAAAAAAGACAAATGAATACAAATACAAGAATCATATAGAACTCCAAACAGACAAGATCAGAAAAGAAACTCTCCATGCCACATCATAGTTAAAATGCTAGACACCCAAAACAAAGACAAAATCCTTAAAGCCACAAGAGAAAAGCAAGTGACCTATAAGGGGAAACCTATCAGAATTACAACTGACTTCTCAATGCAAACTATGAAAGCAAGAATAATGTGGAGCAAAGCAATCCCAGTGTTAAAGGACAATAGACGCCAACCCAGGTTACTATACCCAGCAAAAATGTCGATTATAGTTGAAGAGAGAAAAACCTTCCATAACATAAACAAGATGAAAGAATACATGTCTGGAAAACCAACCCTTCAGAGAATACTTGAAGCAATTCAAAGGACAGAAGAAAGGAGCAACCACCCCCAGGCACCTAGAAAGAGAAATCAATAAAAGCATAACTGCAGAAGTAGAAACCTAAACCAAAATCGCAAATGGATAATAAGGCAAAAGGAAGCAACACAAATCTATCAGCCATACCACTAAATATTAATGGAATAAATTCCCCAATCAAAAGACATAGACTTGGAGACTGGATTAGGAAAAAGAACCCATCGATATGCTGTCTACAAGAAACACATCTTACTTTCAAGGACAGGCACCACCTTAACGTGAAAGGATGGAAAAAAAAAATTCCAAGCAAATGGTACCAAAAAGAAATCACGTGTTGCTATTTTAATATCGGATAAAATAGACTTCAAAGTAAAAGAAATCAGAAGAGACAAAGAAGGCCATTACATTTTTATCAAAGGAACAATTCACCAAGAAGATTTCACAATTATGAATATATATGCCCCAAACTCTGGTGCACCAAACTTTATAAAGACAATTCTCCAGGAACACAAGGCACAAATTAACCCAATACACTCATAGTAAGGGACTTCAATACCCCACTGAGCACTTTGGACAGGTCAGCAGGACAAAGAATAAACACAGAGGCATCTGAACTAAAGGATATGATACACCAAATGAACCTCATAGACATCTACCAAATATTCCACCCTAATACCAGAGAGTACCGTTTCTACTCAGCACCCCATGGAACATTCTCCAAAATCGACCACATACTGGGACACAGAAGAAAACTCCACAAATACGAAAAGATTGAAAAAAATTCATGCATACTATCAGACCATAGTGCAATAAAGCTCACCATCACCACCAGGATAAGCCCCACTGCCTACAAGAACACATGGAGACTAAACACACTCTTGAATAATGAATGAGTCAAGGAAGAGATAAAGAAAGAAATAAAGCATTCCTGGAACTGAATGACAATAACAATAAACACAACAAAACCTATGGGATACCTTAAAAGCAGTCCTAAGAGGGAAGTTTATAGCTCTGGGTGCATACATTAGAAAAACAAAAAGAGCACAAATGAATGATCTAACACTGCAGCTAAAAGCACTTGAGATGCAACAATAGATGAACCCTAAATGCAACAGACAGGAAGAAATAACAAAAATCAGAGCAGAAATCAATGAAATAGAAACAAAGAAAACAATACAAAAAATCAATGAATCCAAAAGTTGGTTCTTTGAAAGAATAAACAAGATAGACAGACCTCTAGCCCAGTTAACCAAAAGAAAGAAGGAACAACTCCAAATCAATACAATCCGTGATGAAAAGGGAAATATCACAACAGACAAGGAAAAGTTCCAGAAAATCATACGGGAATACTTCAAAAACCTATACTCTACCAAGTTTGAAAACCTAGAAGAAATGGATGAATATCTGAAATCCTGGGAATCACCAAAGCTCAACCAAGAAGAGATAGACAGCTTAAACAGACCAATAATACATGAAGAAGTTGAAGATATAATAAGAAACCACCCAGCTAAAAAAAGCCCAGGCCCAGATGGTTTCACGGTAGAACTCTATAAAACATTGCAAAAAGACCTACAACCATTATTACTGAAATTGTTTAGAAGGATACAAACAGAGGGAATTCTCCCAAATTCCTTCTATAAAACCAGCATTACTGTATTACCAAAATCAGGCAAAGATACAAGCAAAAAGGAGAACTATAGACCCATCTCCCTAGTGAACACAGATGCTAAAAATCTAAACAGGATACTGCCAAATTGCAAACTGACTCACATCAAGATCATCCATCATGACCAAGTTGGATTCATACCAGAGATGCAGGGATGGTTCAACATATGAAAATCAACAAACAGCATCACAAAAAACACACCATCATCTCAATTGACCTGGAAAAAGCCTTTGACAAAATCCAGCATCCTTTCATGCTTAAGTCCTAGAGGGAATTGGATTGGAGGGATCATTCCTCAATGTAATCAAAGCCATATACAGGAAACACACAGCCAAATATCATCCTAAATGGGGAAATGATAGAAACATTCCTTTTAAAGGTAGGAACTCAGCAAGGCTGCCGCCTGTCACCACTCCTCTACAATATAGTGCTTGAAACACTTGCTAGAGTAGTAAGGCAAGAAAAGGAAATTAAAGGAGTACTAATTGGAAAAGAGGAAGTCAAGCTATCCCTATTTGCTGATGATATGATTGTTTACTTAAGAGATGCTAAAAACTCCACTAGAAAACTCCTAGAAATGATTATCAGCTTCAACAAAGTGGCAGGATACAAAATTAACCTAAAAAATGAGTGGCCTTTTTTGTTTTTTACTGATGCTTTGTGTATTTCATACATTATTTTCCAATTCAGTTCAGGCATGTTTCCCTTTCCCTTCCCCCCTATCCCACCCCACCCCATCCCAGATCATGCATTCTGCCATAACTGTCTTGTATCTTTCTCTCAGTTTTTTTTTCATTTTTTAGCAATAAGTGATAATTTATGAGTACAAGTATCCCTCATGTAAAACCAATTTGCAGGCTGTTGTGCCCAAACCCCCACAGCCCCACCGTCCAGTGGGGGGGGGGGCTTGTATGTTCAATCAAGTTGATCAACTGAGTGTCCAGACTATATTGCTATAGTTTCAGCATTCAAGCCAATCGCAGCCCTTGCATTCTACCACACCCTTTCTTCCGCAGATTGTTCCCTAGGCTTAGAAAAGGGGCACAGGTGGATGAGAAGCAAAACAATCTTCTTTCTCTGGAGCTGTTGTCTTGGACTCTGGTCAATTCTGGCTGTTTCCTTTCATGGACCGACAGTTTGTCCAGGAATAACCTTTGGATCCTACTAATGAAGCACAAGCAATTAGATATATAGGTATTTAAACAGCACTAATAGTTATGGTAGGTTACTTTGGTATTGACACATATGTTTGGATGGTATGTTAATCCATGAATTACATTTTTTTCCTGTTAAATATGACAGGGTCTTACTGTGGCTTATAACATCTCCTAACCTGTAGAGGATGTAAGCTTGTGGCATCAGCCATGGGTTATTCCTCCAAGGAGAGAGCCAATAGCCAATTAGATTTGGGATATACAGGCATATGGCTGCCTCTGCTGCACAGTATTTCCAGGCAGGTGAGGTGTAGCTGGTGCTGACGGTGGAGTCTTGCTTGACTCAAGGAGACCCGTATTTGCTTTATTGGTTTAGTGGCCTTTGGTAACACTCTCTGGTATTCCAGAGGCCATCTGTACACTTGCATGTGTGGTCTCAATACATCTTTCCCATGTTAACGTCAGGTCTTCGGCAGCAGGGCCTTATCGCCTCTCTTCTTGCAGGTATCCCAGTTTAGAGGCAAGGAGCCTTTACCTTTTGTGGGGCCTTGGATCCCCTGGCCAACATCTCCCTGGTAGAATAATCCATTGCTGATGTCAGAGCTCCTGTATTAATATATTTTGCTTAAGTGCATAGCTTAAGGACTTTAGTATTATATTTGGTTCTGAACAGAGAATAATCCTTTTCACAGTTCTTATGTCTATTAGTCAATTAAAGAAGGCAGTTTTACCAGTTTTATAAAAGATTACCTCTATAATAGTTGTCTCCAATTTACAGTTGGAGAGCGACCTCATCATCATCGTATTTCTCCTTTTTCTATGGGCGGGGGAGGCAAGAAAGTCTCTCATATCAAAACCTTGCGGCACCTAGAGCTTAGGTGTTGTTCTGTATTATATGGCAACAGGAACCCTGCCATTTAAAGGGGACAGCGCCGCGGAGATTGGGTTCAATGTTGTTCTGGGAAAATATGACATTCCAGCTCACCTTTCTCCAGAGCTGAAGGACATCATCTGCCGGTTACCGACAGTCTTTCCCATACTGAGGCCAATGGTGAAGGACATCATAAGGCATCCTTGGCTGAAGCATGATGAAGAGGGTCTAAACAACCAGACCAAGGTGGCTCCTAGGTTTTGTGAATAGTGAAATCCTGGCAGCTATGGAGCAAATAGGGTTTGGCCAACATGACATCCTGGAATCTTTATGACACAAACTATACAATGAGCCAATGGCAACCTACAGTCTCCTGCACTGCCAAGCACACCAGGAGGGCGACTCCACCGGCCCAGCTAAGCCAATGCACCCTGGAGTAACACCGTTCCCCTCCTCAGTAGAGCCTGCTAATGTCCCTCCACACTCACCTTCAAATACCAAGACTCCTGAGGATGGCCAGCAGGAAGAGAAGCTGGAGGGCCAGCAGGAAGAGAAGGTGAGAAGGGCCACTCCTGAGGACAGCCAGCAGGAAGAGGTGAGAAGGGCCACACCTGAGGACGGCCAGCAGGAAGAGGTGAGAAGGGCCACTCCTGAGGACAGCCAGCAGGAAGAGAAGGTGAGAAGGGCCACTCCTGAGGATGGCCAGCAGGAAGAGGTGAGAAGGGCCACTCCTGAGGACGGCCGGCAGGAAGAGGTGAGAAGGGCCACTCCTGAGGACAGTCAGCCAGAAGAGAAGCTGAGAAGGGCCACTGAGCCTGTCATCCCTGCCTCCTCTTTGCAGAAGATGGCCCAAATCTGGACAGATCCCAGGTCCTGACTTGGGAGGAGGACGATGCCACTACAGAGGAAGTCTGCAGCCCATGTGGGGCATGGAGGAGGTGGTCAAGAAGGATTGGGGTGGGGCTCATAAGTCTCTGCTGCTGCATGCCAGGGAGGAAGAAAATTAAGAGATGTAATAAAGTGGTACCCGAAGTGGTACCCGAAAGAGATTAGAAAGAGATATGAAATGAGAGGATGGCCAGAGGATGTTTGGCCAGAGGATATTTGAGGTTTTGTGAATTATGAGGCCATGGTGCTGGATCATGCGGGAGTGGACCTGAATATTCAGCTGCCGAGAGACAGGAACATAGACAGCCCAGAGGCCTGGGTCCAACCAATGGTCCAGGCTGCTTCAGATGGATCCCAGTGAGTAGGATGCAGACAAGACTCTATCGCTCCAAAGCTTCCCCTGCAGAAGGTAAGACTTGAAAACTCACTGGAAGACAGAAGGCCTCTGCCTCCCTAGGATCCTGTCCTACCGTTCTCCTGAGACACTTCCCCTGTCTTGCCCTCTACGCTTCAGTGACTTGGGATGGAAGACATGGTGCTTCTTACAATTCTCACTAATTTTACAATAAAATTGAAAATGACTTAAAAAAATGAGCAAACTGAATTTAGAAGTAAATTTTAAGGAATAGGCATGAGCACATCTTTTGTGTGACTTGGTTAAGGTGTGAGAGAGGAAACAAACAGTGGCAAAGATTTGGGATAAATATTCTTTTTTTTTTTTTTTTTTTTGGTATTTTTTCGATCGATGTCTCTCTGTAGCCCCAGGTGGTCTGGAACTCGCTTTGTAGACCAGGCTGGCCTTGAACTCACAGAGATCTGCCTGCTTCTGCCTCCCAATTACTGGGATTAAAAGTGTATTCCACCACCACCAAACCTGCCCCTAGATAAACACTATTCTATCCCAAGCACAACCAAATGGTGTCAACATCATGACAACACATAATTATTTCAATTTTAAAATAAAAATATGAACCAAATGGTGTCAATATCAGGACAACACATAATTATTTCAATTTTAAAATAAAAATATGAACCAAATGGTGTCAATATCAGGACAACACATAATTATATCAATTTAAAAATAAAAATACTAAGTCATTTTCTTAAAATACATTGTTAGTAAGGGGACGGAGACTGCTATTCCAGATTCTCTATGATCTTATTGAACATTTCTATAATTATAAATAATTAGCATACTACCTTACATTAATGTTGAAATGAGCTTTCAAAATTGGTAATTCAAGAAAAAAATTAAATTATTGTTCTTGGCAATCTTCAAGCTGTGTGAAGTTATTAAAAATCAGTTGTTCATTTCATATTCCATGACAACAGTTAAATGTATGTATAATTAAAGACAAATGAGTGAAGAAATGAAATTTTATTTGTGAAAATGTGACTATTTTAACAGAAAATTATGGTATATCATTTTGTGTTGGTGACTGAGTCATTTACTACAATATAGATTTACACAGATATAGAACATTTAAGATCTTAAGAAAATATTGAAACTTTGATATACTTGCAATAAAATATTTATTTAAGTTTGTAGTGTTAACTGCACACCTGAATTGGAAGAAATAGCATGTGAGATATGCATAGAGAAGGTCAAAGGGACATTTTCTCTATGGTTCCTTAGTACAATCAAAACTAGGGAACAGTGGTCAGTGTCATGAAGGATACCAAGCTGGAAAAAGACATTTTTACTTTATTCGTAATTGCTGGATAAGAAGAATTATGAACATATGGCCAAAGAGAAGGGAAACACAGTTAAAATAATAAGAATTGATATACTTTCTTGGGTAAATAGTTATAGTAAATTGAAAGAAAAATAGTAAGAAAAAGATTTTTTAAGCATCTGATTTATATATTTCTTTAAGGTCCCGAATGATGGTGGTATACTGCAAGTTACCATAAGTAAAGGTTTTAGGGGTTTTGGAAATTTCTTCATTGAATTTTTTTATGTGTTTCATACATAATTTTCTTTTTTTTAAATTTATTTTTGTATGTGTATAAATGTACTGTCTGCATGCAAGTTTGTGCACCCTTGTCGTGCAATGCCATAGAGGTCAGAAGAGGGTGTCGGATTCCCGTGGAACTGGAGTTCTCCTGGAATTGGAGATTCAGACGGTTCTCGGCCGCCATGTGGGTGCTGGGGATCGAACCCGGGTCCTCTCTAAGAGCGGTTGGCGCTGTTAACCACTAGGCCATCTCTCCAGCCCCTCATACATAATTTTCAATCAGTTTTGATCCCTTGATACCCACTTCTCCCTTGGCATCCTCCTGAAGTCGTTTCTCCCCCTCCCCACCCAGAGTTCACACGTTCAGTGTGCAATACATTATTATTAAGTATGACCTGAGCAATGTAATTCAAAGCTCTGTTTCTTTTGTCACACTCTGACTTTAGAAAAACATCTCCTCCTGCCTCCTTTCCATTTCTTGTTAACCACAATTACTCTTTGCTTCTACAAGATCATTTTTTCAGATTAAAATTTTTCGATTTATTTATTTTTATTTTTTAAGTATGGAAATTATGTGTGCGTGTGTGTAAGTGCACCCATGTCATGCAGTGCCTGTGGAGGAAAGAAGAGGGCTTTGGATCCCCTCAACTGAAGTTCTAGATGGTTATTAGCTGCCATGTAGGTACTGGGATTCAAACCCAAGGCTACTGCAAGAGCAGCCAGTGCTCTTAACCACTGAGCAATCTTGTCTTGTCTCTCCCACCCTTCTTTTTGCTTTGACCATTTGTTTTAGCACACAGAAAATTGTAATCAATATTCTGTTCTTTAATGTTGTCTCTATTTCAAAGATTTTTTTCTTTTATTTTTATTTCCTGAGTCACACATTCCTAAATCTTTATCGTTCAAATTTGGGCTTTTCTTTTAGTATTGTATCACTTTTATGGTGATTTTAGTTATTTCTCAAATAATAGCTGAAAATTTGTTCTGTCCTATTTGGAGGGTTAGTCTATTTATGTGGCTCATTACCCTCTTCCTTCACATAATTACTTCTTATGTGACTTAGTTTTGATTCTTTTATTCCATTCATTTTAATACTAAATTAATTTTCTGAACTTACAAAATGAAATTGGATTCAGGAAGATATTTCTTTTGACACTTTTCTTTTTGTTTTTGTTTTTTCTTTAAGGTTAAATGAATATTTCCTTTCTTTTCTTTTTTTAATTTATTTTTTATTTTTATTAAACTTTTTCCATAAACTGTACATCATTTTTCAATTGAATTTAGATTCACTTCCCTTTCCATGCCTCCCACCCCACCTGAGTCCCTGCACTCTACCATACATGCTTTTGACACTTTTGTAATACCTGTAGAAAAAGGCTCGTTTCTTTTTTTAGGAATTTTTTAGCCATTTTCTTCCTCCTCTGCTAAAAGTCTAGTTAATCAATATTTTAGACTTTCTAGACTATGTTCTGTATAGCTGCTCTGGATTTATGTTGTTAGCCACCCTCTATGGGAAATTGTTACACATGAATGGGCAGCTTCTAATATGACACTATCTGAACATAACAAATAGCAGATTGGATTTTGGCCTACAGTTCAAAGTTTAACCTGCCTCTTTGATCTAAACTAGTTTTTAAAATACAAATGAACTGATAGCCAGAACTGTGAGATATGTTAATAATTTTACATTTTGAAATAATGGAGTAGAAAAATGTAAAATTATCAATGGTAAATTTTATATAACACAACATATCCCAAATATTAATTTAACATATGACTAAATGTTTTACTTAATATGATAATTTCCATTTTCATTCTAAGCCTTTGATATATGGTATTCAGTTCAGACTAATATTTACTTTACACTCTGAATTGGCTGCTTTATTGGCAGCAGAGGTCTAGGCCTTCCCTTTCCTAATCTCTGTTGCTAATCTTTATTTCTCCTCTGATTTTTCTGTTTTTCCCATCTTCCCCAGTAGGAGGCCTGGTCCTAGATGGATCTCTGAAAGGTCAACTGGACAGCCCTGACTCAGCATCCCAAACCATCTCAAAACAGCTCCCTGGGTCCACTGATTCTGGGAACTGCAGCTCTCTGTTAGAGGTTCTGAGCTCCAGGGAGCTAAAAAGGCTGTGGCTTCCTCTGCATCTTCTTGCAGAAATTGTTATGATAGACCTTAACTATTAGGGATTCTTTACCCATGTGCTCAGTTGGCAAAATGTCTTTCCCTCTCCTTTCTTTAAAAAAATGAGCTTTTGTACATTTCATACAACAGTTCTTAATCAAATTTAGACATCATTTCCCATCCATGCCAGCACACCCTCCCCTCCCCCCGCTGGATCTCATGCATTCCCCCATACATGTACATATTACTACAGTCAAGCAACTGTACTCAGAGGTCCTTCAGTGCAAATTCATCCACTGGAATCTCATCAGCCTATCTGGAGATCATAAGAAAGGCACACTGACCCTCACCAGCTAGTAAACACTCTCCAGTAGTTCCCAGATTGGTTGGCCTGGCCCTCCGCC
Source organism: Rhizomys pruinosus (assembly GCA_009823505.1). Taxonomy (NCBI): domain Eukaryota; kingdom Metazoa; phylum Chordata; class Mammalia; order Rodentia; family Spalacidae; genus Rhizomys; species Rhizomys pruinosus. Next base: position 66,441 of record VZQC01003771.1, on the reverse strand, counting down.
CACTTCTCTTGCTCCACTCTAGGACCCTGTCTGACTGAGTTGATATGGGTCTTGTGCTTCAAGCCACCATTGCCACGAGTTCACATGTGTAAGATTCCAGTGGCCAGAAATCCCATTTCCCTATGTTCATGGACCGATCCTGGCTCTTACAATCTTTACACCCCCTCCTCCACAATGATCCCTGAGCCATGTGTGGGTAAGATTTAATATAGGAGTCCTATCCAGGGACACACACTTTGCAGTCTTATTCTCTAAAATTTGCCCAGCTGTGGCCTGTTGTTCTGCAGAGTACTGTGTTGTATGTAGAAGCTTCACTGGTGAGAGTTGAGGGATGCATTAATTTTCTCTCTCCTACCTGTTCTGCTCTATGCTTCATTAGCGTTAGTGGCAGAGTTCTATAAAACACGGATTAATCCTAACTCAGTAATAGTAGATTACTTCGGTACCACTATCTTCAATAGACAGGTCAATTGGACAAAGAATAAACAGAGAGACATCTGAATTAAATGACATCGTACATAAAATTGACCTAATAGACATGACATTTTTCACAGAACTAGAAAAAAATCCTAAAATTGATATGGAATCACAAAAGACCCTGAATAGCTAAAGCAATCATGGGGAGAAAGGACAATGCTGGAGGACCCCCTCCCCACTCTCAGACTATATTACACAACTATAGTCATAAAACAGCATAATACTGGCACAAAAATAAAAGTACATTAATGGAACACAATAAAAGACCCAAACACGAGAACATAACAATTTCAGCACCTGAGAGTTGACAAATGTACTAACAGTCAATGGAAGAAAGATAGCATTTTCAACAAATGGTGCTGGCAAAACTGGATCTCCACAAATAGAAGAATGAAATTGGACCCTTATCTTTTACCCTGAAAAGAGTCAACTCTGAATGGTTCAAAGACAATATAAAACCTGAAATTCTGAAACTGCTAGAAGAAAACTTAGGCAGTACCTTATAAGATATAAGCTTAAGAAAGGACTTTCTAAATTGGACATCATTTCATCAGGAATTAAGGTCAACAATAAACAAGTGGGACCTCATTAAGATACAAAGCTTCTGTACAGCAAAAGAAACAACAAAGGAAGGGAAGAGGAAACTCACTTATTGGGAGAAATTCTTTACCAGCTACACATTGGACAGATGATTAATATCCAGAATATACAAAGAACTAAAAAAAAAAAAACCCAAAGAAATAATAAAATAAAAGAGCCAGTAAAAGGATGGCCTATAGACCTCAACAGATTTCTCAAATAAAGAAATAAAAATGGCTAAGAAACACCTTAAAATTGCTCAACATTCTTAGTAATTAGAGAAACCTAAATAAAAACCACTTTATGATTCCATCTTACCCCAGTCAAACTGCTAAGATAAAAAATAACAAAAGACACTAAATGCTGGCAAGTATGTGGAGAAAGAAGAAATCTCATTCACTGATGGTAGGAATTTACAACTCATGCAACCACTATGGAAAACACTGTGAGAAACTCTCAAAAAGCTAAAAATGAATCTACCAATTGATCCTGTTATACCATTCCTTGGCATATACCCAAAGGACTTATCCTACTTTACAGATACCTGCATGCCCATGTTTATTACTGCTCTACCCAACAGGCATGAAATGGAAACAACCTAAATGACTCTCAACTCAGGAATGGATAATAAAAATTGTGGTACATATCCACAATGGTGTTCTACTCAGCAGTAAATAGAATCAGATGTCCACCAACTGATGAATGGGTAATAAAAAGTCATGTATGTGTATTAAGAGAACAACAACAACAAAAGAACAAAAAAAAAAAAAAAAAGACGGAAATTACGAAATGTGCTGGTAAATAGATGGAATTAGAGAGTATTATACAAAGTGGAGTAACACAAATGCAGAAAAGGAAGGGATGTATGTTCTCCCTCATTTGTGTGTCATGGCAATAATTTCTTATATGCTAGTGTAACAACAAGGATAATAGAAAAGAAACTCAGAGCTAAAAGGGAAGAATCCAAAAGAGAGGGGCAATAGGAAAAAGATGTTACAGGGGTGAGGTGAGAAAAGTGAGAGTGTTGGGCTGGAAGGTGGTCATGGAGGGACATGCAGGGGACCATGGTTTTGGAAGAGTAGGGAACAGGAGGGAGGGATGGGGTAATCAACAGCCATCTTGGATCTTTATATTTACTATAAGTATACAGAACACTAGCCACCAAAGAAACTTCTTTCTGCAACAGATGGAGGTTACTGCAGAGTTCCACAGGTGGCCATACACAGAGAGTATATGTCTGAGAGATGTCCAGTCCTAGGTGACATATCTACAGTGGAACTTCTCTACCTAAGTTCATCAAAAGAAGATAATTTTGATTACCTTTTTTTTGGTAATTTTATTGCTCTTCCCCCATTTTTACTCACCATCTCTCATTCTTATTTTCATCTCCCTCTCTTTACTGTAACATTTCAGGCTTTATTAAAGAAGAATGAAGAATAAGCAATAGAAACCCTACCAAAGTATGAGAATTCCATAGATTCATGGTCCTGAAAAATCTGTGAAAACTTTACTTCTTACATAAATGCTAGATAAATTTGTTAAATTTTGAAAAAGTTTGCCTGTGAAGTATAATTAGACAGCATTGATCCAGGGATTTATGTGCTTTAGATTTCTTTTTAAAATTTCCATAATTTTATGTTCTTATAAAAACAATGGCTAGCAACAGAGCAATACAAACTTAATTAGTTATTGAGTTTTAACTTCCTAGTTCTCTTATTACCTCCTCTGCAGGGGCAGTAAGGAAAAGCATAAAAGGGCCATCTTCTCCCCAGGGCAAATGAATGAGCATTTAAGGATCCTGGTAGTGAAGAAAACAGGAAGGTGAGTATAGCATTCATTCTTTTTTGTCCATTTGAAACACTGTCTCTCTGTAGCTCCAGCTGGCCTGGAACTCACTATGTAGACAAGGCTGGCCTTGAACTCATAGAGATCCACCTGACTCTGCCTCCTGAGTACTGGGAGCAAAGTCACACTTCACCATGCTCAGCACAAATATTTTTATATGAATGGTAATTCTTGACTTTGATTTTGCAAGAAACAAAGGCATATATACTTATCTTAAGTTATGCCATTTTATTTTTGTGGTAGTAATTTAAGTACAGTCTAATTAAAAATTAAATTCAAGGGCTGGAGTGAAGGCTCTGAAGTTAAGAAATTTTGCTATTCTTCCAGAGGTTCCAGGTTTGATACCCAGCACCCATGTGGTGGCTAACCACTGTCTTTAATTCCAGTCTGATGCCTTCTTCTGTCCTCTGTGGATTTTGCATGACATAGGTGCACTTATATACATGCAGGCTAAACACTAATACACAGAAATAAAGCAATTTTAATTAAATGCAATAAATTACCCAGATGAAGTTTAAAAAAAAATAGAATGAAGAGTAGCAAACCTCCAAACTATTAGACATTCATAGTGACTTAAATAATTTTGCAATTTGTAAAATTTCCATTGCATTTCAGTTATTGAAACTTCTGTTTAATTATTTGAGGAAGACACAAGGAAATTAATGATATTTTAGCTAGGTTAAAGTTTGTGAAAAAGATATTCTCAGCTGAGAGTTAGCTTCCTTTATTTATCAGAAGAGATTTTCAGAGAGAATTATCTCCCTTTCATTTTTTCTCCAATGCAAAGAAGGCATGATAATATGTTAACCAATATTCCATCTCAGCTCCAGGTAAATCAGCTACTGGGGATGTGAGCTCATATTCCCAAGATTTTCCAAGGTATGAGTCTATAGAAGAAGCTCACATGTTTGGTGGAACTTGTGCTGTAAAACATGTTGCACTTTTCTATTCCACTCAAGTGGTCTTATAAAAGGACACAGTGTTAAATATATCAGGTACGTTGATGGCATGGAACAGACTCTTGGTGCATATTCCATGCAAAATGAAATGATTGTTAGTTTTTATTTTATTTTATTTTATTTTATTTTATTTTATTTTATTTTATTTATTTCCGTATGTGTATGAATGTACTGTCTGCATGCAAGTTTGTGCACCCGTGTCGTGCAATGCCGCGGAGGTCAGAAGAGGGTGTCGGATTCCCCTGGAACTGGAGTTCTCCTGGAACTGGAGTTTCAGACGGTTCTCTGCCGCCATGTGGGTGCTGGGGATCGAACCCGGGTCCTCTGCAAGAGCGGTCGGCGCTCTTAACCGCTAGGCCATCTCTCCAGCCCCTGATTGTTAGTTTTTAATAAAGTTATAAAGAGTATTTTACTTTAGCTTCATGTTTTCAGAGTGGGTGACCATCTCATATTATATAATTCTGTCATGCTTAGGAGAAGCCAATGTCATTGAGTAAATTCAGATATTGTTTCCAATTTTATAATTTTTGGATTTACTACACATGATTTGGACTATACCTGAAATATAAAAATTAAAGGTACTGATAATGTCAGATAACTAAAGGAGTCAAAAATAGTCAATATGCATATCAGCAATGTGTGCTTCAAACTGTTTCAAAACATGTAATGCCAAAACTCAGATAACATTATATTACTCATTTCTTTTTCTATAAAATGTGATCACAGAAGTGGCACCCACACTATCGGATTTGGTAGTTACCATGGTAACTCATTTTTTTACTGAGCATAAAAATAAATAGCTATAAACATTCTTTGGAATTATTAAATGGATTGTTTACAATAGCATTAAATACAGACTGTCTATTCATTTTTTAAAATGGATATTGGGACATACCCAGGATCATGTTTTTATTCTATGTAAAACAAAGTCCGAAAGCCATTTCCTTTGTCTATTTTTTTTTTTTGTTTGTTTTAAAGGAATAGAAAAAGTGTAATGCTTACAAGTTATTTTCTGGTAATTGGAGAGCGAGAAGCTTATTTTTGTCAGGCTATTCCAAAGTAAAGTATTCCTATAACAAAGGCTTAAATAATGCATCCACTGTTCCAGAATATTTTCTAATAACTATGCAGATATAAATGCACTTAATCTTCATTCATAAAACTTAATATCTTCCTTGGAGCATGGATGTCTCTTAAAGCCAGGTCAATAACAATAACCATACTGAGATCCTTTCTTTATGTCTTCTTTATTTGCATGAAGACTAAATCTTCAATATTTTGTAATAAAATTGGTATAATGAATAAACATATTGATGTAAAGTATAATTATTTTCCTCTGAGAAACACATGTGTTATTTTTCTTCTACACCACTAACCTATTAGTCTTCTAAACAACCATTTATTCTATTTTAAATTGCTCAACATAGTTTTATTTTTAAATTGCTTTAGTTTCACATTCATGCTGTTTTGTTTTTTGAACCACTGGTTTTAACCAGGACAGCTGGTGTGGTCACACATTTAGAAATATCCATTGGAGCATGATGGGCTTAGTAATGGGTACTCGACTGAAGATGACTATCCTTCCACCACAGTCTACAGGTTGCTGATAGTTCAGCCCAGATGGTGAATCCTCAATTGGTTGTTGACACGTTCAGTCTTGGGCAGATCCAATGTAAGCAATTATCATACCAGCGAGCCCATCACCCAGTAATCTGACATTGTAATTCTAGGGTAGGACAGTTAGGACTTATCTCCCCAGCAGTCTGCATAAACCTTCCAGGACTATGAAAGATAGCCAGCAGAAAGGAATCTTTCCCATCAGTTACAGCTTGCTTCAAAAATCTTCCCACTAAATTACATGGTATCTTCAGTAACAGGGTTTTATCAACCAGTTCTGGTAGACAATCATAAGAATGTCAATAGCCTACCTTTTAGGGGGCACTTTTGCAGCCTCCTTGATCAACAATTCCTAAAGAGATATCCAACCCCTGACACTGATTTTTATTTGATTAATAATAGTTCCAGGAGCAGCATTTCCCAGCCATGTACAGCATTTTAATGACTTTATGAAGTATTAGATTTCTAAATAACTGTTTCACTTTGGCTAGCCTTCCCTTCTCATCCCCCTTTTTCCTCATTCCCTCACTTCTTCCCTCTCTACTTTTATGTCACCTATGTTCTACTAGCCCTTCTCTTAAGGCACCTCTCTGCCCCTAATGGTCCCTTTCAACTTTCCTGGATTCTACAGATACTCAAAGTTACACACAAGAAACTAAAGTTGCAATGGTAGAATCTACTTATGACAGACCATATGGCTTCTTTCTCTTTTGGCATGGATTACTACACTTCCTATGATTTTTCTATTCTTCACTGAGCAAAATTTATTATTTTATTTTACTTTTTAACAGAATAAATTTCTATTACACACACATACACATATATATGTATATACCTTATTTTCATTATTGACTCATCTGTTGACAGACATCTAGGCTGATTTCATTTCCTAACAGTTGTGAATAGAGCAACAATGAACATGGAGGAGGGATGGTCTCTATGGTAGGATATAGAGTCCTTTGGGTGACTGCCCAGGAGTGGTACAGCTATTATTATATGATAATTCTATGTCTAGCTTCTACACTGAATTTCATACTGGCTACATCAGTCTATACATCCACTGTCAGTGATTAAATGTTCCTCTTTACCCTCATTAACATAGTCTGTCATTGATTTTGTTTACAAAGGGCAATTTTATTAGTGTGAAGTAAAATCTCATTATAGTTTTAATATGCATTTATCTGATAGCTAAGGATATAACTTAAGGAAAGGGAGTGAGGGATGACAGAGCTGGGAAGATGAGAAGGGTGGGATTTAGAAAAAAGTGAATGAACCTTATATAATTATAAAATTATCAATGAATAAACTTAATAAATAAAAATGTCACATACTCTCCCCCTAAGGAGCAGGGAACATTGTGGAAGAAAGGGTGGAAAGATGACAAATGCCAGAGGCTGGGAAGGCCTGGAGTGCAACACTGTCTTCTGGATATGACAGGAAAGCTGTCCTCATGAACTTACAGAAGCCATGGCTGCCTGCATAAGACCTGAACAATGTCAGACAGCCAGTCAGTGTTCTAGGATACAGAGCTGGGAAGGTGGATCAGGAGGATTTAGGAGTGGGGGATGCATATAATCAAAGTACATTGTAGGTGTTTATGAACTTCTCAAAGAATTAATAAATGTATGTTTTCTAAAAATCTAACAAAACAAATCTTTAAAATGTCTTTGTTCTTCTCTGATGGAGCTGATTGTTTAAAGCTTATAAATTCTTTTCATGGGAGTCTCTAAACTCAGTCAGCTTTCTTCAGTGTTATTGAGTTGCTTATATTTTGATCTACTTGTATTTATAAGCCCTTGAACATTTAAAGTATGAAAGAGGAAATGGTGCCTGCTTCTCCCTAATCTATAAAAAGCATTGTTATCATTTTAATTTATCCTGAAATAAAGGATTTTTGTCATGATTTTTTATTACACTGTATTTTTGACTTGCTGTGTTCAATTACTGTTATATTACTTATTGTTATTTTTCTAAACCTCTTTGCAATGTCTGCATGGTATACTGCTTGCCACACTATTTATCTACTCCCCTCTCATTGATAATTTCAGGTTCTCTTAAGTGTGCTTCATTATAAACAGCATTTCTCTGCGTTTATGAAGATGATTTCATTTTACGTAAATTTTAGGAACAGAAATGAAGTACCAAATTATTCTGAATCCACGTGTGGTGATTTGAATGAACATATCCCCCAGAGGCTCCAACTATTTGGGGATGGTCATAGAACCTTGGTGCAGCCTTGCTGGAGAAAATACATCATTGGGGCCCAGCTTCAAGAGTTTCTAAGCCTTGCCAGATTCCCAGCTTCTCTCTGCTTTCTGTGAGTTGAAGACATGATCTCCTAGCTTATTGATTCCACAACCCTCTGCCAACATGCCTCCTTTGCTATTATGGACTCTTGGAACCTTAAGCCTAATAAACCCTTCCTTCTATAAGTTGCCTTGGTCATGGTGTTTTACTACAGCAACTGAAAAGTAACCAATACACCAAGAATTTTTACTTCGAACTTTGAGTTCCTAAATCAGATTCTACGGAGAATTAACTAAAATGGGGAGCAGACATATGAGAAGGTAGTTTTCACCTCCCACTTATGTAGAAAGTACACCAAGCAGAGTGACACCATGGCTTCTTGGAAGGCATTTGTTTATCTGGCCCATCAGTTGTCCCAGCATGCTCAACAGTAAATTGGAAGACTTTTTGAGTATAAAACTGCTGTGAGCATAAGAACACTATTGCCCATTTTAAGGTCAGATAGACAGTGAAGCTTAAAATGTGGTCAATGGAACATTCAAGTCCAGAGTAAAAATACCAAAATGGAGATATGCCATACTTTCCAGAAACAGTACTAATGCTTCCCATTGGTTTCTGTTTTCTCATTTTCTGTCTCATTGGCCTTCCTTTGTACTTTTACTTTGTGATTTGTTTTGCCTTTTTGCTCTTAAATGTTTTATGTTCTGTGAAGATTACACTTGAGAATAGTCTTCCGATTGTCTCTGTTTCTCCTAGTTCTTCTCCAACCTCTTCCATGTCCGTCCTGTCCATCTCAATTTCCTGTCCAAATCCTTGATCTTCATTGTTACATGTACAACTAAACATTTATAGATAAACACATACATATCTGTGTGTGTTTGAAAAACAGAGCCCATTCAGTGGCATTCCTGTGTACCTGTGTTTCAGGTTGCCCATTCGTTTTTGTTTGTTTGTTTGTTTTTTAAAGTTTTGTGACTTTTTTTAATTTTATTTTTTTGTATGTGTATGAATGTACTGTCTGCATGTAAGTCAGTGCACCCGTGTCGTGCAATGCTGAGGAGGTCAGAAGAGGGTGTCAGATTTCCCTGGAACTGGAGTTAAAGACGGCTCTCAGCTGCCATGTGGGTGCTGGGGATCGAACCTGGGTTCTTTGCAAGAGCAGTTGGCACTCTTAACCGCTAGGCCATCTCTCCAGCCCATCAGGTTGCCCATTTGGAGTTAAGGTCTCAGAAAGCTAGTGACTGATTGCTTGCCACTTTTCATCTTGAGGTGAGGCCCTGTGAAATTTTCTCCATCTACCTTGGCAAGTTAACTGGTTTAATAATGCAGATCATGTTGGACTGCCATACTGTAGAGATTTGATTGGTGCAGCTTCCCTATCACATAGAGAATGCATTAACTAGCTGCAATGTCTTGTCCTCTGGTTCTTCCTTTATCCCCCTCATACTTTTCCCCAGTGTTTCCTGAGCCTTAGGTGTAGAGGTTTGGATTGTAGATGTGTCACTTAGGGCTGCAAATCTCAAGACATTTATTCTCTGCATTTAATCAGTTGTGAAACTCTGTAATAGTCTCCATATGTTGCAAAATGAAGTTTCTCTGATGAGCAGTTAAAGGTACACCTGTCTTAAATATAAAGATGTTTATTTAGAATATAGTAAGAAATTACACTGGTCAAGGGAACTGACATAATTAGTTTTTTCCTATGATTTATGACATCTTGAGCCATGTGTATTTTGGTATGTTTACAATACCTCACAGGAGTTCCCTCCCATTGAAAGGGCCTTAAGTCCAATTAGACAGGTGTTGATTAGCCACAAGACAAAGGAGACATTATGGCATCAACAGAGATTATTTGCTGGGCCACTCATTGTTGTGATTAGTAGGCTTTACAGATGAGTAGGACTGTTTATTGGTTTTCTCCCTTGGCAGCTCACATAATATGTTCTGATACTATGAGAGTTAATACTTAGGAAGGAGCGTTCCAGGTCAGTTCTAGCTCAGTTGTGCCAAGTCCTGTGTCAAAAGTATATCCTGTGTTCATTATAGGGTCTTCCTTTCAAGTTCTGGGAGGCAATAAAAGGCTGTGGCAACAGACTGTATTGTCATGGGATTCTCTTGGACTATCATGACCAATAATTCAAAGTTAGAAAAACAAACAACAAATGGTATCCCTCTTCTGTGGATGCTAGCACCAGTTTCCTAATTGTATGGCAAACTGAGCAATGTTAATGTGCTCTGAAAACAACCATGCTCGTATATTGTAGAATCTCTTAAAAATAAACAAATTTAAAAAAATATTATTCTTATTCTTATTCTTATTATTATTATACAAAAGTTAAGTTTTTTCTGTCTGGAACTGTGATTTTTTTTAATTTTTAATTTTTATTGAGCGCATTTCATACATTTCTTAATCAAATTTAGACTCATTTCTCCATCCATGCCCACCCCTCATTCCCCCCCTGTCAGAGCTCATGGATTCTGTTATACACAAGTCCTGTTTTGCATCTTTTTCTCAGTATTTTTTTTTTATTTTTTATGTGTATGAATGTACTGTCTGCATGTAGGTTTGTGCACCCATGTCGTGTAATGCCGAGGGGGTCAGAAGAGGGTGTCGAATTCCCCTGGAACTGGAGTTAAAGATGGTTCTCAGTTGCCATGTGGGTGCTGGGGATCGAACCCGGGTCCTCTGCAAGAGCAGTCAGCACTCTTAACTGCTAGGCCATCTCTCCAGCCCCCTCTCAGTCTTCTCTAAACTTTTCGGTGCATAGGTTTACTGTTTTGGTCAGTTCTTTGAATAGGTTTTTCTCTCTTATTTGTTCCCATTTGATTTTATATTATTCCAAAATATGTGTATATACACTCCACACATAGATCAAAATTACAAAATCTGAAAATAAACTGTAGGTTAATTCCAAAGCACATTTAGAGGTTCACATTTTAAGAATAAAGTTGCATGCAGGTAAAAAGAAGTATAACTTTATGTTCTCTCTCTTTTTTAGTATATGAATATTAATATTCCTATATGATAGAACACACCATAGGATTACATAAGGATAAATTATGAATGGTTGTAGCATGTATCAATAAAAAGAGAAAATATTATTTTACAAAATATTTTTAACTGTTAAATATAATCTCTTTTTTTACCGAAAGATGTCTCATGTTTTGGAACTGTGATTTTTTAAATTTTTATTTATTTATTTATTTATTTATTTATTTATTTATTTATTTATTTATTTATTTTATGTGTATGAATGTACTGTCTGCATGTAGTTTTGTGCACCTGTGTCATGCAATGCCTCGGAGGTCAGAAGAGGGCGTCGGATTCCCCTGGAGCTGGAGTTCTCCTGGAATCGGAGTTATGGACAGTTCTCAGCCGCCATGTGGGTGCTGGGGATCGAACTCTGGTCCTCTGCAACAGCAGTCAGCTCTCTTAACCACTAGGCCATCTCTCCAGCCCTGGAACCGTCATATTTTTAATAGCCTTTAGCTATATTGCACACACTCCTCTATCTATCTATCTATCTATCTATCTATCTATCTATCTATCTATCTATCATCTGTCTATCTATCATCTATCTACCTATCACTTATCTACCTATCATCTATCTACCTATCATCTATCTTCCTATCATCTATCATCTATCTATCAATCATCTATCTATCCATTATCTATCTATCTATCTATCTATCATCTATCTATCTATATTATCTATCTATCTATATCATCTGTCTATCTATCTATCATCTGTCATCTATCTATCTATTTATCTATGTATCTATCTTATCTATAACTGTGTTATATGTGTTTATATTTCCATATGGTTTCTCATATCACCTAAATATTATTTATCTACATTTTCATAGTCCTCCTTTTTCAGTTCCCAACTAAAGCATCATGAATTTTTCCCATTTACACCTTGGTAATGCCTGTCTCCTACTATGGCCCTCTATTGAGCCCCACCTTCCCCTTCACTCCTATGGTTCCTTTCCATTTTCCTGGCTCCTGAAGTTATATCAGAATTATACCCAACTGTAACAATTTGAGGCTAGGATCCACCCTTGTTTTTCTGAGTTTATGTCACTTAACATAAGAGTTTCTTGTTCTATCCATTTACCTCAGATTTCATGATTTCAATATTCTTTTTTTTATTTTTTTATTTTATTTTTTTTCAGATTTCAAGCAACTCTTTATTTCTTCCTGGGTTTCCCACACATACACTTATCTTCTAATTCTTGAATTTTTTTGGAATTTCTGTCTCTTTTTTTTATTATTATTATTGTTTATTTTTTAATTTTTATTTATGTATTTATTTTTATTTTTAAGGGTTCTACAATATAATGACACAGTTGTTTGCAGATAACATTGATGTTACTCAGTATGTCATACAATTAGGTAATTGGTGCATTTTGCAAGTATCTATGTCCAAATTTTGAACAACCCAAGGTTCCCATAGTCCAGTTGGAGAAGCTTGTATGCACAGGCATGTTGATCAATTAGGAGTCCAGACTATATTCCTGTCCTAATCTTTGATTTCACCCCTATCTCTCTGCAGCCCTTACAATCTACCATGCCCCTCTTCCACAGTTGTTCCCTGGGCTTTGAAAAAACAAGTGAGTAAAAAAAACAGTCTAATTTCTTTGGAGTTTGTCCATTTTGGACTCCAGTTGTTCAGGTTGTTTCCTTCATGGGTTGAGCTTCCCAGTGATACCCTTTTTAGTCATATAACAAAACACAGTATGGATATACAGGCATTTAAGCATACCCTTTTATGTCAAGCTAAGCTGTGAGCATAGACACAGATGCTTGGATGGTATGCTATCCGCAAACTGTGGTTTCTCTATAAAGGGTGACAAGTTCTTATTGTGTTTAACATCTCCTAACCACTGAGACATAAGCTGTGGCATCCGCTGTGAGTTATTCCTCCAAGAGAGAGCTATATGCCAAATAGATTTGGGATATATTAGACCATTGGCTGCCACTGTTGCACAGTATCTCAGGCTGTTGAGGTGTAGCTGATATTGATGGAGGAGCCTTGCGTCTCAGGGAGACCAATATTTTGCTGTATGTATTGCTTAGGCCTTTGGGTAATGCTCTCTAGCATTTCAGAGGCCAGTTGTACGCTACAAGTAACGTCTCATAAACATTTTTCAGTCACACCAGGTCTTCGACAACAGGGACTTACTGCCTTTCTCCTTGCATAGATCCCATTATAGGCAAAAGGCCTTTATAATTTGGGGGGGGCCAGGTTTGAATCCCTAGCCAACATCTCCTAGGCAGAATAAATTCATTGCTGATGTCAGAGCTTTCCTGTGTAATATATTGCTTAATTAACACAACTTATAAACACTTTAATTGAATTTCTCTCTAGATAGAGAAATATCTTTCACAGTTCCTATGCCTATCAATCAGTTAATACGTTATGCCTGTTTATAGGAAATTACCACTGTAACAATGGGCTCTAGTTTAATTAGGGAGTGGTTTCATTACCATCCATGTTTTCTTTTTCCTCAAACAAAGGGGAGAGTTAGGAAGGTTTCTCAGCATCTGGAAGGTAACTTCATTAGGGCCATTATAAAAAAGTCAACCCCAATATTATTCAGGAGTGCTCAGTGCCGTGTCTCAGGCAGTCTGAGATTCCTCCTCCTTTGTTTAGATGGTCACCTCTCTGCTGGCATTCCCCGTTCATCTGCACAGCCATAAGTGTATGTTTTCAGGCATTTTTAATTGGTGATTTTTACCTGTGGGACATAAAATTCTCCTCCCCATTGTTAGTTTCAAGATCAGAAAAATTGAAAATTTATCAATCGGATTGGAACACAGAGTTTTCCATTTGTATCCCAGAAAGGATAGGACCCCACCTCCACCTCCTCTTTTTTTTTTTTAGGTTTTTAGTTTTGACCTTAGATGCCTAATTGTATTACACATACCCATAAACAGGAGCCAAGGCAAAGCTTTCATTAAATTTACCCAAACGTTTCTCACTGACTTATGCTACTTATTTGGGAAGGAAATTAAGCTTAGTTCCTTTTAAATTGTCCTTACAAGTAAAAGAAAGTGTTATCAATGTGATGTTGTGTTATTCAGAAAAAAAATATAGGCCATTTGTATACCTTAACCCAATCAAATTATAAATAAACAATTAAAATTTTATATTCCCATTAGTTCAATTTATTACCATTTCCACCAAAACCTACACCTAAATTAACTAATCTAAACAATTCGCTAAGCCTTAAAATATTCTATATTCTTGTGGATAAAGCTTGGGCAGAGTTGAGTACCTGCTAAATAAATTTTACCCCATAAACACTTTGCTCTTTAATGTATATGACTGGACTAAGACTTCTACTATTTGGTAAGTAAAAATTTAAGCTTAATTCCTTTAAATTGTCCTACAAGTAAAAGAAAGGTTACACGTGATGTTGTGTATTTCAGAAAAATTAGAGACCAACACAATACAAACTATAGATAAAACAACTAGCATTTTATATTCCGTTAGTTCAATGTCAGTATCTAGCTCCTTTTCTTTTTTTTTTTTCAGCACAAGAATCCTTCATATAAAACCAATTTGCACAAGCAGTTGTGCCCAGCCCACAGAGCCCAAGGCTCCCTCCCTCCAGCTGGAGGGGCTTGAATGTTCAATCAAGTTGATCAAATAAGTGCAGACTATATTGTCATTGTTTTCCTTCACCCCAATCACAGCCCCTACAATTACCACTCCCCCTCTTCACACAGATTGTTCCTAGGCTTAGAGATGGGTCACAGGTGGACAAGAAACAGACAACAGTCTACTTTGTCTGGAGATGTCGTTTTGGACTCTAATCAGTTGCTGTTTCTTTTTGTGGGCTGACTGATTGCCCAGGGACAGGCTTTCATCCTACTAATGAGCCAAAATGATTAGATATATATGTATTAAAACATTGCTAGTTACTATGGTAGGTACTTTGGTATAGACACAGATGTTTGGATGGTGTGTTTATCCCTGGATTACTTTTTTTTTTTTCCGTGAGGGAGAATGACAAGACCTTACTGTGGCATATAAATCTCCTAATCACTATGGGTATAAGCTTGTGGCGACATCACGAGTTATTCCTCCAAGGAGGAGCTAATAATCAAATAAAGTTGGGATATACAGACACATGCGTGCCACTGTTGCCCAGTATCTCCAAGCAATTGGGGTGTAGCTGATGTTGGTGGAGGAGTTTTGCTTGACTCATAGGAGACCAACATTTGCTTTATTGGTTTAGTGGCCTTTGGTAACACTCTCTGGTATTCCAGAGACACAACTGTATACTTGTAAATGGATCTCGATACAATCCTCCATGGTTACATTAGGTCATTGACCAGCAGGGCGGACCTTACCACCCTTCTTCTTGACAGATATCCCAGTTTACAGGCATAAGCCTTAACCTTTTTTTTTTGGGGGGGGGGGGGTGTGGGTCCCCTGGCTAGCATCTCCTTGGCAGAATAATCCATTGCTGCTATCCGTGCTCTCTTGTATTAATTATATGAACTCTTAAAGAGACTTTAGTATTATATTTGTTTCTGAATAGACAATAATCCTTTTTACAGTTCCTATGTATATTAGTCAATTAAAAAAAGCAGTTTTCCAGTTTTATAAGAGATAACTTCTATAACAGTCAGCTCTAATTTACCATTAAAGGATGACTTCACTTACCACCATGTTTTCTTTGTTCTATGAAAAAGAGATAAGGATTTCAATATTCTTTACCACTGAGTAGAACTATATTTGGTAAATGTACCACACATTTATTATTCATTTGTCAGTTGAAAAACATTTAGGTTGCTTCAATTGCCTAGCTATCATGAAAGGAACAACAACAAAGATGGCAATGCAAGTATCTCTGTAGTAGGATATTGACTCCTTTGGGTATGTGCCAATGAGTAGAATGGCTGGATAATAATATGGCACAATTATTTGTAACTTTTTAAGAGTTCTCTACATTGATTTCCACAGTGATTACAAGTTTTTTTAATCTAAAAAACAGTGAATAAAGGTTCCCCTTTCTTGTCCTCCTCACCAGCATTTGATGTGGTTTGTTCTTTCATTTTTTATTTTTTATTGAACTTTTATTTTCCTTCAATATGTATTGAAGGTAGTTACCCTCCTGTATCGTCACCTTCCCCACTATTCCCCACACATATCAAGGTACATGCATATGTATATATGTATATGTGTATAAAATATATGGCATATATATATATATATGAGAGAGAGAGAAAGACAGAGAGAGAGAGAGAGAGAGAGAGAGAGAGAGAGAGAGAGAGAGAGAGAGAGAAATGTCAATCATTTGGGTCAATCTACTGGATCCACCCAGAGGCCCATTCCTGTAAGACTCTGACTTTCACCTTTCCAGCAGGCATCAATTGCCAAAAGTTTCTTAGGTTAGGTTGGGATTTCTTACCCACTGCCAGGAATTTATCTGATTTGAGCCTGTGCATGCTGTCACCATTGCTGTGAATTCATATGTGCACCTGACTAGCTGTCTTGAAGACTCTGTTTCCTTCTGGTCATCCATTCTTCTGTCTCTTACAGTCTTTCTGCCCCCTCTTCTGCAATGATCCCTGAGCTTTTGGAGAGATGGTTTTGAAATAGGTGTCAGCAAATTATGGGTTTCTGTGTTAATAGCCTTCTGCTGTGTAAGGATACATTGATTTTTTTTGTGTGTGTAAAGATTATATTGAAGAATTATCCAGTAGGATTAAGGCTCTCACAGGCAGTTCTGAAACTTTGTAATAATTTCTGTCTGTTGCAAAAGGAAGCTTCTTTGATTATCAGTAAAAGGTAGGGTTGTAGGTATATATGAAGATGCATATGTAGACTATACAAAGAAATTACATTAGTCTGGGAATATGGACAAAATAGGTTTGGCTCTAGGATTTATGACATCTTCAACCATGTGTATGTGGCTATTTTTAGGGTATCATACATGAATATCCTCCCACTGAGCATGCCTTAATCTCAATTAGACAACTTTTGACTACCCCCTAGATAAAAGTGCCACTGCTACACCAATAGCAATAGTTTTGTAGGCCATTCATAGTTTGTTAGGCTTTATAGCTGGGTAACAACATTGGTTTCCTTGATTGGCAGCTTGTATAGCATCTTCTGATACCATTTACTCTATATCTATATCATCTATATCTATATCTATCTATCTATCTATCATCTATACCTATCTAACTACTTATGTCTTATCTATTATCTATCATCTATGAATTTATCATGGTTTTCTCTTAGAAAGAATGAGAGATTATCCTTCTCACTTGACCTTTTTCCCTTTTACTGCAATATTCCTTATTGCCAATGCCATATTGTTTTATTATTAAACAATATTACAGAGCTTTCTCTGTAATAAAGGTTGAGATCTGTTGTGGTAATGCCCCCAGCGTTGCTCTTTGTCCTAAAGGTTGCTTTGACTAACCACTGTCATTTGTGCTTCTAGATGAATTTAGGATGATTTTTCTATATATGTGAAGAATGTCATGGGGATTGTTATTGGGATTGCATTGAATCTAGAAATGGCTTTAGGTAGGATGTCGTTTTTCCAATATTAATTCTACCAATCCATGAGCACTTGACAGCTTTCTACCTCCTCATGTCTCCTCAATCTCTTTCTTCAAGTATTAAAATTTTCATTGAATAGGTCTTTAATGTCTTTGATTAGGTTTATTTCTAAATATTTTTGAGGCTACTGTGAATGGGAAGATTTTAATGAACAGGTTCTCCAATTTCATATTAGTAGTATATAAAATGGTTATTGATTTTTGTATACTGATTTTGTAACTTTCCACTTTGCTGAAAGTGTTGATCATTTCTTTAAGTTTTCTGGTAAAAAATATTCATGTATAATATGTTATCAGAAAATAGGGAAAATTTTATCTCTCTTTCTCTAATTAGTGTCTCTTTAATTTCCTTTTCTTCTCTCATTGCTCTAGGAAGAGTTTCAGGTACTATATTGAAAAGGAGTGGACACAGTGGACAGACTCAAGTGGTTCTTGATTTTAATGGGTATGCTTCCAGTTTTTCTTCATTTAGAATGATATTGACTGTGAGTTTGTTGTATGTAGTCTTAACTATGTTGAGGTATGTTTTTTCTAGTCCAATTCCCTCTAAGACTTTTATCATAAACCTATGCTGGATTTTGTCAAAATCTTTCTTGTGTTTATTGAGATGACCATGAAGCATTGTTTTCCATTGCATTTAGATGATTTATTAGTTTTGTTGATATATATATATATATATATATATATATATATATATATCTCATTCCTTTATCATTGGAATAAAACAAAACCTACTTGGTCATAGTAATGAATTTTTTATGTGTGTCTGTAGGGGATCTGTTGCAAATATTTGCATTTATCTTCATTACAGATATGGTCCTACAGTTTTTGTTGTTGTTATTGTGTATTTACCTGTTGTTCATATTAACATCATACTGATATCATGAAGGAGCTTTGGAATTCTCCTTCTATTTCTATTTTTAACAACTTAAGTAGTTTTGGCTGCAGATCTTCTTTGAAGGTCTGGTAAAATTTGATTTTGATGTGAATCCATCTGGGCCTGTTTTTTTTTTTTTTTCTCATTGGGTGGCTTTGCATTACTGTTCCAGTTTCCTTATTTGTTATGGGTCTATATAAACCTCTGATCTCTTCTTGGTGTAAATTTGGTTGCTACATTGAATTTTAAAATTCATCCATTTCTTTTAGATTTTCTAATTTAATAAAATATAGGCTTTTAAATTATTCCCTTATAATATTCTGAGCTTTTGATTTTTATTATAATGTTCAGCCTTTCATCTCTGAGTTTGTTGATTTGGATTTCCTCTTTCTTTTGATTGGCTGGACTATGGGTCTATCTGTCTTATTTATCTTTTCAAAGAACCAGGTCTTAGATACATTGATTCTCTGTATTGTTGTCTTTGTTCCTATTTCACTTATTTCTGTTCTGATTTTTTGTTGTTATTTTCATTGGGTTTAGGTTGATTTGCTCTTTGTTTTCCAAATTCTGCAGTCTTATTAAAATCTAGGTTTGTCCCTTTCTGTTTTTTTTTTTTTTTTATGCCATTCATGCTATGAGCTTTTCTTTTTCTTCTTTCTTTCTTTCTTTCTTTCTTTCTTTCTTTCTTTCTTTCTTTCTTTCTTTCTTTGTCTTTTTTAGAGAGGATTTCCCTTTAGTTACAGTTGGCTTGGAGCTCGCTATGTAGAACAGGCTGGCTTTTAACTCACAGAGATCCACCTGCCTATGCCTCCCGAGTGCTGGGATTAAAGGCATGTGCCACCACGAGAATTTCTAATGACTGTGTCCCAGATGCTTTGTTGTGCTTAGTTCTATTTTGTGTTTCCATAATTATATCTGCACTGAATTTTGGTATCCTCTTGGGTATAGTCATTCCTTTCTTACTTTTTTTCTATTGGTTTGAGTGTTTTTTGAAGGGCTGACTTTATAGACATGAATTCTTTCATCCTATTTGTATCATTGAAAAATTTTCTTTCCCCTTCAACTGTGATAGTTTTTCTGGATAAAGTATTCTATGTCAGCATCTATGCTCATTTATGGCTTGGAGTACATTGCTATAGGCTCCTTTGGCACAGTCCTGGCTTAGTCTAGGAGCTAGACAATGGTAGTGTATTGGGCGGGTGTCTGGCTGTTTAGGCAGGGTGTTTCAGAAATCAGGAACAACTAGCTTTGGCCCTTGTCCCAAATGGATGGAGTCATGGATTGGTGTTCTGAATAGCTAGGCAGGGTAAATCAGAGCGCAGGAGCAGCACTATCCTGGCACAAGAATACAGCACCAAGAAGATAGTGACTGAGTGACTGGATTCTGACTATATAGATAGGGTAATTGGGAACTCATGAGCAGTGCCTTTCCAGACTAGTCCCAAAGGTTGAGGATGGCAAAGGAGTGGTTAGGTTCTGGCTAACTGACCAGCATAGTATGGAGCTCTCCACCAGTGAATTTAAGCCCAGTCCCAGAACAGGAAAATGACAATTGAGTTCTTCACTTTCTCCTGTTTATTTTAATATCTCCTTTGTTATTCTTTTTCATGGAATAAGATACGGAGATATTTCCTTATAGGAAAGAAGGTAACAGAGAATTGAAAGAGACTAGGAAGTGAGCAAATAGGAAATAAAGAAGGTGGAGTGAAAGATGGGGGTGGAGAGAGAGAGAGAGAGATCATCTTTTCAAGACCAGAAAATGGTTTTTGAGTACACATTGTGCAAATTGAGGAATTCCAAGGTTAATTGTATCGCTTCTGTCTTTTAAATCTTCTATGAAGTTCCTTTCCATATCTAGGAAAACCAGAATTAGTTACCACCACATTCCTGGCTACTGGCTTGAAAGATATGTTCTTCAGAGGATGCTTCTAAAGAGAGTGCTTTTGCCCTCTTAAGGGACATTTGGCAATGTCTGGAGTCACATTTGGCTGGAATAACTTGAGGCTGGAGATGGGTATCACTTTTAGACAAGTGAGTACTAAATAGCATGTACAGGACAAGGAGGCAACAAACAAATTTACATAAAATTGCCTCTGAATACAGATGTATGGCTGTAATATTAGAAGCACCAAGATGGGGCGAGTACTTTATAAGTTATTGATCCAATTGTTACAGAAATGTTAGGGAATATTGGAAGATAATCACCAAAATTAAAATCTTCTCTTTATGCATAGTAATTTGTGTACTATTTCCTATTATTTTAAAATGAAATTTGGAATGTTTGTTGGTTGTTTCATGTCACCTAATGACTGATGGGCTTTATTTTCTTTCTCCTGTCCTTGAAATAAGCTCTTTAGGGATGGAGCACTGTTTTATTAGTCATTGATGGCTCATTGTAGATACTAAAAACTATTAACTTTTTAAAATAAATGAATTCCTAGGCTGGCAAGATGTTTCACCAGGTTGATGCAGTTGCCTCAAAGCCTGAAGATCCAACCTCAGTGAATGACCCAGATAGCAAAATGAAAGAACTGACTCTTGCAAACTTTCCTTTGACCTCCACACCTGTGACGTGGCATAAATGTCACACCCCACAGATAGACTCACAAATGCATACATACACATTAAATAATTAACCAATACAATGTAATAAAAACTTGAAAAATAATTGAATTCCTGAGTAGGGTTAAATTTACCAATTTCTGGATGTATGTTTCCCTTTCTACTTTCCTTCCTTTTTTCTTCTTTATTCCTTACTTAGTTCTTTTATTCCCTTTAAAAGCATTGGAAAGACTCAGAAAAAGATGCAAGACATGTATGGCAGAGTGCAGGGACTCAGGTGGGGTGGGCGGCCTGGAAAGGGAAGTGACTCTAAATTTGATTGAGAAAAGATGTATGATTTATGGAAAAAGTTCAATAACAATAAAAAAATAAATAAAAAGCATTTTCATAGACCGCACTATAAATCCTATGTTAAAGTACATGGCCCCATCAACAACATAAATATTTTTATTATTTTTTAAAATATCATAGAGAGCCTCTGTTTCATTATGCTCATGTACCCAGTCCTTGTTCTTACAAACTTTCCACTGATTTTTTTCACAGTGGTCCCTGGGCCATGGGTGGATGAGGTTTAATGTAGGAGTTTTACCCATGGATAGATATTGTTCAGTCTCTTAGTCACTAGAACTTGACCAGTGTAACCAAGTTTTTGTTCCTAAAACTTGACATTTTAGCCTTCTGTGTGTATCATGCTCTCTTGTATAAGGAATCTTCTCTGGTGAGAGTTGAGGGATGTATTAGTATTCTCTTTACCCCCTGTTCTGCTATGTTCCATGAGCCTTAGGTTTTCTTTAATACTTTTATTGATGAATTGTGTATCTCATTCATTATCTTTCAGTCCAATTTAGACACATTCCCCTCTCCCTGCTCCCATCCCACCTCTGTTCATGTTTTCTGGCATACATGCATACTTGCATCTTTCTCTCAGTCTTTCAAAAGTTTTTATCTGCAGAGGCTTGTTGTTTTGGGAAGAGTTCAACTGTATCATTTAGTTCTTTAACCCCGTCTTTCTGTTTTTCCCTCCCTTTTGTATTGCTCCAACAAATGCCTATATAATTTTAGGATTCTACTGTAGATCTGTCATTTTTGGCTGAGCATCTCTCAAACATATATTCTCTGTGTTTGACCAGTGTGGAACTCTGTAATAGTCTCATCTGTTGCAAAAAAGAAGCTTCTTTGTTGAGTGGTGTATCATATACTTGTCTGTAAATATAAGGAAACACAGGATTTCAGGTTTCTAGGTACTTGCTCATATGAACTTGCAACCATGGTGACAGCATGCACAAGACCTGTGTGGATTCAGTCAAGGAAGACACTTGATCGTAGAGTGGAGGAAATGGTGACAGCATGCACAAGACCTGTGTGGATTCAGTCAAGGAAGACACTTGATCGTAGAGTGGAGGAAATGGGCAGCAGGCCCCAACCCTAGCTGAAATTTTAGCAACTGATTATTATTGAGTGAGGGATCGTAGATCTTCTTTGGGGAATGACTCAAAATAGGCTGACTAGATTCCAGTGGATGAACTTGCATGGAGGGACATCTAGGTACAAATACTTGGCCAGATAGAACTTAGCATATATTATGGAACACATGAAATTCAGTGGGGGGCTTTATGGGAGGCCTTGATGGGGGAGGGGTCTAAATTTATATGTAAATTATATGAAATGCACAAAAATTCTGTAAAAATATATATTAAAGAAAGCTAAACAGACACACACACACACACACACACACATATGCGCACACACAAATAATTCATAGGTATCCTGAAGAGCATCTGTTGGAGTCCATGTATTCCCAGAATCCTCCCGGGTACATGGTGAAAACTTAGGAAACTTGTAAAGCCGGGAATGAATTGCCAAACAAATATGCATTATATTGGAATGATAAAAATATGAGAAAAACAAAGACAAAACCAACACCTTCATCACTGTCTGAAGACAAGCCACTTAATATCAAGGTTATATACAAATGGAAGAGATAGCACTTGAGTTTGAACATAACCCAGAGTGTTCACATGATACTCATACCACAGATGCTTGCTTCTGAGTCCTGAAGTACCTTATGCATGGAAACATCCACATCACCATTTAAGGTTTTAATCCATTCATAACAAGAAACCATCTCACTGATTCTTATACTAACCAGAAATTTCAACCAGGACTCTTTTATCGATTCTCTATTTGCCAACAAAAGGCTAAAGGAGTGGGATAGGTCTGCAGGGGGATTATTTTCTATTGATGGGTGTCTGTTGACAGAATCCTTATCACTTCTTGCCAATTTTCTCAAAGAACACTGTGACAACTGCTCACAGTAGGCAGAATCAGGTTCCAGAATTGATTTTGGCAATCTGTATTGATCATATTGCTGATGATCTTTAAAACATCTTGCTGTCCCAGACTTTACTTATGTCAGGGAGAATTAGCAAATCTCTCTGATCCTGGTATGTTCAAGCCTTTACCAAATCTTGAGTTCTGAAAATAAAGACATAGGAAGTAAATTGTAATTGTCATCAATATTTAAGAGCCATTTCTAGCCAAAAAGCATCAACAAGCTAACAGAACATTTTACAAAGATGCTGTTCAGATTCTACTCAGATGCATAATAACTAGAGTGCTCCACAGAAGAAAAACAATAGTGAAGCCTACTTGTTTTTGAAGCCATTATTTTTCTTTTGTTCTTTGTAAGAGAAGACAGAAAGGTGATTGAGAGTTACTATATAGGAAATGAGAAAGGAAAGAGAAAGGAAACAGGAGGCAAACAGAGAACAAAAGGGAATTTTCACAGAGATGTCACAAAACTAATAATAGGAAAGCAGTAAAATGTAAAGCAAAGGGACAATTTGAAGAAGTCTCTCTCTCTCTCTCTCTCTCTCTCTCTCTCTCTCTCTCTCTGTGTGTGTGTGTGTGTATTTTTAAAGTACTAGAAATATAAAGCATACATTTTCTTTGTTTTCTTGAATACTTCCTATCTTATATATTTAGAACACAGTGTAAAGAAGTCTGTGATGATTAAGTTACCTAGTCAGTGGAAAAACAATCTAGTCTTGAGATTCAAATCAGTCTAAGACATAGAGATATGGGAAGTTCTGCAATGTACGAAAGGGTCTAAAATCTGGTGGTTTTCTGTCTAAGATCAAATTAACTTTTAACTACTCCAAAATTCGTAACTAAACAACCAGTCCTATTGTGAACTTTGGACACGCACTGGAGTGGAGCCTGGATTTGTTAGTTTGTGTTGATTATGTCGGCAAGTATAAGTTAAGTCAGACTTGTAGAGTGGATCTCAAACAGAGGACTTTCATCTTATTTTTCTTTTTCCCCCCAAATGAATTTGGCCTAAAATGTTAACAAAATTGGAAACAGCTGTGTTAAAAAACGACTTTCTTTTCCATTTATAGACTTGTCGACCAATATAAACTTCTTCATTTTAGTGGAGCTTCTCCTCCACATCCAGATGTTATGTATTTCTCAATAATCCTCAGCAGAATTGCCAAAACCAACAAGAAGTTTTAACATGTAAATTCAACACATTGTTCCCTGCTCATCATGGCCTTTTCTCCCTCAGCTCGGTCCTCATCAGACTTCAGATGCTCCGCGGTTGACAGAGCTACGGCAAAGGCCTCTGAGTCATCATCTCATTGTGGGATGGGTTCCTTTTAAATTTTTTTGTCTGATTCATGAACTGCTTTTTGAAAATCTAAAAATGGTTCATGAATTGCTTGGGAGTTGGCAAAAATTAATAATAATGAGCCCATTTTGAGTACACTGAAATGAACTGATTATCATTGCAAGCTGTTGCTAATTTGGATTCTTGATGGCAAGAAAGGGTTCGACAGGAGCCTTTTCACTAGTAAGTGGGGCAGATTTCATGGTGTAGTAAAGAAAATGCTTCTGTAGCCCTTTACTTCTATCTTTTCTTTATGGATTATGGGATATGTTGTAGAAATAATTGGGGACTATCAAGAGTGCTTTGGAAAATTATTACTTAACCTTGCAGGAAAAAATGATACAACCAACAGGTAGTTCTAAACAAGTGGTAAAATGCAGACATGTCATTTCATGCAAGACGTGAGTTCAGGTGTTTCCCTCAAATGTTAGGAGATTTATTGTCTGTAGACTAAGCATAAACATATCTAGTTATTTTTCCCTAATTTATTAGCCAGATAGTACTAGCTTTCCAAATACCAGTTTCTAATCATTTTCTCGTAAACTTTCAAAGTAAATAGCTTGAAAAACATTCTTAAGCTGGGTCTTTCAGGAAGTAAAACACATATGTAAAATAAGAATTTTTCTTGATTATAATTTATGTGAAATCAATAGGTTCAAGCAAAGATTTGGTGGACCAAGGACATTAATGAAATTTGAAATATCAAATTATACTTACTAAAATACAAAATGTTTTGCCTTAATTTTGGAAAATATTTTTAAAACCACAAATTAAAATTTAAAGAAAACCTATTTGCCTTTTCATGAACGTATAAAATCAAATATTTTAAAACTGTTTTGAAAGTGATCATGCACCTGAGACTGTGTTTTATATTTTAAAACCAACTAACTGCTCTTTGAAAGCAATAACCTGTGGATACAAAATAATTATAAATGATATAATTTGGGCTGGAGAGATGGCCTAGAGGTTAAGAGTGCCGACCACTCTTACAGAGGACCCAGGTTCGAGCCCCAGCACCTACATGGCGGCCAAGAACCGTCTGAAACTCCAACTCCAGGAGAACTCCAGTTCCAGGGGAATCTGACACCCTCTTCTGACCTCCACGGCATTGCACGACACGGGTGCACAAACTTGCATGCAGACAGTACATTCATACACATACATAAATAAATAAAATTAATTAAAAAATTTTTTAAAAAAGAAGTAGGTACTTGTAAATTATCGAGGGTCAAAATTACCTGTTAATAAAAAAAAAGAAAAATAAAGAAATGATATAATTTGACCTCCCACAGTTGACTACACAATGGGATGGATTACTCTAATTTGTACTTAAATGAGCATGTGCAACAGGCTACAAAATAATTAAATAAACACTTAGGGAAGACACATTAAGCCCCCGGTGTTACAGCTTTGGGAAATGTATACCTTTTGTCAAATTCTACTTTATCCAGTCAAGTATGGAGGGTCATAAAATCTCCTGCAGTGCTAGCAGGCTGCGCTTAAATGATGCACACAGAGCTCTGCTTCATTCTGAAATAAAGGGAATTTTCCACTTAAACTTTTCTTCCTTTACTTCATGATCAAAACCAATAAATGCAACACTGTTGAAAACAGTAACAGCTTCTTTAGCAATGACTAAATAGCAGAGTTTAAACAAGATCTTTTGTAAATAACTACTTAGCAAAAAATTGTTTACCATTTTAAAGAAAACAAAAGAAAACATATTAAGCAAAATAAGAAATGCTTATAAAACTGTCTAAGTGAAGGAGATGATAGCTTTCTTAGACTAGAAAGGTCAACTTCATTCAGTGAGTAAAGATAGATAAATGAATCTTAGCCTTTGCAAAGGAATCCTAAAATCGTTACTCATTTTCTCACTGTCTGATCATTACTGAATCCAGAAAACTTCCTAGAAATTCTAGTTTAAAATGGGTAGTGCTCTATTGTCTCCTACCGACTATATAAATGTCAAATCATGCTATGACTTAATGCATAAAAACTGTTTAAGTCTCAGTTTTAAGTGTGAGTGGAAGCCAGAAATGCCACAGGCATAGATAAATTTTAAATAGTTTTACAGTATTCAGAAATGAACTAATTCAGTAACATATCAAATACTTCCATGAGAATACTCAGTAATTAGAAATTTCTGAATACTTTTTCCCAATATAGCTTAAGGTCAAAGGATACCATCCTTGTGCCAATGTAATCGATGCGAAGTACAGTGGTGGGAATCAAGTCAGGAAAGAGAAGATTCTGAGATCTCTATACTCTACTCTTGCGAGGTACAATACTTCAATTCTTTTACCTCAACTACATTTGATTTTTCTTTTAGCTAAAAATTTCAGGGAAAAGAAAATGATATGGTAATTGAAGTACTAAGTAGAGAGAACATTGAAGTTCACATTGGAAAGAAAATTCTACTTCAATCTTAAGTTGTCATGTGACTTAATGTCAGGATCTTCTGGAAAAGAAAGATTATATCTTTTGGAGGCTAATGCATAAAACTTTTCGATGGACCATTTGTAGTTGATTTTTGTAAGCAAGAGATGACTGAAGAAAGGGAAATAGAGAGCTAACTAAAATATTAATCACCAAATCACAGTAGCAGATCTCTGAAGTCCAAGAGGTAGTGTTTGCCAAAGAGACTAAACAGTGTCAGAAGCAAGAGGATGCCAAGCTAGAGGGAAACTTCATTCTATTGGTAAGTGATGACTCCACCAGGGGTGCACTGTATACTGCAGGGTTCCTGAAGCTTTCCCCTTTACTCCTCTGTCCTCATAGCCCTGTCTCACAATCTTTCAGCCTATGATTCTGAATCTCAGTTCTCAGCATGTGAACATCTTTCTTAGGAAGGGACTAACTTGCTACCCAAGCCACAGATTATGGTCTGACATTTGTGTTGGTAAAGCCCTTGGGAAAACATGGAGTTACATGTTGCCAAATGGTTGAAAAATAATAAATGAATTTCAGTGTGGGTGGTGTGAGAACTAATTTAATACCTAATTTATGTCTGTAACATTTGTTCATTCCTTTAGGTATTTTAGACACTTTAGCTGCATAAATATTATCTTACATGCTTTCAGAAAACTTTGCTTACTCATATAGAACAAAGATAAAAGGCACTGATATGAACATTATTATTATTATCTGTGTTAAATAGTCCTGTGTTAAGGAAATGATGCCAACAAGCTTCCAGTGATTTATGAAAGGAATCTTTCTGTACCTGTTTATCATTTTTGAATACGTATGCCTCTACTGGATTATGAGATGTTCAGCTGTCAGCTGATTTTAATGCCAAGAGATAAAGGGATAAACAAAACAACAACTTTCCTTTTACCATATCATGCTTTGAAAATCGGAAAACACTCCATAAGTGTTTTTTGCATGCTCCCCCAAAAGACCTTTCAAGCAGGATATGATAGACTCATATAAGCTCTATCTGTAGTTATGAACTGCAAAAAGCTTTGCCCTAAACTCTCTTGGTAAGTAGAATCTGACTTAAGCTGATTTGAACTCTATGTTATCTTAACTTGTTCCATTTAAGGAGGAAGGTGTCTGCTGCAGACATTTTAATGGACCTGATAAAGTAATTACAAAATATTTTTCCAGAATGTTCCAGATATGTGATATGAATTATAGGAATATTTTATTTTTAATTCTGAAAAAAATAAACATTGTATACATGTGGTCACAAGGGGATTGGATTAAGATATATCTCTCACAATTTTATGAGAATGTTTCTTACCCATCTCCCTAGCATACTTTTGTCAGTAAAAGGCCCAACTGAAAATTATATCCAGAACTGCTTTTGCTAGCTTAGCCATTATGAGGCTAAGCACTGCTCCATATTTGCCTCATGGGTGATTACAGTATCCTGTGCATCATTGTTCTTCCTTCTAGGCTTTACCTCCTTACAGGGAATGTTGCAAGTGTATTAAAAATAGGACTATTATGAGCCACAGTCTTTTCTCCCAAATCAGTCTAAACTAATAGCTTCTATACAGCTAAAGAAATATCAATCCATTTTTTAGAGGCTATTGTGATTGGGAAGGTCTCCTTATATTCCTTCTCCAGTTGCTTATTGTTGGTGTAAAGGAAGGCTAATGATTTTTCTAGGTTTATTTTGTAAAAACTTTTGATCATTTCTAAGAGTTTTCTGGTGGAGTTTTTAGCATCCCTTAAGTAAACTATCATATCATCTGCAAAAAGGGATAGTTTTACTTCCTCTTTTCCAATTAGTACTCCTTTAATTTCGCTTTCTTTCCTTATTGCCCTACAAGCATTTCAAGCACTATATTGAAGAGGAGTGGTGATAGTGGACAGCCTTGCCATGTTCCTGCCTTTGAGGGGAATGCTTCCAACTTTTCTCCATTTAGGATGATGTTGGCTGTGGGTTTCTCGTATATGGCTTTGATTACATTGAGGAATGATCCTCCCAGTCCAATTCCCTCTAAGACTTTAAGCATGAAGGGATGCCGGATCTTGTCAAAAATATTTTCTGCATCAATTGAGATGATTGTGCGTTTTTTTCTTTAAGTCCTTTTATGTGTTTTATGATGTTTATTGATTTATTTATGTTGAACCATCCCTGCATCTCTGGTATGAATCCAACCTGGTCATGATGAATGACCTTCTTGATGTGGGTCTGTATATAATTTGCAAGTATTTTGTTGAGAATTTTTGCATCTGTGCTCATCGATGATATGGGTCTATAGTTTTCTTTCTTGTTTGTGTTTTTGCCTGGTTTTGGTATTAGATTGATACCTAAGAATAAACCTAACCAAAGACACCAAAGACCTCTACAACAAAAATTTTAAAACTCTGAAAAAGGAGATTGAAAATGACATCAAAAGATGGAAAAACCTCCCGTGTTCATGGATTGGAAAAATTAATATAGTAAAAATGACCATTCTACCCAAATTAATATACAGAATGCAATCCCAATCAAAATCCCCATGAGCTTTTCCACATACTTAGAAAAAAAATCCTTAAGTTCATATGGAAAAACAAAAGACCCCGAATAGCTAAAGCAACCCTGAGTGAAAAGTGCAACACTGGGGGGATTACATTACCAGACTTCAAGCTGTATTACAGGGCAATAGTCATAAAGACAGCCTGGTACTGGCAAATAAACAGAACCATTGACCAATGGAACAAAATTGAAGAGCCAATCTTGAGCTCATATAACTTCAGCCACCTCATATTTGACAAAGGAGCCAAAAAACAGCTCAATGGAGGAAAGATAGCATCTTCAGCAAATGGTGTTGGCAAAATTGGATCACCATTTGTGGAAGAACAAAATTAAACCCCTACCTCTCACCCTGTACAAAAATAAACTCCAAGTGGATCAAAGATCTCAACCTAAAACCTGAAACCCTGAAGGTGATAGAAAAAAAAATTCGGCAGCAACCTACAAGACATATGTGTAGGAAAAGACTTTCTAAATCAAACAGCATCTGCACAGGAAATAAGGACAACAGCTGACAAGTGGGACCTCATCAAACTCAAAAGGTTTTGTACAGCAAAGAAACAATCAAGGAAGTGAAGTGAAGACCCACAGAGTGGGAGGAAACCTTCACCACTAATACATCAGACAAAGCATTAACATCCAGAATATATAAGCTACTTAAAAAACAAAGAAGTAAGAAAACAAATGACCTATTCAAAAGATGGAGTAAAGAGCTGAACAGAGACTTCACCAGCAAGGAAGTAAAGATGGTTGAGAAACATCTTAAAAAGTGTTCAACATCAGTAATAATTAAGGAAATACAAATTAAAACCAAACTAAGGTATCATCTCACTCCAATAAGACTAGCCAAGATCAAGAAAACAAAAGACACCAAATGCTGGAGAGGTTGTGGGGAAAGGGGAACGCTCATCCACTGCTGGTGGGAATGTAAACTGGTATAACCACTGTGGAAAGCAGTGTGAAGAACCCTTAAAAAACTCAAAATGAGCCTACCACCTGACCCAGCCATACCACTCCTGGGTATATACCCACAAGACCCACTGTACTGCAAATATACCCACTGTACTGCAATAAACAGCTCTCTTCACAGTAGCAAAGAGCTGGAACCAACTCAAATGCCCCTCAACTGATGACTGGATAACAAAAATGTGGTACATCTACACAATGGAGTTCTTTGCAGCTGTAAAGAAAGATGACATCATGAGCTTTGCTGGTTAATGGATGGAACTCGAAGCAATTATACTAAGTGAAGTAACACATTCCCAGAAAAAAAAAAAAAAAGCGGATAGTTTCCCCCATTTGTGGATGCTAACACCAAATCCCCAGTTGGCAGGCAAACTGAGTAACTTTATTATTATATTTCATTGTATCTGAAAGCAACTGTGCTATTACAATGTGAATCTATAAATGGGCTCTAGAATGTTCCTTCCACTTATACTCACACATTGTAATTGCCATATATAGATGGAGGATTTGTATTCCTATTCTAAAAAAAAAGAATGTAAAGTTACATGACTTTATACCTGCATGCAAATTTACTGTTAAAATGTGTTACATGAAGGATGCTTGTACTCACAAATTATCACTTATTGTTAAAAAAAATGAAAACAAAGCAAAACAAAACAAAAAAACCCAGAAAGATGCAGAAAAGTTACAGCAGAATGCATGATCTGGGATGGGTAGGGGCGGGGTGGGGGGAAGGGAAGGGGATATATGCCTGAACTGAATTGGAAAATGATGTATGAAATACACAAAGCATCAATAAAAAAAATTTAAAAAAATAAAAAAACAAAATGTGACTCTCTAAATGTGTTTAGGAATCAACCTATAGTTTATTTTCAGAATTTTTAATTTTGACTTATGTGTGGAGTGTATATATGCATATTTTGGAATAATATAAAATAAAAAAAAAATAAATTCTCCTGCTTTGCTTGCTACTATTCCCATCTCTATCCAATATTGCAGGACACAATAGCCTGGACACTGTCTCCTAAATCCCAATATCAGACAATGTCAGTAGTGTTGATTGAGTGGTTTGATGAAAAACACTTACTCGGACTCAGTAATTAAATGTGTGGAAGATACATATTCATATTTTGGAGTAATATAAAATTAAAGAGGAAAATGTGAATTCCCTGAACATATTTTGTAATTAACATACAGTTCATTCTCGCAGGTCATGATTGTGAAACACTGGGGACTAAACTGGAGAGGTGGCTACACAACAGCGACCACCTTCATCCCCAATGGTCTTTAAAGTAACCAAATGCTGTCTAACTGGACTTCAGTCCTGCTCAGTAGGAGATAATCCATCCCTGGTACTGTAAATCTAGCCAATTACCAGTGGCTGGAGAGGTCATATACTATAGAGGAGAAACTATTACTGCCATTTTCCTAAACAATATAAATTCTATATTCTGAATAATTATCCTTTTCCCCACAAATAAGTATAGCTCTCACCTGTCATCAGAGAAGCTTCATTTTACAGCAAATGGAGACTAGTACAAGGATCCACATTGTAAGTGACTGTTGGTTACCCAGTCCCAACTTGTATATCTTCAATGTAGCCTCTCACTTAAGGCTCGGGGAATATTGTGAAAGAGGATGTAGAAAGATTGTAAGAGCCAAAGGACCAGGACACTTGTTGCTAAATAGTGTCTTCTAGACATGACAGTGAATCTGCACTCATAAAATCTCAACAATATATGGCTGCCTAAAAAGCTCTGCATAATGACAGTATTAGCTGATAAGCCAATGTGGATGGGGGTGTTTCAAAAGGTCTAACCTCTAGGTAAAGAGATACAGGTAATCTCATCACTGAGACAGGGAGAAGCAGAGAGATGTGCTACCTGATACGTTGTCCCATGACAAATGATTTGCCCCAGTCATGTACATAAGAACAATGTTAAATGGATTTAGTAAGTTGTGTATTTTAATAGATATATATGCATAAATGCCTACGTACGTGACAATAATGATTAAAAAAGAGGTATAATACTAAGAAGGAGTGAGTGGCATGAGAATAGTTGGAAGGGGTAGAAATGATGTAAATATAGTACTTGTTCATGAAATTCTCAACAAAATAAAATAATTTTTCCCCATTGAGTAACTCAGTTAACATTTCTGAAAATAATGCTTAAATTGGTTTTTCAATGCTTTCTCTGTTCAATTTGATTTTTCTGACATTTTTGTTAATGACATCTTTTAAAATTTTATTAATTTTAATAAAATGTTTATATTTTCTTTAAAAAACTTCCTCAATGCTTGCTGAGCTGTGGGTGGGTGAGGATTATTACAGGAGATCCATCCAGGGACACACACTCTAGAGGCTTCCATTCCTTGATACTTGGTCAGTTGTGGCTTTCTGTGTGCTTTGTACTCTATTATGTAAGGAAGCTTCACTGATGAGAATTGAAGAGTGCACTATTTTCTCTCTGCCCCTCATTCTGCAATGTTCCATGAGTCTTAGATGTGTCTCCTAGGATGTGAATTTGTGGCGATGTTGGCATCAGGTATAGGACCCATGCCAACTCAGAGAAGGTATCAGAGTGGAGCAAGAGAAATGGGTGGGGATTGGCCCTGAACTGAGAGCTACTGATTGCTGTTGGGTGAGGAAGAGTATGACTCAAGATATCCAGGTGTGCTGATTAGACTCCAGTGGATGAATTTGCACAAGAAGGACAAGTGGATTCAAAAGCTTGACTGAATAGGGCTTAACTTGGATGCTATAATGCATGAGTTCTGATGGGGGGTTGGGTCACAATGGGGGCTAAATGTAATTAGGAACCATTGTATGAAATGTACATAAAGAAATCCTCCCAGCCCAATAAACTGCCTCTCCTGGTCCAGTAGTATCACTTTTATCTTGGGGATAATCAACAGCTGTATAACTGGATTTAAGGCCAGCTCAGTCAGAGGGAAGTGATGTGTGGTACTGTAAACACAGCCAAGTACACATGGCTCAAGTGCTCATAAACCCTAGAGAAAAAAAAAACTACTTCTGTCATTTCCATAGACATGTTATTTCTTACTGAATTCTCAATACGTACCCTTATATTTACAGACACTCACCACTAATCAGAGAAGCTCCTTTTGTTAAAGATAGAGATTGTTACATAGTTCTACAACTGGTCATATACAGAGAATAAGTGACTGTGAGGTGCCCAGGCTTAAATGGCACATCTATAATGCAGTTTCTATATCCAAAGCTCAAGGAACATCTCAAGAAGAGTCAGACAGAAAGAATATAAAAGCCAGAAGGACAAGATTCCTTCTACTAGTTAATGTATTCTAGACCTGACGGGGAAGCTGCAACAAGAAAGTATCTCCACAGTATGGTAGTCTCACAAGATATGCATAATGACAAAACTGATTGACATGCCAAGGGGATGTCCAGATGAAGAGCTATGGGTAATCAATGGATGCTAAGGGAGAGAGAAACAGTTTTTCCCAGGGACTAAATCTCTGAGGTACACATGAAGACCACTTAATGAACTTGGTGCCATATAAATTTATGTATGCATATGTAATAATAATCCAAAGAAAAAGACAAGAAATTGAGATGGAATGGGGAGACTTGTGAGTAGTTAGTGGGGGACTGGAAGGCATTCAAATAATGCAAAGACAATACTCATGTATGGAATTCTCAAAAATTGAAAAAAACTATTTTTCACTTCATCTTTTTTCTCTAATTTATTGTTGAAGAGAAATCCTGAGTCTCTCTAGCTGTATGGGAAGAATTATTTCTTATTTGCTGATTATAAATGAATTAAATTTGATAGTGTCTCCCTGTAGTCCCACTGGCTGTAGACCAGGATGGCTTCTGTCTCATAGAGGTCCATCTTCCTCTGACACCCGGTGCTGGCATTAGAGGTGTGCACTATGCCATCTTTGACATACATCAAGGTATGGAGCCAGAACTGAACCAGCTACTTTTATGTCTCCTGCTGAGGAGTAGGCTACGATCCTCTACTCTATAAACTGAGCTCTTGAAGGAAATTCATTATTTTTGAAATTTAAATATTGCTATCTTGTTTTAGATGTCAACTTATTTTACTATTTCTTACAATTTAATTAATTTTTATAATTATTTTCTTGCTCTCTTTGGTTAAAAATATTTAAGTTTATTTCAGTTCTGATCTATTATTTTAAGAAAATTTCAAAATATATTCAATTTTCTATTTTCATGACTCTGTATGAGCCTTCCTCCCTCATCGTTTCAAACCTTCATCACTTTCTTTTTTCATTTGCACATCATTTATTCACATTATAGAGTTGCATGATCTTATATAATTTTTTTAGCATTTCAATGCAGTTTTTCTTTTGCTGCCTAGTTTAGACTTTATGAAAGTGTTTTCAAGTTTTTTCTTGGTCCCATCTTAAAATTATTGATCTTTTTTGTCATTTGTAATATGTTATGGATAACTCAGAAAATCTAACTTTAACTGTTTCTGAAGATAAGTTTATTTGTTCTTCCATTCTGTGGATATATATCAGAATTAGAACCTCAGAGATGTCATCAAGACATGAATTTCTGTGTTAACGTAGATTACAGAATCCACACTATCACCTTGCTAATGCAGCCTCTATTGTGTTCTCAACACTTTCTGTACTAGATGTTCAGGATGAGGGAGAAGTTGGTTCTCTGGAGTCTCTCACAAGGCAAAAAATATGTTGACTCTTGGCAACCTCATTTTCAGGATTTCTAGCCCATATTGAATTTTCTCATTCAAAGAGGGACAGGTGATTTATTTTTTCTCCATGGTAAAATAAAAAGGAGAGTTTCTTTGCTTAAAAATACTCTTAACAGGCTCTAGAATTGATCCACCACTTACTTTTAGACTCTGTAATTACTGTATGAGTGGAAAGTATGTATGCATATTTTAGGGTAATATAAAATTAAATTAAGAAAATGTGAATTCCTAAACATAAAAAAGACAGAGAAAGATGCAGGATAGTTATGGCAGAGTGCATGATCTGGGGTGGGGGGAAGGGAAAGGGGAATATGTCTAAACTGAACTGAGAAATGATGTCTGAAATACACAAAACATCAATAAAAGCATTAAGAAAGAAAAAAAGTGCTGTTAAATATAGTAAAATACTGCTTCTATTATGGCTATAGACTTTCTCACCATATAGTGTTTTATATTTGCTATTTAATGTCATTCTAAGTAATTTAAAGTAAAATATTAAATTAGAAGTAAATGTGTTTAGCACATGGCTTCACATGATAAAACTATCATAGTTTTAAGTCAAACATTAGAATGTTTAGCTGTTATACAACATCACTACAATTGCAGTTTGAATTTGGTAATTCCATTTCTATTTCATTCATACAATTTCAATCTAAATTTGAATATCATATCAACACTATTTTTTTCTGATATACACTTCACCAACAACCCTATCTTTGACACGCTCGTGAACGGTATGAAAGAGGGAGAAAGCACAGGTTGTCCTACTTTTCTCTTCCTTTTCATTTTGCTATCTTCAGTGTATGTAGTTCGATAACACAGAACAATTATATGAGTAAGAAAGAATATGACAGTGTTTCTTTTCCATTTGTGCTGCTTAGAGCTCCAGAGACTCATTACTACTTGAAGAAAATTCTGGTTCTGATAGAAAGTTTAGCATCTCAAAGCTGTGAGTGCCTTAGCTGGGTCAAAGACAGCAAACAACTACACTTACTTTCTCTTGATGCACTTACAGGCATCATTGGGCCACGGGAATTCTGTTCATTGCTAAGTGAGACTGTGGAGCAACTAACAGCAGCAGACATAGCCACAGCTCACACATAGGTTTATCATCTCATAGAACCTCACCCACAAAGAACAAGATCAAAGATAAAATCATTAGGAACTTCAAGACAAAATAACATAACAGTTAACCAAGTGTAAAAGCCCTCTGATCATAAGAAGGGACCTTGTATGACTACCACCTTCCCCTCAAAAGCACAAGCCAGGAAGCCACTCACATTGAAACCTATAATGTTGATATATTATTACCTTGGTTATGTAGGTCTAAACAATATGTCTGGCTTATATCCAAAAATGGAACTAGATTTCTCGAAAGACCACAGTGAGAAAGAAGGGCATGGAGAGACGGTGATTAGCCAGGGACATCAACACTGGAGCATCTACAAGAATCTGTAGAAGTAAATGTAAGAACCACTCCAACCTGAACACTTTATCCTCCACTTTAGCTCTGTTTCACAGTATTTGTTCTTTTTTATTTTTGGAGACAGGGTCTTCCTATAGTCCCAGCTGGCCTAGAACTCACTCTGTAGACCGGGCTGGCCTTGAATTCACAGAGATCCACCTGCCTCTGCCTCTGGAGGGTTAGGATTAAAGGCATGTGGCACCACACCCAGCCTAAGGGTGGTTCTTAGCTGCCATGTGGGTGCTGGGAATCAAACCTTGGCCCTCTGCAAGAGCAGTCAACCTTTGAGCCATCTCTCCAGCCCCCACAGTATTTGTTCTTATTGTTTTTATGAAATTCTCCTCCATTTCCTACAGTGTTTGGAAGACATTTTCAACTATAACTAACAATATTTACTTCCATTTATTGTGTATATTTCTCCTTGGGCAACAAGTTGCTTACAGATAATTTTACTCACCCTTGATAGAGCACAACATGTACAATCCTGATGCTTGCATATAGATAAAACTCACAATACTTGTGTGTATGTGTGTGTGTGTGTGTGTGTGTGTGTGTGTTCATTATGGCCAATATAGATATTGAAAGTATTTTCACCTTATGCCATGAATCTACATGGTACAAGCTGATGTGACTAAGTCAGTTATCCCAAAACCCAAACAAACTGCAACCACGGAGGCATGTAGAAGTGAAGGTGCCCAGGAGGGCAATTGGTTATATCTTTGTTATTTTGTGTCTATGCACATACACACTTCAATCCATATTTGACTTACTCTGGCTTTCTACAGATAGAACCACTACTTTTGATGAGACCTTTCTTTGGTTTGCAAATCCCCACCTTCTGTGTCTTTTCCTTCAGAAAATAAATGTGCAGATCTTGATGAAAACCTTCAGTATGCTGTACTGAAAAAGAAAGCCTTCAATATGCTGTTGCTGGTGAAAACAGTAGGGGCGCCTTCTGCGTCATTGCCCACGTGCCCTTCTTACCCCAACTGAGTCATTAAAACAGGAAAAAAAAAAGTATGGGCAGGCTTTGCCTTTGCTTCCTCACAGATGCAGACAACAGCTGCCAGAACTCGGATCTATTCTAGGCTAGAACTGGAAAAGCATTTACAAAGAGACATAAAGAATCCAGGTAGAACGGTCATGCCCACTGTCCCCAGTCCTTCCCCCTGCTAATGGAAGAATTTTGTTTCAGTACAAGGTCATTCTCTCTCTCTCTCTCTCTCTCTCTCTCTCTCTCTCTCTCTCTCTCTCTCTCTCTCTCTCTCTCTCTCTCTCCCCCTCCCTCCTTCCCTCCCTCCCTCCTCTATCATATCTTCCTCTTTTGTTTCTTCCTAATGAAAAAGGATATTTGAAATAGTCTCAGTGATTGCATTGCACCAAATCTGAGAGAATGGTCTTGAATTATCCAGGTTGTAGATGGCATCTTTTCCTATTTCAGTCCCATTTTAATACCATTTAATTATCCCCTCAACATAAATGGAAAAAGAGGGATAATACTTGCTACTCCATCACTTGAAATTCTTCTAATTATGTAGACGGTGAAACAGAAGAACCTAAAATATAATGCATTTATTTATATGTTAAATGATGTATAAGAGGCAACAGAAAGGTAAGTAATGGATAAACTCTATGATATAAAATAAGGCTTTTTATTTATTTTTGCCAATTTTTACTACAAAGAAGAATGTATCCATTTTAGTAATAAAGGTTACAAGAAAGGGTTGAAGAGAAAGCAGTTAAGAGCAGTGATTGCTCTTGCAGAGGACCTATGTTCTACTCCCAGGACCCACATGGCTGCTAAGAACTGCCTTTAATTCCAGTTCTGGGGGAGCAACACAATCTTCTGGTGTACATGGGCATTGCATGGACTTACATCCAGGAAAAACACATAAAACATGTAAAAATCCAAACAAATATCTTTTAAAGTCATTAAAAATATGGCAAGAGAAGTCAAAATATGCAAACATCAATATCTTAATTTTTAACACTTCCAGCAACCCACACACACAGATTGTGTATGCATTAGCAGTAGCCCCATTCATTACCCTCTTGGCTGGAGCAACACTCTATTTCAGTAGAATTGCCTATTGTGAGCATTTCCTGTACATGGAATCAAACAATATATTTTGCAGTTGTTTTATGCATGGCCTAATGTTTGCCAGATTTATTCACATTGTAGCATGTATCATTACTTACCTGTTTGTATCCAAATAATCCATTGTGTGACTAGGCAGTCATCTGTATCTGGGGGATTTGTTCTAGAAAAATCCTTGGATATAAAAATTCCTGTATATGTCTCAGACATAAAATGGTGTCACATTTACATATAACTTCCATCCTCTTGTGTATTTTAATTTATTGATTAACTGTAATGCCTGACACTTGTATGTATGTAATTTTTGAACTGTGTTATTTAGGGAGTAAGAAAAAGTCTATACATGTTTATGGTAGACATTTTCCTGTCTTTTAGTGCATGGTTGGTTGTAGAGCTTCAGAGAAGGCCAATTTTTGTTTATCCACCTAACATGTACATTTGGGTTGTTACACTATTTGCTACTAAAAACATTGCTATAAATGTTTCTGTACAACTTTTTCTATGAACATATATTTGAATTATATTGGATCTCTACCTAAGTATGTAATTGCTAGGCCACAACAGTAACACTGTACTTAATGTTTTGAGGAATTATCAAAAAAAATATGGCAAGAGGTACCAATCATCAAATTTAAGTTCTTCCAGTCATTTTTCCATTTAATCTTAGTTTCCTACTATCTGTCTATCTATCATCTATCTATCTATCATCTATCTATCGATCTATCTATCTATCGATCTATCTATCATCTATCTATCTATCATTTGTCTATCTATCATCATCATCTATCCATCTATTTGGTTTGAGTACAAAGTATTTATTATAAACTTATTGGCATCTATAACATACAGAACATAAGAATATGAAACTGGTATTACCAAGGGAGAAATATTAAAATGGAATAGTTTAAATGGGGAGGGCATGGAGGGAGGTTTAGACAGGAGAGAGAGAGATAAATAATGTCTAGCTAGTATAAAAAGCAGATGAAATCAGGGCTGGAGAGATGGCCTGATGGTTAAGAACGCCGACTGCTCTTGCAGAGGACTCACATGGCGGCTGAGAATCGTCTTTAACTCCAGTTCCAGGGGAATCTGACGCCTTCTTCTGACCACGGCATTGTACGACACGGGTGCACAAACCTACATGCAGACAGTACATTCATACACATAAAAAATAAATAAAAATTTTAAAAAGCAAATGAAATCATATTAGTCCAGCAACTTACTGACAAGTTAAACATCCAGTACTTCTACATGAGTTCATGTGCGTAGCTGAAAGCTACATAACAAGAAGCATCCTTTGAGTGCTTGCCTAATGTAGTCCAAGAGACTTCCACAGTTATACAGGCTATTAGCACAGCCCTTAATTGTCTCCCAGAACTTGATGTTAACATACTATTGCTGAAGACAGGTTTTACCTCAGATGTAGAATTTGAAGCAATGGAGCTTGAACTGACCTGGAAGCTACTTCCTCTGAAGACTAACTCTCATAGCATTAGAGAGTACTGCACAACCTGTTATGGGAGAACATCAACAAATGGTCCAATCTCAGCTTTAAGGCCTAATAACCACATCGATGACCAGCACAACAAACGACACTGTTGCAATAGTGGCACTTTTGTCTTCATGGTAATCGACAGCTACCTAATTGGACTTAAAGCCCATTGAATGGGAGGGAATTCATGTGTGGTCCTATAAACATAGGCAAATACACATGTATGGAGAGTTAATAGATCTTAGAGAAAAACTCAGGACTGTCACATCCCTAGACAAAAGTAATTTCTTACTATATGCAAAATATGGATTCTTATTTTTAATGACAAGTATCCCTGTCCCCACTCATCAAAGAAGCTACTTTTGTACCAGAGACTATTGCAGACTACCACAACTAGTGACCTCTAAGAAAGACTAATTTTCTGGAATGCACAGTGAGCAAAATGCAACCCGCCCACATTCTGGAAGGATCTATATAAGGCAAAGATAAAGTCTTAACAAGGATAACTGAAATGATTTGAATGCAGTTAATGTGTGAAACGGAGTGGCCATGCTTGATGGCAGAAGAGTTTTATAATGAAGTTAAAGCATATTGTGGGAAATTTTAGAAGTGGGGAAATGGAAAGGGCATTTTAAAATCACAACATGAGTGACGAAACTGACAGTGTTAAATCACAATTAAGATAAACGCTTTTCTGAAATTTAATGTACACAATAGAATTAAAACTCACCAGTCACTAAATAGAAGAAATTAGAAAAGTCACTTCAGTGTAGATATAATTGGTTTTAAGAAGGGATAGGAAATTTTAGTGAAGATAATTTTAGAAATTTTGTTAAAGTTTAAATATTTAAAAACAAATGTGCATGCACATATACATATACATACAGAGAAAAGAGAATGAAATACAAAGCTAAACTACTGTGATGTACTCTTTGTGTGTGTGTATGTGTGTGTGTGTGTGTGTGTGTGTGTGTGTGTTTCAATTTTAAATAGAATGTAAGCTAACAAGACTGCCCGTCTGCTAGAATGGAAAATGAGTGCTATTCTTACAATTATTGCAGTTATACTGTGAGTATTTTGTTTGGCTTTTAAACAAAAATATCCTCTTTCCTGGGATAGCTGGTTTGTGTCAAATTATTTCCAGTGTGGTTCAATTTGGATCCTGGAAAATGAAACCACTCAGAATGAAGTCAATGTAAAATACATTGTGGAGGCATCTTTGAAAGCCATCTTGCAAGCCTTCATTGAAGGACCTCCAGACTGCAGGCAGTTAGGATACTTTAATCAACAATGGAAGCAACAGAGGCACAACAAAAACTTGGGATTTGACTTATTGTAGATACCATGAAAACTACAAATGGTAGCCAGCTAGACTGCTCAGTAAATGGGTTTAATACACAGAACCCACATGGTGGAAAGAGAGAACTGACTACCACGAGTTATCCTCTCACCTCCACATGTGACAAATGCACACATTATTAATTAAAAATAATAAATATTAAAAATCAAAGAGGAACTGAGGGTATGAATCAAGATTTTAGTGTTTGGCGAATAACAATAACAAATTCAAGTAGTGGTGATTGAACTGCGTCATCATCTGTGTTCTCTGTGGACTTCTAGGATTCAGACTGAGGACTATATGAGAGTCATTTTCAGTTTTGGAGTTTTGCATATTTAGATGAATGGCGACAGCTATACTTTGAATGATTGCTTTGGTTCAGTGATAAATAAGGCTGATGATACTATTCCTAACTGGTTGTAGCAGAAAAGTTGATAGGGAAGGATGATGGGTAAACCTGCTTACTTGGATTAATGTCAATTTGAACCAATTTAAGGAGGCAAGATGGGCTTTTATGATTAAAATATAGTCCTCTCTAGGTAAATCTAAAACAGAAATATATTTTAACCAGAAAAAGATGTTTGACAAAATATAATCCCATGTAAGACTTCTAATAGGGGATTAAAAATATTCGAATATCTTAACAACCCTTTCAAAAGCAAGCATCCCACACACGTAACTCTTTTTTTTTTTCTATATTTTCTACAATGATTTTTTTCAAAAAAAGAGATCCTTAGCAAGTTACTTAGTCTCCTTAAGCTTTAGTTTGTCTGTCTTTATGACATAATAATGCTCCACACTCCACACATAGGATTTCCTTGTTAATCTGGTACAGTGGTTTAAATTTAAGTCAAAAGTGTCTGGTTTAATGCCTGCCTCAGAATAGGAATTAATTTAAATTAACTTCTCTTCTGGTCATTTTACTATTGAATCCTTTAATAGTTTATACTCAGACACATAAGAATCTTCTGTAACTTGACTCTTATCTGCCCTTTTTAGCTTTCTTGATTCTGCAGAATTGATTTGGAATCTGTGACACTTCCTATCAGTGTAGTGTGCGTTCTCACTCTCCTTCTTGGAATGTTTACCCTGCTCTACCCCTCTGCTGCATTTCTCCCGACCTTCTCCATTCATCAAACTTATACTAACAGGGTCAAATGCCACAGTCTTTGTGAAGCAGTGTCTGATACAGTCATTGAGTCAGCTGTGATCCCAGAACTGGGGAGGTGGAGGCAGCCTTTACTATATTCCAAGAAGCTATCTCAAACAACAACAACAACAACAACAACAACATAAACAAAACAATAACAGCAATGATAACCCCAAATTCGAGTTAGATCCTCCTCACTCTCTGTTACTCTAATAGCATGCACGTTCCATTATTCTTATATGCATTTTTGCTGTTTGTTTAACTTGGGTGTCAAACATAAAACTGAGTTTTCTGAGAGAATGTACTGCAGATCAGGAATCATAACTCATGGAATATCAAGCATTATGGAGCTTGAGGCCCTACCTACAGGTCAACATAATATTTCTACTCATTATATATTGTGGTTGCTTGAAATTTGTGTATCACTGACTATCTGGATTTAAGCACAAAGTGGTATATTTATTATCATATATGTGTGTTATGTTGAAAATCAATAAAATTCTTCCTATTGAAGTGTTTAGAAGTAGCGTTCCTATGTATTTCTTTTTTTTTTAATTTTTTAAAATTTATTTCCGTATGTGTATGAATGTATTGTTTGCATGCAAGTCTGTGCACCCGTGACGTGTAATGCCGCGGAGGTCAGAAGAGGGCGTCGGACTCCCCTGGAACTGGAGTTCTCCTGGAATTGTATTTCTTTTTATTTTTCTCTTCTACTAAGTTCCTGTCTATGCTATCATTGAACTCATCAGTTTATAAGACTAGTAAAGAAGATCCAAATATAGAAGTCAGTAGATTCTAGAGGATATACTTGTTTATTGTTATAAATCAAGTAACTTCATTATCTTTTCATCAAGTTGATAAAGCAGAGAGACTCCTTGCAGAATGCAAATTTCATCAATTAACCTAGTAAACTTGTCAGGAAAGAAAATGAAATTTATTTGACATAACTTGTTCTCAGTTAACCTCCTCTGACCCTTCCTATATAGGTAGTTAGAATCTCACTGCAATCCAGATTTTACCTGCTGTGGACTTCAGATTCTTGGTTGTGCAGTACAATCTTTGCTACTGAGAAAATATTGGCAGCATTTCTCAGCACCAATTTACCATTGCTTCCCAGTTTCCAGTGGTGATTCAAAGAATGGCAGCAGTTGTTCAGCAGTCTTTCTGTGAAGTATTGGAACAGTACTAGATAATTCAAAGCTCCTGTGGTTGGCAACTACAACAATTCTCAAAATATTTTGGATTAGGATTCCCCTGATGAGTTATCATGCCCCTTCCCCTAAGTAATCAGATAACCTCCTTTGAACACTTTGAAGGAAAGCATTTATCTCTAATTTGAGTTGATACATTCAATTTAGGAAGGTAAGTGGCATGTCTCTACCATTATGAATTTAATATTCATCTTCTCAGACTAGGACACTACCTTAAAATCTAATACTTGAACTTTATCGATCTATGATTACATAGTATTTA
The DNA here is from genome assembly GCA_009823505.1 of Rhizomys pruinosus. Lineage (NCBI taxonomy): Eukaryota > Metazoa > Chordata > Mammalia > Rodentia > Spalacidae > Rhizomys > Rhizomys pruinosus. Next base: position 22,340 of record VZQC01003771.1, on the reverse strand, counting down.
TCCTGAGTTAAAGCAAATATTTTATAATAATCTATTCATTAATATTCTTCTAGGACTGAAAGTCTGATCTCTTAATTTCCACATATATAAGTTATCAATATAAAATCAATATATGAATTTAGAGAACATTTTGGAAAATTTATGTTATATGAAAAATTCTGTTTACATGAATAATGAATTACTTACTGTTGAGTGATTTACAACTTTCATTATATTCTCTAAGGAATTCATGAAGCAAAAAATGTTAACTATTGATCTAGATTAAATTGGCAATCAGAATCTCAGGCTAAATGAAAGAGTAAAACATAAAGTTAATTTAAATATTATTCTTACAAAAAAATCTCATCATGAGCTAGAGAGAAACAAAATAAAAGTTTATGTTCTTACCGTGTTTGGATTAGGTCATGTTCTCCAAAGCATATGCATTCATCAGAATTGCTCCTGAACGTAATAACAGTCTAATCACCACCAGAGTGCAAGTTGGTTTATAAAGATTTGCATATTTGTTTTGTAAATGTTTCATGGGTGAAATTATTAATTAGCATCTAATTAATATTTGTGTTGCTGAGTACATATTTTTTAAACCTCAGAATCAAGAAAATAGAGAATAGTTAATTATCCATCTCTGATCCCTTCTTTAAAATTCCTCATTGCTAAGCTCAACAGAACAAAGGACAGATTAATAAAAATAAATCTGAAATAACTTAATCGCACTCTTTTCATTTTGCCAAATTACTGAGATTCTTTAATGCCTTCTCTATTCTAAAGTGCTATTAAATAAATATTTGTAAGCATTTAATAATCTTGAGAAAGATAATAATGGTTAGTACTTGAAAATTATACTGGAGATCTTCAACAAAGTGCTGGAAAGATGAAGATATAATTTAAACTAAAAAAAACCCAACATCTAGAAGACATTTGCAACCAGCCCTGGAGAGCCAGTAGTCAAACCCTAAGTAGAGTGGTGTGTCTGTGGATTCCACTATCCCAGTGAGTGAATGAGGCTGACCTCCACTCAGTGGTTAGAGACCCAAACTGCACTGCTGTGGCAGCATTCCAGAATCCCTACCACCCCGTTTGGGAACACCTGGGCCCCTCCCTTGGTAGCTTCACCTAGAATGGGGCCCTGTGGGTTCAAACATGGCTGACTGATGCCTGTCTTGTGCCTTTGGAGGAGCTCTTGACTAGCTGTGTGAAATCAGCTGGTCCCTCCAGTGTGAAATAAAAAAAAAAATGAGAACCTGAAGCCTAGACTAACTAGCTTTTCATACCTAATAAGATGACAAGGAAAGCCCCTAAAGAATAGAAGCAAAGTCAGTCTTCAATTCAACTTAAGCTTTATGCCAGAATCACGAACAACAAAAGAAGTCCACATGCCAAAATCTCAACGAAAGAACAAAGACATCAAAAACCTAAATAATAATCTCCACTAAATACTACTAATCCTGTAGAAAAGGGCTATAATGAGGACCCCTAGATGTAACCAAGGACACTACCACAGGATGGAGCTAGAAGACATTATGTTAAGTGAAGTAACACAGTCCCAGAAAAACAAAAGACAAATGGTGTCCCTCATATGTGGATGCTAGTGGCAATAACCCAGTTATAAATATTTCTTGTGGAGAGGGATGCATATTAAAAGAACAACAACAGAAAGACTGCATCAGAAAACTGACTAAAATGGTGAATCAGGAAGGGTGGGAGGGGCAGGAGAGAGACACCGGTTTATTCGATTAATGCATATTTAATTGATGTGAGTTCAACAAGTATCCAGTTTTGCCCAGACTCTGTCTACAGGTTACATGGTGTTTTAGGACTTAGGAAAAGTAAATATGTGTATATTAAACAACATTGGTTTAAAGGCTCTGATAAAAACGGTAATGCATCTGAGTTAAATGGAGATATAAATTCTGTTGTCCACATTTGTTTTACTTAAAATCTGTATAACAATAACTTTGGGATTGGCACAAACAATCTCTCTACAATTTTTCTGTTGTACAGTATCACCTTGTAGCATTCTCTTTCACCTATAGGATGAGTTAACTTAAAAATTAAGTTTGCTTCCCAAGTTAATCACATACAGTCACCTAAAATAGCATGGGTGAATTTGATGAAATCTGTGCCTTGATTCCACCCTATAGGTATGTATAATACAACTGCCTTCTGGAGACTCATGGGTCAAAACACAAAAACCTAAAATAAACAAGGGGGATACAGATAGATATGAAACCTTGTTGTCAAAAACCTTGCAATTCAAATCTTAAAACTAACTACGGGAAAAGATTTGTATGTTCCAACAGGTCAAAATGTCACCAACTTAATGGCTGAGAAAGAAAAGATACAGCTTTGCATTGAGTAGGATGTGCCAGAAAGTGCCAACAGAAAGGTTGGCCCATCTGAACATTGAAAGGAAGAAAAGCCTCAGATTGCTACAAACATCAAACCCCTCTGTGGACCCTACTTGTAACAACTATTTATAAAGAGCCCTAACAAAACTTACCTTCTAGGTGCCGCAAAGGTTTTAATACAAGAGACTTTCTTACCCCCCCCATAGAACAAGGAGAAATATGATGATGATGAGATCGTTCTCCAACTGTAAATTGGAGCCAACTGTCATAGAGTTGGCTTAATCATAATCTCTTACAAAATCATAATCTCTTACAAAACCGGTAAAACTGCCTTCTTTAATTGAATAATAGACACAGTAACTGTGAAAAGGATTATTCTCTATTCAGAACCAAATATAATACTAAAGTCTCCTTAAGCTATGCAGTTAAGCAAAATATATTAATACAGGAGCTCTGACATCATCAATGGATTATTCTACCAAGGAGATGTTGGCCAGGGGATTCAAGCCCCCACAAAAGGTAAAGGCTCCTTACCTCTAAACTGGGATACCTGCAAGAAGAGAGGCGATAAGGCACTGCTGTCGAAGACCTGATGTTAACATGGGAAAGATGTATTGAGACCACACATGCAAGTGTACATATGGTCTCTGGAATACCAGAGAGTGTTACCAAAGGCCACTAAAACAATAAAGCAAATACAGGTCTCCTTGAGTCAAGCAAGACTCCACCGTCAGCACCAGCTACACCTCACCTGCCTGGAAAACTCAGGCTGAATGAAAAAAGAAGAGAAACACTCAATAAACCATCTAGAAAGGATGGTTGAGAGCCTCAGTAACAGAATGAATGGAGTAGAAAATAGAATATCAAGACTGGAAGATACAGTGGAAGCATTGGACCACTCAAGCAGAGATTATGAAACAAACAAACAAACACAGGAATGGAATAATAGGGAGATGTCGGACACCATGAAAAGATCAAACCTGTGCAGCATAGGTATAAAGGAAGGAGAATAACCTCAGGATAATGGTATTGACCAGATTTTCAACAGGATTGTAGAAGAAAATTTACCTAAATTAAGGAAAGACATACTCATATAAAAATAAGAAGCACATAGAACAACAAACAGACATGACCAGAAGAGAAATTCCCCACACCATATCATAGTAAAAACACTAGATTTTCAAAACAGAGAATACTAAAAGCTGCAAGAGAAAAACAGCAAGTACATGTAAAGGAAAACCCATCAGAGTTACAGCTGATGTTTCAATGCAAAAAATGAAAGCCAGAAGAGGTTGGACCAAAGTATTCCCAGTTCTAAATTATTATAGATGCCAACTGAGAATATTTTACCCAGCAAAAATTTCTATTACAGTTGAAAGAGAAAGGAAAATCTTTCATGACATAAATAGGTCCAAAGAATTCATGTCCAGTAAATCAGCACCTAGAGAATACATGAAGCAATACAAAGAGCAGAAGGAAGGAACTACTATATCCAAGTGACAGCAGAAAGTAGTTAATGAAGGTAGATATAAGTGTGGAAATAAAAACTTAGAACAAGGATGCAAACAGAAATGTAAATTAAATCTTTAAATATCTTTGGACTGAACTTCCCAATCAAGAGGCATAGACTAGTAGAATGGATTAAGAAACAAAATCCATCTTTTTTTGTCTTCAAGAAACCCATCTCACCTTCAAGGATAGCTACTATCTTAAGGTGAAAGGGTAGAAAAAATATTCCAAGCAAATGGCACTAAGAAGCAGACAAAATAGAATTCAAACTAAAACCAATCAGAAGAGATGAAGGGAGTCACTTCATTCTTATTCAAAAGAACAATTAACCAAGAAGATATCACAATCATGAATTTATATGCACCAAACTCCTGTACAATGAACTACATAAACACAATTCTATAGGACTTTAAGGCATACATTAATTCCAGCACACTAATAGTAGGGGACTTCAATATCCCATTGTGTCCATTAGACAGGTCAACCAGACAAAGAATAAACAGACACATCTGAACTGAACAATATAATACCCCAAATATTCTACCCAAACACCAAATAATATACTTTCAATTCAACACCCCATAGAAATTTCTCCAAAATCAAACACATATTAGGCCACAGAACAAACCTCAACAAATACAAAAAAAAAAGAATTCCAAACATTCTATCATACCACAGTGCAATAAAGCTTTCTAGCAACACCAAAAGAAGCCCTAGTAGCTACATGAACTCATGGAGATTAAACCACACACTCCTGAATAATGAATGGGTCAAAGGAAAAATTAAGAAAGAGATAAAAATATTCCTGGAAATAAAAGTAAAGGACAATATAACACAACAAAACCTATGGAGAACTTTTTGAACAGTCCTAAGAGGGAAATTTATAGCTGTAATTGCCTATGTTAAAAAAGGATCACAAATAAATGACTTAACATTGCAACTCAGGACACTTGAAAGACAACAGACGAATCCCAAAACCAGGAGACAAGAAAAAAAATAACAAAAAATCAGAGCAGAGATTAATGAAAATAGAAACAAAGAAAACAATATAAAAAAATTGACGAGTCCAAGAGATTGTTCTTTGAAAGGATAAATAAGATAGATGCTTATCCCACTTAACCAAAAGAAAGAAAGAGCAACTCCAAAGCAACAAAATTAGAGATGAAAGGGAAAATATTACAACAGATAATAAATTCAGAACATTATATGGGAATACTTTAAAAACCTATACCCTTTAATATGCAAGTATACAGATGGTCTCTGGAATGCCAGAGAGTGTTACCAAAGGCCACTAAACCAATAAAGCAAATATGGATCTCCTTGAGTCAAGCAAGACTCCTCCATCAGCACCAGCTACACCTCACCTGCCTGGAAATACTGTGCAGCAGAGGCAGCCATATGCCTGTATATCCCAAATCTAATTGGCTATTGGCTCTCTCCTTGGAGGAATAACCACGGTCCGATAGCCACAAGCTTGCACCCCTCTAATGAGTCAGGAGATGTTATAAGCCCCCGTAAGACCCTGTCATATCAACAGAAAAAAAATGTAATTCATGGATTAAACATACCATTCAAACATCTGAGTCTATACCAAAATAACCTACATAATAATTAGTACTGTTTAGATATCTAATATATCTAATTGCATGTGCCTCATCAGTAGGATCGAAAGGTTCTTACTGGACAAACTGTCAGCCTCATGAAGAAAATCAGCCAGGGACGCTGACCAGAATCAAGACAACAGCTCAGAGAAAAGCTACTAGACTGTTTTGCTTCTCATCCACCTGTGCCCCTGTCTAAGCTCGGGAAAAATCTGCGGACGAGGAGCGTGGTAGGATGTAAAGGCTGTGATTGGGTGAACAGTGAACCTACAGCGATGTAGCCTGGACTCTCATTTGATCACTTGCTTGAACATACAAGCCCCCTGCTGGATGGTCGGACACATGAGCTGTGTGGGTTTGGACACAACTGCTTGCAAATTGTTTACATGAAGGATGGTTGTACTCAGAAATTATCACTGATTGAGCGATAAAAAATGAAAACAAATCTGAGAGAAAGATGCAGGGGACATGTCTGGCAGAATGCTGATCTGGATGGGGGGGGGGTGAAATGTGGGGGAAATATGCCTGAAATGAATTGGAACATGATGTATTGCAAATACCCAAGCATCAATATAAAATAAATGAAAAAATTAAATAAAAAACAACAACAAAACATACCCTTGAATATTAGTTATCATTATCTAAATAATTAACGACATTAATATTTTAAATATCATTTATATATTTTCAAATTTAATATTTGAAAACCTAAAAGAAATGGATAAATATCTAAAATCATGGGCATCACCAAAGCTTAACCAAGAAGAGATCAATAGCTTAAACAGACCCAGAACAGTTAAGGAAATTGAAACAGAAATACAAAAGATCCCAAATAAAAAAGCCCAAGCCCAGATGGATTTATGGCAGAATTCTACTGGATATATAAAGAGGATATACAACCAATAATACTCAAGTTATTCAAAATGATAGAATCAGAAGGAATTCTCCCAAATTCCTTCTATGAGGCCAGAATGACTAATACCCAAACCAGACAAAGATAAAACCAAAAAAGAATGGGGGCTAGAGAGATGGCCTAGCCGTTAAGAGCACTGACTACTCTTGCAGAGGACCGGGGTTCGTTCCCCAGCACCCACATGGCAGCTGAGAACCATCTTTACCTCCAGTTCCAGGGGAATCCAAGACCCTCTTATGACCTCCGCGGCATTGCACGACATGAGTGCACAAATCTGCATGCAGACAGTACATTCATACACATACGAAAAAAAAAAAAAAAAGAAAAGTTCAGCCCATATCCTTAAGGACAATAGGTGCAAAAATACCTGCAAACCGCATACAGGCACACATCCGAAAGGTCATCCACCATGTTAAAGTTGGATTTATTCCAGACATGCAAGGGATGGTTCAATACATGTAAATCAATAAATGTCATAATTCATATAAATTGACTCAAAGACAAAAAAACACAGGGTAATCTCAATTGATGTAGAAAAGGCCTTTGACAAAATTCAACATGCCTTTATCTTTAAAGTTCTAGAGGGAATTAGACTGGAGAGAACATTCATCAACATAATAAAAACTATATACAACAAACCCACAGCCAACCTCATTCTAAATGGAGAAAAATTAGAAGCATTCCCCTTAAAGTCAGGAATCCATCACGGCTGCCCTGTGTCTCCAATTCTTTTCCATCTAGTGCTTGAAAGTCTTCCCAAAGCAATAAGACTAGAGAAGGAAATTAAAAGAGTATGAATTGGAAAAGAAGAGATCAAATTATACATTTTTGCGGATGATATTATATTTCTTAAGAGATTCCAAAAATTCCACCAGAAAACCACTAGAGATGATGAACAGTTTCAGTAAAGTGGCAGGTTACAAATTAATCTACAGCCAGGCATGGTGGGCCCACGCCTTTAATCCTAGCACTTGGGAGGTAGAGGCAGGTGGATCTCTGTGAGTTCAAGGCCTGCCTGGTCTACAAAGTGAGCTCCGGGCCAGCTGGGACTAAAGGGAGACCCTGTCTCAAAAAGTAAAAAAAAAAAAAATTAATCTACAGAATTCAGTAGCTTTCTTATATGCCAATAATAAACAATTGGAAAAGGAGTACATGGAAACCCTCCATTCACAATAGCCTAAAAAAATAGAATATTTCAGAACAAACCTAACCAGAGATATTAAAGATCTCTACAATGAAATTTTTGAATTTTTGAAGGAGATTGAGGAAGACACCAGAAGATGGACAGACTTCCTATGCTCATGGATTGGAAGAATTGATAGAATAAAAATGACCATCCTTCTCAAAAGAATATATATATATTGCAATGCAATACCAATCAAAATCCACATGAGTTTCTTCATAGAATTAGAAAAAATTCATGTGGAAAAACAAAAGACTCCCAATAGCCAAAGCAACCCTGAGCACAAAGAGTAATGGGGGGGGGTTACAATACCAGATTTCAAACTCTATTGCTGAGCTATAGTCATAAAAATAGCATGATACTGGTAAAACATAGACTCAAGGATCAATGGAACAAAATTGAATACCCGAATTTGAGTACCATTTCAGCCACCTGATATTAGACAAACAGGTCCAGAACACTCAATGGAGGAATGGCAGCATCTTCAGCTAATGGTGCTGGGAAAACTGGATCACCACTAGTAGTAGTAGAATGAAACTAACTGGCTACCTTTCACCTTTCACAAAAGTCAACTCTAAACGGATCAAAGACCTCAATGTGAAACCTGAAACTCTGAAAATGTTAGAAGAAAACCTTGACAGTAACCTACAAGATATAGCTGTAGGAAGAGCATTCTAAATCAGACGTACTTGTACAGGAAAGAAGGTAAATAACCAACAAGCAGGACCTCATTAAACTAAGAAGCTTCTGTACAACAAAAGAAACAAAGAAGTGAAGTGAAAACTCACAGAGTCGGAAATCTTCACCAGTGATATATCTGTCAGAGGTTTACCATCCAGAGTATATAAATTACTCAAAAAACAAAAGACCAAGAAAACAAATGACCCAATTAAAAGATGGGCTAAAGATCTGACCAGAGCTCTCCAGCAAAGTGAATATGGCTAAGAAAAATCTTTTTTTAATTTTTTTTTTAAATTTATTTATTTATGTGTATGAATGTATTGCCTGCATGCAGGTTTGTGCACCCGTGTCATGCAATGTTGCAGAGGTCAGAAGAGGGCGTCGGATTCCCCTGGAACTGGAGTTCTCCTGGAATTGGAGTTACAGACGGTTCTCAGCTGTCATGTGGGCCCTGGGGATCGAACCCGGGTCCTCTGCAAGAGCAGTTGGCGCTCTTAACCGCTAGGCCATCTCTCCAGTCCCAAGAAACATCTTTATTTTTTGAATTTTTAAATTTATTTTTGTATGTGTATGAATGTACTGTCTGCCTGTAGGTTTGTGCACCCGTGTCGTGCAATGCCGTGGAGGTCAGAAGAGGGTGTCAGATTCCCCTGGAACTGGAGTTCTCCTGGAATTGGAGTTACAGACGGTTCTTAGCCGCCATGTGGGTGCTGGGGATCGAACCCGGGCCCTCTGCTGTGCTCTTAACAGCTAGGCTATCTCTCCAGCCCCAAAAAACATCTTTAAAGTGTTCAACATTGTTGGGGCTGGAGAGATGGCCTAGCGGTTAAGAGCGATGACCACTGTTACAGAGGACCCGGGTTCGATCCCCAGCACCCACATGGCGGCCAAGAACCGTCTGAAACTCCAATTCCAGGAGAACTCCAGTTCCAGGGGAATCCGACACTCTCTTCGCACGACATGGGTGCACAAACCCGCAGGCAAACAGTACATTCATACACATACCGAAATAAATAATTTTAAAAAATAAAGTGTTCAACATTGTTAATAATTAAGGAAATGTAAATTAAAACCACTTTAAGATTTCATCTTACTCTGGCAAGACTGGCCATGATCAAGAAAACAAATAATAGAAAGGTTGTAGAGAAAGGGGGAACACTCATTTATGCTGGTGAGATTGCAAACTTGTGCAACCCTATGGAAAGCAGTGTGGAAAACTCTTTTTTTTTTTTTTTTTTGTCATGTTATGAATGTATTGTTTGCATGCAGGTCTGTGCACCCGTGTCGTGCAATGCGCCGGAGGTCAGAAAGGGTCTCAGATTCCCCTGGAACTGAGTTCTCCTGGAATTGGAGTTACAGACGGTTCTCAGCCGCCATGTGGGTGCTGGGGATCAACCCGGTCCTCTGCAAGAACGTCGGTGCTCTTAACCGCTAGGCTATCTCTCCAGCCCCCCGGAAAACTCTTAAGACTATTAATGAACCTACCATCTGAACCAGTCATACAACTCCTTGGTCTATACCCACAAGATTCATCTTATTACAGAGATACATGCACATCCATGTTTATTGCTGCTTTTTTTTTACAATAGCAAATTTCATGATGTCATCTTCTTTTTTTTTTTTTTTTTTTTTTTTTTTTTTTTTTAGAAATTATTTTTTTTATTTTTATTTATTTCTGTATGTGTATGAATGTTCTGTCTGCACTGCAGTCTGTGCACCCGTGTCGTGCAATGCCGCGGAGGTCAGAAGAGGGTCTCAGATTCCCCTGGAATGGAGTTCTCCTGGAATTGGAGTTTCAGACGGTTCTGGCCGCCATGTGGGTGCTGGGGATCGCCGGGTCCTCTGTAAGAGCGGTCGCGAGCTCTTAAACCGCTAGGCCATCTCTCCAGCCCGATGTCATCTTTCTTTACTGCTGCATAGAACTCCATTTTGTAAATGTACCACATTTTCATTATCTACTCATCAGTTGAGGGACACTTGGGTTGCTTCCAGATCTTGGCTTAACTGACCCTGAGCTCAGGGAACATTGCTGAAAAGGGGCCAGAAAGATTGTAAGAGCCAGGGAGATGACACAATGAATCCTACAATTCCTAGGACCTGGTTAATATGAACCTACAGCATTGGTATCAGCATGCATAAGACCCATGCAAGCTCAGCTGAACAAAAACTCTGCATAGAACTGCAGAAATGTGTAGCAGAACCCAACCTTGGTTGAGGAAATATTAGCAGGGGACAGTGGTCAGGTGAGGAAGACTTGGCTTTCTTTAGAAAAGAGAGTCTGGATAGGGTAACTAGAGCCCAGGGGATGAGCTGGCACTGAAGAGTGGGCAGGGAGAGTAATTTGGCACAATGGACTCTGGCAGAAGTGACAAAAGGTGTGAACTCCAAAGGGGGAGGACAAGGAAGGGTCCTCAGGGAGAAGCACGCAGAATGGCGATTGAGACTGACTGAAAACTTATGTGTCAAACACATAAAAAACTCAACAAAAAACCAACACCTAGATAAAATATAATCAGGCCCCAAAGCACCAAGTTAAATTGTAAGGTGAAATCAGCCTTTGTCTCCAGTAAGCAACTTGAGTTACTTAGTGTTCATAGTATGAGAGTTTGCTCCACACTGCACTGAATGGACTTAAATTCAGAAAAGTCAGGCTCCAATCCTAGGATGGATCATTCATCATTTATGACAAAATGGACAATATATTTCCCTTTGTATATGCTGGCTTTCTCATGCTAAACACACAGATGAAAATTCTAAATTAACTAATAATCTGAAATAAAGAGGAAATTGGTATATTATATGCAACAGATTTTCATGGTCATTTCACTGATAGACTAAAACATAAAATTATACGTATTATGACATATGATGTAATTTCATGCATGTGTCCATCAGTTGATGTTTAAGTCAGATTGACACCAACCTCTTCTAACATTTATCATTTCTTTATAAATTAAGAGGAGTTCTTTCTTCCAATTCTGAGAATTATGCAGTTTATGATTGTTTTCTATAGTCAATATGCTCTACAACAACACTGTAGAGTTCATTACTTCTGTCTCACTGGAACACAAATTCTATTGATCAGACCTTTCTTATCCTTGCTGCCTACGTACACTCCCAACAAATGAAATGCAAGCAGCACTGGGCTTCCTGTGCCTGGTTTATTTCATTTAGCATTGAGCATAATGATGCCCAGTTCAATCCATGCCATCGCATGTGTATAAGCACTTTATTTTTCTTATCCATTCATCAGGTGTTAAAAGTTGTTTCCTTTTCCTGGGTGTTGGGAACAGTGCTCCAATAAACATCGATGTGCTGGTATCTTTGATACATTGATTTCACGTCCTTTGGATATTTATCCATTAGCAAAATAGGTATATCATGTAGTACTTTTATTTTTTATGACTCCAAATTCTTTCCAATTATGGATATGCTAATTTATTTTACCACCAAAATATGCAAAGGTACATTTTTTTTTGCAAGCTCTTCTTTTTATTTTGATAGCAGTCATTCTAATTGATATGAAGTGGTCTGTTATTTTGTTTTTGATTTGTATTACCCTGTTGTAACAGTTTATCATGTTGGCCAATTGTGTCTTTTTCTGAGGAAATATCTACTTACCTATTTTTTAAACTGGATAAGCATATTTAGTATCAAAACTCTAGACTACACAAGAATGTCCCTTTGTGCAAGCAAAAAGAAAGAAATGAAACTATTCATAGAAGATAAACAGAAGAGGACACAATCAAGGATGATCAGGAAAAGAACTTTGCTATGGTATTCGTACAATGTCTAGAAGAGAAAGCATTGATAACCTATTTTCACCCATCAGCCACATGAGAAACATTTTTCCAGACACTGTTGACTTTGGGTGAGATGGTCTAAATTTCATCTGATTGCAGTTTGGTCTTCAATACAGTCATCCCTTTAGAAGAGAAGTTATCAATTATGTTGATTTGAATAGTCTAGATCTGTGAATGGTGTCATTTCTTAGGCCCAAGTAATACATTTTATTTCTAGGACAAAGTCAATTAGGATGCACAACTTTAGTCAGCATCAATCTTTAGTCACTTCTCAGACAAGAGCAAGTCTTCTTATTCATAGTGCAAGGGAGGATCTCTCTAGAATCAGGTATCTTAGTTTGGAGCCTCTGCCAGTGCCACACAGCACACATTCAACATTGTGACCATGAGTCAATATGCAGGGCCTGTAGAGCAGGAGCTAACATTCTACACTTCCACGTAGCTTCAGGTAAAAAAAAAAAAATGATGGCCTTTCGCCTTTGCAGTCAGTGACAGGCAGGTCAGGTTTGGCACCTCTGTGGCTTTGTGCAGGCCGACTCCTGAGGCACAGGAGTCTGGAAGTCACTCCAGGCAGGTAGATTCTCTTGGGCTGCTGTAAAAGGGTCCCAACTCTGAACCCTTTTGGAGGGGGTGGCTGTCTGGGTGGGAGCTGCCAAAACCAAGAAGAGATTGACTCAGCCCTAAACAGACCAAAAGGTGGACAGGACAGAAAATTGAAGATGTAACAAGTAGCCTCCCAACCAAAAAACAATAGCCAGGAGACCCGGGATCAGGAATTTCGCACGCAGCAGATTTATAATTCAGGAGTCGAAAGACATATCAACCATTACTACTCCGGCTCAAGATGTGTTTAGAAGTGCAATGACCACAAACACGGAGGGATCTCTTTCATCGTCTCCAGAATCGCGACAGTGCCCTTACCTGGTTCATGTGCAGGGCGATTCGCACTTATGCCCAGCAGCCATAAACTTCCCTGGCACTTCCTTACGAAACAGGGCAGATAGCACCAAAAAGGAGAACTAATATGACCGCCATCCTCCCTAAATAGAACACAGCAATGCCAAAAATTCCCTGAAACCAGGATCTCCTGGCAATCGCATACACGACTCCTCACATAAATCATCCACCATGACCAAGTTCGGATTCATACCAGAGATGCAGCGGATGGTTCAACATACGAAAATCAATAAACCCCATCAAACACATAAATGGACTGTAAAGGACAAAAACCACACCATCAGTTCAATTGATGCGGAGATAAGCTTTTGACAAAATCCAGCATCCTTCATGTTTTAAGTCCTGGAGGGAATTGGGCCTAAGATTTGGATCATTCCTCAATTTAGTCAAAGCCATATACAAGGAAACCGACAGCCAATGTCTATCTCTAAATGGGAAATGACCTAGAGCATTCCCTTGAAGGTAGAACTCGGCTATTGAGCGTTGCCGTACCGCTGGTCACCACTCCTTTCAAAATATAGTGCTGGACCCGTGCATATGGGCAATAAGGCAAGAAAAGGAATTAAAGGAGTTCTAATATTGGAAGAGAGGAAATCAAGCTATCCTTTTTTTTTGCGAATGATATGATTGTCTACCTAAGGTATGATAAGAACTTCCACCAGAAAAACTCCTAGAAATAATTAGAGCTTTGGTAAAGTGGCAGGATACAGAATTAGATAGAAAAATCAGTAAGCCTTTCTTTAAATGACCAACACAAGCAACTGAAGAAGCGACTACAAGGAGACCTTTCCACCTCACAATAGCCTCAAAACAATAAATAAAAAAGAAAAAACTACCAAGACACCAAGGATCTTACAACAAAAATTTTAAACCCTGAAAGAAATTGAGGAAGACATCAGAGTGGACAACTCCCATGTTCGTGGATTTGGGAAAATAAATATAGAAAAATGTCCATCTCAAACTAGTGTACAGATTAATTGCAATCCCACATTCAAATCCCCAAGAGTTTTTCTTCACAGGCCTTGGAAAAAAGATCCTCAAACATTTCATTTGGGAAAACAAAAGCCCCCGAATAGCTCAGAAGCATATCCTGAGGAGGAAGAGCAACTACAGGCGGGGGATCGCTATATCCAGACATTCAACTAATTTCTATAGAACAGGGCTATAGTCATAAAAACAGCTTGGTACTGGCAAAAAACAGACCAGTTGACAATGGAATAAAACTGAAAGATCCCAACCTGAGCTCATACAATTTCAGGCCACGCTCATATTTGACAAGGGGGCCAAGAATAGCCCATGGGGAAGTACACAGCATCTTCAGCAAAGTGGTATTGGCAAAACTGGATCAACCCCTTGTAGAAGATGATTAAACCCCTACCTCTCACTTGTACAAGGTCAACTCGAGATGGACCAAAGACCTCAATGTGAACCCAAACTCTGGAGTGATAGAAGAGAGCTTTTGGCAGCAGACTACAAGACATAGGTTGGGTAGGAAAAGACTTTCCTAAATCAGAACAAGCAGCTGCACAGAAATAAGATCGACAATTTGGACAAATGGTAAAGATCGAAACCGAATCATTCTCGAACAGCTTACTGTTGCATAGAGCGAATTACAGGAAGTGAGGAGAGAACTCCACAGAAGTGGGAGGAAACCTTCACCATTTTGTATTGCCCTATGATAGCAGATACACTGGCAAAGCTTAATATTAGGAGTTAATCACAAAGGCTACTACAAAAAACAAAGAAGAAGAAACAAATGAATCACTTCAAAGATGGAGCAAAGATCTGAAATAGATAGAGACTTCCACAGAGGAGGAATTAGAGATGAGTGAGAAATCATCTTAAGAAGTGTTCAGGATCTCTGATAATTAAGGAAAATGCAAATTAAAACCATTTAGATATCATCAATGATGGTTCTGCCTGTCCTGAGGGTCTTCTACATTACTCTGAGATGTCTAGATTGCAGGGGTTTTAGATGTTTCGATGCAGGCTTTAAGGAAATGCAAATTATAACCTCTTTAAGATATCATCCTACTACAATAAGACTGGCTAGAATCAAAAAAAAAACAAAAAAAAAAAAATGCTGGAGAGGTTTTGGGGAAAGGCGGACACTCATCCATTGCTGGTGCGAATATAAACTCGTACGCCACTATGGAAAACAGTTGGAGAACCCTTAAAGACTCAAAAAAATGCAGGGGCTGTGCGGAGAGATGGCCTAAGGGGTTAAGAGCGCCGGAGGCGTCTCTTAGCATGAGGACCCAAGTTTTGATTCCCTGCACCCACATGCGGCTGAGACCCGTCCGTCTAGAAACTTTTCCAATCCAGGGCGAACTTCAGCTCCAGGGGACTCCGACGCCCACCATTTCTGGACAGTGTCTCCGTGGCATTGCAATACGACATGAACGGGTGATCACAGACTTGCATGCACACATACGCATTCATGACACATGAGAAATAAATAAAATTGAATAAAAAAAAAAAAAACTTAAAGATCAAAATGAGCCTTCTTTGACCAGTCAACCACGTCTGCCACTGTCCTGGGTAGGTATATACACCCAAAGACACAACTTTACTGGCATAAGATGACTTGCAAGATATGTTATTGCAGCTCTGTTTACAATAACAAAAGCTGGAACCAGCCCAGGTGCCCCAATCATACTGACGAGTGGATAGAAAATATGTGGTACATGTAAGTCAGACACGTTTCTATGGAGCAGTTAAGAAGGGCATCAACAATCATGGGACCGTTGTGCAGGTAAATGGATGAGCTGGAAGACATCTATGGTGTTACTGAAGTACACAGTCCCAGAATAAACAAACGACAAATGGGATCCCTCATAGTGGATGCTAGTACCAACAACCCTTTGAGATATAAATATTTGCTATGGGAAAGGGAGCATGTAAAAAAACAACCAACAGAAGACTGCATCAGAAAAATGGACCTGAAATGGTGAATGGGAAAGGGGGGATGGCGTGGGAGAAGGGACACGGATGTAAGTCATCACAGGATATTTAATGAATGTGAGTTCCAGGACAAGTACCTTCGTTCATTTTCACCTGAGACACTGTCCTACAGATACATGGTGTTTTAGGACTTAAGTAAGTAAATTGTGTATAGGAGACAACATGGTTATGACAGGACTCTGATAAAAACTGTAATGCCATCTGAGTTAAATGTGATATAATTCGCTGTTGTCCATGTTTTACATAACAATCTGTTAGCAATAACTTTGGGATTGGCACAAAATTCAAACTGTTTCTCTATATTCTCTGTTGTACAGTAACTCACCTTGTAGCATTCTCTTTAAGATGATTTAAAAGCAAAAATTCAGAGTGTTGCTTCCCAGTTACATCAATATATACGTCACCCAAAAACGCATGGGTGATTTGATAAATCTGTGCCTTGATGTCCCCTAGATAGTTATGTATAACAACTGTCTTCCTGGAGACTCCAAATGGGTTAGAAAACACAAGGGGGGGGGGGGGGCGTAGCAGAATCGCCATGACCTTTAGTACAAAACCTTGGCATTCAATCTTAAAAACAAAAACTAACTAAACTAGGGGTGGGATGAATGATGGTGTTAAGTTGGTGAATTGATTGGGAAGGGGGTTCCAACAGGACAAAATGTCACCCAACTTAAACGGCTGAGAAGAAAGATCAAGCTTTGCGCATTGAGTAGGAATGTACGAAAATAAGTGGCAACTGAAGAGGTTGACCCGTCTGAACACTGAAAGGAAGAAAATCCTCAGAATGCACATAAACATCGAACCCTTATGTGGATCCTACATGTAACAACTATCGATAGTGAGTCCTATATGAAACTTAATACTTCTAGGTGCACACAAAGGTTTTGATATGACTTTCTGCCTCCCCCCCATGAAAAAGGAGAATATTGACGATTGATGATGTCATATTTCCAACTGTAATTGGAGACCACTATATAGAGGTATCTCTTATAAAACCGGTAAAAGGCCTTCTTTAATTGGAACTAATAGACATAAGAACTGGTGAAAAGGATTATACTCTGTTCAGAACCAATATAATACTAAAGCTCCTAGGCTGTGCACTTAAGGCAATATATAAGGAGCTCTGACATCAGCATGGATTATTCTGCCAAGGGAATGTTGGCCTGGGGATCCAAGCCCCACAAAATGTAAGGGCTCTTGGCCCCTAAGTTGGGATACTGCAGAGAGGAGAGGCAATAAAGCCCTGCTGCCTGAGACCTGCTGTAAGATGAGGGATGTATTGGGACCGCACATGCAAGGGTAGATGGCCTCTGGAATGCCAGAGAGTGTTCACAAGGGCCACTAACCAATAAAGAATACGTAACGGTCTCCCTGAGTCCAAGAAGACTCCACCATCAGTCACCAGCTACACTTCGACCTGGCCTGGAAATACTGTACGAGAGGCAGCCATCGTGCTGTTATCATCCCAAATCTAATTGGCTGTTGGCTCTCTCTTGGAAGGAATAACCCATGGCTGATGCCCCAAGCTTAATCCTTTACAGGTTAGAGAGATGTCATAATCCACAGTAAGACCCTGTCTATTTTGATCAGGGGGTAAAAATGGTATTCATGAGATTAACATATCCATCCAAACATATGTGTCTTAGGCACAAGTAACCTACCCATAACTATTGAGTGCTGCTTAAATACCTATAAGACAATTGCTTTCTTCATTAGAGGATCGAAGGATTTACTCCTGAAACAAACTGTCAGGCCCATGAAATGAAACAGCCAAAATTGACAGAGACCAAGTCACACTCCGAGAGAGAGGACAAGTTTTACTTTCTCATCCACCTGTGCCCTTTTCTAAGCAGGGGAACAACTCGGAAGAGGGGGCGTGGTAGAATGTAAAGGCCGCGATTTATGGGGTGAACGGTGAAAAAACTACAGCGATGTATCTGACATCATTGATCAACATGAATGTTGAACAACACAACCTGTCAAAACCTCCACTGGAAAAAAATGGTGGGACTGTGGGGTTTTGGGCACAACAAGTCTATAGATTGGTTTTGCAGCGAAGGATCTTGTACTACCATGGATTATCATTATAGCTAACAAATGAAAAAAAAAAAAACCTGAAAGAATGATGCGGACAGTTTATGGCAGAATAAGATCTGGGATGGGGTGGGGTGGGGGGGGGAGAAAGGTAAATATGCCTGATCTGAATTGGAAATGAATGTATAAAATGCACAACCATCAATAAAAAAAAAAAAAAGAAAGTGTATTCTCTGGTGTTTTGGGTGAAATATTCGATCTATGTCTGTGAGGGTCCATTTGGTGTATTGTATCATTAGTTCATATGTCTCTCTGTTTATCCGCTTGTTCCCTTTGATCTGTCTAAAGTACTTAATGCAGTCATTAAAAGTCCCCTACTTTAGTGTGCTGGGGTTAATCTGTGCCTTGAGATCCTGAAGAATTGTCTTTAATAAAGTTTGGTGCACTGGTGTTTGGTGTGTGTATATATTCATGATTGTGAGATCTTCATTGTCAATTGTTCCTTAATAAAGATAATATGGCCATGCTTTGTCTCTTCTGATTTTCTTTACTTTGAAGTCTATTTTGTCTGATATTAGAATAGCACACCTTTTCTTTCTTTTTTGTACCATTTGCTTGGAATACTTTTCTTCTCATCTCTTTCATTTACTTGAATTGGTGCTATCCTTTAGGATTGAAGATGTGTGTTTCTTGTAGCCAGCATATAAGAGGGTTTGTTTCCTAATCCATTCTCCCAGTCTATGCCTTTTATTGGGGAGTTTAGACTATTAATATTTAAGGTTATAATTGAAAGTTGGATGTTGCTTCCTTTCACTTTATTATCCATTGGACTTCTAGCCTCTGATTTTAATCCTATTTTATGTTTTTATTAGTTTATTTTCCTAGGTGTTTGAGGATTGTTGCTTCCTCTTCTGCCCTTTGAATTGCTTCAAGTATTTTAAGAGTTGGTTTTCCAGACATGTATTCTATCATTTTGTTTATGTCATGGAAGGTTTTTCTCTCTCCTTAAACTATAATTGACATTTTTGTTGGGTAAATTATTCCAGGTTGGCATCCATAAGCCTTTAACACTGGGAATGCTTTGCTCCATGTTCTTCTTGCTTTCATGGTTTGTTCTGAGAAGTCAGTTGTAATTCTGAATGGGTTTCCCTTTGTATGTGACTTGTTTTTCTTTTGTAGCCTTCAGAATTTGTCTTTGTTTTGGGCCTCTAGCATTTTAACTATGATATGCTGGGGAGTTTCTTTCTGATCTGTCTATTGGAGTCCTATGTCTTCTTGTGTTTGTATGGGTTTGTCTATTTTTAGTTTGGGGAAATTTTCTCTATTATTTCTGTTGAAGATCTGATCAATTTTTTTTTTTTCTTCTCCTTTTCATTCCTATGATGCAGAGGTTTGATCTTTACAGAGTTCCCATATTTCTGGTTGTTCCACTTTTGTGTATTTTAATTTTTCATATTCTTTATTTGAGCCTTTTAGTTGCTCTGTGTTATCTTCTAAACTGATGCTCTTTGTTGGTGCTGCCTCCATTTCTACTTCTGAGGCTTTTTCCTTTCCTTTCTTCTTGGTTGGATGAGTGTTCTAATTCCTTTTTGGTGTCCATTCTGTGTTTTCTTTAGTATTTCCATTTCCTTTTGAGCTCCCAATCTCTTCTTGGTGCTCCTTACTCTCATTGGTTGGCTTCCTTTTTCAGTGTTTCTACTTCCTTTCAGAGTTTGTTTTTTTTTCTCCCTCTAGTTCTTTCTGGAGTTTTGTCATCGTTCCTTTAGTTCTTTCCAAAGTTTGTTATTGTATCCCTCTAGGTCCTTTTTGAGTTTTTCATTCTCTCTCTTTAGTTCTCTGAATTCTTCTTTATTTTCTTTAATTTCTCTGCATAGGTCTTCAATTATTCCTCTAAGATCTGTTCCTTGTTCACCTCCAGGTGGTTCCATGGTAGCTATCTCCTACAGGTTTGGTAGAGCCTGGTGCAGGATTATCCTGTGCCTTTCTGTGCTGGATAGCTTTAGTGTCAACTTGACATATCTGGGTTGAGGGAGCCTCAATTGGGGAATTGGCTCCATTGGATATGGCCTGTGGATCACATCTGTGGAGTATTGTCTTGATTGTCGCAGTGTGGGAGGGCCCAGCCAAATGAGTGGTGCCACCCTGGGCAGGTTGTTGTGTACAGTATAAGAAAAGCAGGCTGGGAATGAACCAGGGAGCAAGCCAGTAACCAGCACTCCTCCATGGCCTGTGCGTCAGCACCTGCCTCCAGGTTCTGCCCGAGTTCTTCGTTGGTCTCCCTAAGTGATGAACTGTGACCAGGAGAGGTAAGCTGAATAAACCCTTTCCTCCCCAAGTTGGTGTCAATCAGAGTGTTTGTCACAGCAATGGAAGAAAACCAGAAAAGAATTGGTACCAGAAGAGTGGGGTATTGCTGTGACAGACCTGACTTGGTGTTTTTGGGAGGATTGTGGAGGCGTTTGGACTTTGGGCTGGGAAGATCATTGAAGCTAAAGATTGTTGCTGTGGATGGAGCAGTTTTGCTGAAGGATTGTAGAAGATGGAGGCCTGGTTGTGAAGTTTCTAGTTTCAAAGAAGCAGAGATCATTAGGACTGCTTAATCTGTGGGTTCTGGTCAGCTGGGGCAAAGAATCAGCTGTTAGTAATAAGAGACCAGAACCTGAAGTGAAACTTTGTTGTACTGGGACAATTGATGCTGGTTAGCTGGGGCTGAAAAGTCAGCTGTAAGTAACAGGAGACCAGCATCACCTGTGGTGAAATCTTCTGGGAAGAATTTCTTCAGGGTCAGACACAGAAGCTGTGTATCTGCAGAGGGCCTGAGCCTCCATCTCAAGCCAAAAGTAGGACTTGGTAAGGTGTAAGGTCTCCTATATTTCTGGTGTTGAAATTTGACAGGGTCACAAAGAGCAGCTGAGGCTTGCACTAGGAGGAGGACCATTGGTAAGTGGTTGTTGCAGTGAAGACCCCATATTGCAGGGGTCATGGAGAGAAGCTGAGGCTTTGCACCAGGAGAGGTCAGAAGACCATTGGTGAAGTGCTGCCTTATTTCAGTGGCAACCCCAGCTTTCTGGAGATGCGGACCATGGGACGACCACCAAGAGCAAGCAGAGGTGTGGAATGCAGTCGGCCTGGGCCTTCAAGATGACTGTGTGTGCCACGGATGGCAGAGTCAGAGAAGGGGAGCTGCCAAAACCCTTTTGGAGCCCAGAAGATCGTGAGTGAATCCCAGGTGTCCAGCCTTGAGTAGCTTTGCTGGATTTAGGTTTTGTCTGTGTGCCTGATTCTTTCCCTTTGAAATAAGACAGTACTTGTTTTGGATTTTACAGCAGCCCACAGTTAAGAGACTTTTAATAGACTGAACTTTTAAGCGTTTGGACATTTTAAGGACTGTGGGCTTTAAGGGTGTACTGTCTTTGTGATTGTTAACATATATTTTGGGGAAAGAACTGGAAAGGGGTGGTGGTTTTAATAGTGATGTGTTTGTGTGTCAAGTTGACAAGGGGTCATTGTGCTGGATGGCTTTAGTATCAACTTGACACACCCTGGGTCGAGGGAGCCTCAACTGGGGAATTAGCTCCATTGGATTGGCCTGTGGCCACATTGTGGATATTGTCTTGATTGTCAGCAGTGTGGGAGGGCCCAGCCCCACAATGAGTGGTGCCACCCTGGGCAGGTTGTTGTGTATGGTATAAGGAAGCAGGCCTGGGCATGAGCCAGGGGAGCAAGCCAGTAACCAGCACTCCTCCATGGCCGGGTGCTTCAGTCCTGCCTCCGGTTCCTGCGCCTGAGTTCCTGCCTTGGGCTCCCTAAGTGATGAAATGTGACCCAGGAGAATGTAAGCTGAAGAAACCCTTTCCTCCCCAAGTTGGTGTCAGTCAGAGAGTTTTTGTCACAGCAATGGAAGACAAACCAGAAAACTTTCCCTGTGTCCCTTCCGTCGTGTCCTGGCATGTGGTTTTTCCCTTTTGTGATTCAAATCACAAATGTCTTTTCAACTTTGGCTGAGCTTGTTTTTTGCTTGCCTCCTTCTGATGCTTTTTTTTTCTTCCTTTCCTCCTCCTTGTTTTTGGAGTATTGACTTGTCTAGGTTTCAGGCTTTCAAATTTGTTTATATATTGGTTATTAGAAGCCTAAATCACTCTTCACTTCCTGTTCTGAAGGTTCTCCAAAAAGAGTCCACTTGGATACTCTCTCACCAATTCCAGTTGGCAGGGAGGAGGGGATGATATATGCCTCACTTAGCCTGCTGTACCTGCCTGGAGCTACTCAGGAGCCTGCCTGCACAAAGCCACAGAGAAACCAAACCTCATCCACAGGTCACCGCTGCAAAGGGAAGGGCAGCAT